>JAUCMU010000097.1:27933795-27969614 GCA_032275025.1 Enteromius treurensis
GGCGAGTTCCCATATGTAACGTCTCCGTTCCCTCCTTCAGGGAACGTGGGTTACGATAGTAACCTAGACGTTTTCCCCTGACACAGTCATGATAATTACTTTTGATGGGGCACTGCGGCAAGATTATTGCATGCATCTGAACGCAGAACTCTTTCGCTGCCCTGACGGCTGCTCTCTCTCTGCGGCAGGACAATTGATGGATGTCTAAAATATAAATATAAGGGGAACAGGCCCGAGGCCCGGTCCGCGTCTAAACTAGGACGTCAAAATTGGCCCGAAGCCCGGCCCGAGGGGTGCTTAAAAGTCAGGGCCCGTTGGGCCTGGTCCTAAATGCAGGACTCTACTGCACAGCATGTGTGTGGGTTTGTAACCGGAAGAGCAGAACTCTTGCAACTCACTGTATAATGATGTTTGCTCTATAGTAGGAGAGAAAAAATATAGCAGACATTCTACACGTTTACCGCAACAGTTAGTTTCCCCAAGATTTTAATTGAGTTCATGAGGGAGACAGTTCACCAGTATTCATTATAGATAGTCATGCATATTTAGTATCTATTATGTTGTGCTTTTTCTAGCTCTAGGTGCTTGTTGTTTTCAAGCTGTGATGCGCAGAGACTATGGCAGCAGTTCAAATGGAACACTGCTGTGCTTTGTCACACAGAGGTTTATGCCTTATCAGTAGATTCAGGCTGTTTCTGCAGCTTTGGCTATGTCAAAGATTACATTTGAGGAATAGATTCCCATCTGAAATGTAGGCTACATAAGCAACATGTTGCATAAATATTAATGTAGCAAAATAAGGAACATTTCATAACTATTGCGAAGTTTGGAATACGAATATCACTTTATAAAACGAAAGCTTGAAGGTTTCAGTTCATGACTTAAAACTCACAGATTCAAAGAGATTTTCAGAACTCATGATGAACCCATAATATGAATGGCCTGCTGTTAAAGGCTGTGTTATCTCACTGGAGCTGTATAGAAGCAGGTGGACTATATAGAAAGCACATATTATCACTTATATCCAGTCATCCTCTATTTTTGCTGTTCTTTTCTCAGCTTCTAAGCTTTTTTGTCAGCCTGAATTTTCCACTTCTCAAACTAAAATGCAGAGCTACCTCGCTTTCTAATTTAGGTATTTTACAGCTGGTGGTGTTTGGTGTGTTAGGCTGGCTCAGCCATTAATTCAATGAAAGAGAAAACATAATAGCCAGAATCAGTGACCTCTGTTTTAGACCTGGGCTTTAGCTACAGCTTTAATGTCCCTAGTTTTTTTCTTTCTTTTTTCTAATTTGCAGGTCCACATGCCTGCAGGTTTCTATTTTTTCTAAATGACTGATGAAAGTAGATGAAAAATAATGAAGAGAGTAGTATGTCTGAATTGATAGCCACAGTGGCAGTGAAAAGATAATGCACGGTCTACGTCATGACATGATGAATATAATGCACCTGAACTTCATTCATACTCATATGCATGTTATATTGACCATACTTTTTGTTACTTGCAAAGTACGTCTTGTGTAAATGAATTTGCATTTCGTGATTCAGAACTTAGAGTCTGAATGGAACAAACACATGGTAAATGGAGTGACACAGTGAAATGTCCCAGTGCTGTTGGACTGTTATATCAGCATTCTTGAAACATTGTTTGACCATTCAGATCCAAGCATGGACTAACTGTTGTATAACGTGTCTTAAAATGACAAATGCATCCGGAAAACTAGAATGTGAGAAGTGAAGCTCACAAAAACATTTGCTATGAAGAAACAACATAACTGGCTGTATTTTTCAACACAGTCTCACGACCAATTCGTATGTGTTTGTATGAGGTGGAAAATTACGGTTCGGTTTAGGGGCGGGGTTAGCTGCAGGTCATTCATACAAATTGGCAAAAATACGTATGTTTTAGTATGAGTGAGGTCGTACGAATTAACCACCTTGTAAAATATGTACGAATTGCCGTGAGACTGGGCTGGTATTTTTATGTCTGTGAGCTGTCAGATTTACACATTTGTATGTGTTAAATAAATGAACCTCATATAGCTTTAAATGTATTTGTATAATGTTTATAATCATACACTTAATTGAAAGACTCCGATGCAAATTCTTCTATTTGTTTTTGTAATTTTGCTTGTAAAAAGTGATATCTTTGAACAGGTCTTCAGTCATTCAGAACCAGACATCTGCTATAAGAGACACAGACGCTCTGTATGCGTGCATTGCTACAGTCATTGAGATTGATGAGAATTAGTATAATCACAAATACCATGGTGAAGCTAAATGGCTAGTACAGCAAAACCACGTTAATGTGTTCAACTTTAGTTCAAGTATTATGTTTTTTATTAGCAGTAAACACATGTTTAATTTTGGTAATTAAAACATATGTAACCGAGTGCAGAAATGAACGTGAGTAATCTTACCTGAGACTGATATTACAATAGCCTTAACAGTCCTAACAGCCCTAACAAGTACGTCTGTGAAACAAAACATTCTCTAACAACCCCCTGTGAAACTAGTCCCGTTCGAATAGGGCTTTACTTTTAGTCATTATTTGGGTAGCACACATATTCTGAATGCCTTTGGCAGAATTCAAATGAGCCATTTTAATCTAGATTAATTTCAAAATCAATCTTGATTAAAAATATTAATCTATATCCACCCCTAAAATATATAGAAGTATATAATATAAAATATATAAAAATGCTATATATATAGCATTCAATTTAAGAAATTAGAAATCATTTCAAAAAAGAAAAAGAAAAGATTTGATGCGAACATCTTTTTCCAAATAAATCTGTGATATAAAGCTAATAAAAAAATCGTAAAAATACATAGTACCTGCTAAAATTAAATTTATTTCCGTATTTAAACATTACATTTTTGTCCCACTTTTGACACATCACTCAAACTGAAATACCGGCAACTGGTAGTTGACTTTCAATTTAGAACAGGTTTTTAAATACCTTATTCTCGTGAACATTTCTCATGCCTCCTGGAATCATCGGGCTTGCTACTGAACCTGGGAAAAACAAAAGTTTAAATAAGCCAGAGAACAGACAAAGGTCTAGATCAACGGGAGAGATTCTGTATAGATCTGCCTATGTGTGCGTCTTCGTGCAGACCTTGCTGTAGGTGCTGGTGTTGACTGTAGGCTGGAGGGTGTGGGTACTGTCTGTAGCCGGTGGCAGGGCTCTGAGGGGCATAAGGGCTGGGCACTGGGCTGTTCTGCTGAGGCAGAAACCGTCCACCAGAACTAGACTGCCCCGCCACAAAGCGCCTATCATGAAGAACAGAAACAGACATGGTTAGAGTTTTTATCTGTATCTACTTGCCAGTACAGATTTGAAAAGAAAAAAAATATATATATATATATTTATTTATTCAACAATTATTTGTATAATTCTTTCAATAAATACATTTTTAAATAAAAAAAGGAAAAAATAGAAAACAGTTATTGTAAATTGCACTGTGTTTTTAATTAAATAAAATCAGCCTTGGTCAGTAGGGCTGCAACAAATGATTATTTTGATCACCGATTATGATTTTAATCGCAAATAACAGCAATTAGAAAGCAGGCTCACCCAGAGGGGCTGTGGGACATAGAGGCCTGGTAATTGGCAGAGGCTGGGCTTCCCTGCATGGAGCCATGCGTGATTTTATACGGGGGTGCCATTGACTGCTGACTTATACCTGTGAAATACAAAAGTGTGGGAAAAAAAAAAGTCTACTATAACAAAATATCACATGATAAGTTTAAATACTGGCATTATTTCATCTTTGTCGCTATACAGGAAATGAAATAATTCAGGCTATAAGTCATTGCAATGAAAACACAGGCTTTTAATACTTTAATACTTTACGTTACATCAAATGAAAAAGTGTTCCACCTAATATAAACACTGCTTTTCTAAATTATTCTTTCATACATTTTCTGTGCCATTTCCATCACTGCATGTTAAAGTATGTTGTCAAAAAGTTGACAAAGCTTTCTATTTCTTTTTGGCACTAAACTTTTTTTAATAGACGTTAAAACACATGTTCTGGCACAAACCAGCTTGGACTGTTTTGCAATGCTATCAGTGTAACACAGACAGAATGCTGCAGTGGCAACAATATTCCATGTGGAAAATATGTCCGTTTGTATGCTTTCTATATTAAAGTTCCTTGAGTTCATATACGGATTGTTTTGGCTTATATAACAAGAAACAAAATCAAATGAATTATTTCTCCATAACATACACATTACGGAGAAATAATTCACTTTGTTTAGTTTTGTTCTCTGTTGTATCATAAATGTTATTTTCTTCAAATAACTGAAGGTCAGAGGAAAAACAAAAGCTCTTTTTGTAGTTCTGATGGGGAAAAAAATTAAAATCACAATGTTCTAGGGAGAGTAAAGAGAGACAAAGTCAAAGAAACATTCTGCAGGCAGACATATTTTATTGCTTTTACCTGTTTGGGTGAAAGTAACCTGACAGCAAACTAGCAACCCATGATTAAGCATTGCTGCAATTGCAATCTATTGTAGCTTGTGGAAGTATAAGTTTCCCTGTGTGCTCAGACTGACTCTTACCCGCCTGGGCCGGATACTGGGGAGTGCTCGGTGCTGTCTTATTCCTGAAGATGTTGGGGTTCCTAGACAGCAGAAGCTGCAGCAGCACAGGTACATCTCCCTCCAACTCATCACTGCCAAGGTTGTCCTTCAGCTCTCTGCGAAACAACGACAGAGTTGACAAACTCACACACCACAGAGGGAATACACAGGGTCCTATGATTTCAGAATTGCAGAATCCAGTCATAAATATGGTTTTCACTCTATAAGACAAAACTATCAGACAATTTGGCAAAACTGAATTGAATGAATAAATCAAAAGAAAGGCTGTGCACTTAATCAAATTGTGATGTAGAATAGTCTCTGTGAACATTGAGCTGCGAAAATCTAGAGATATAGATTATTTCATTATATTCATATCTAATCTTTAGATATGAAGTCTGCATATGTGTAAGAGTGCCACAGTTTTATCTACTACATATCCTAATGCTTGTGTTGATTTTAGCATGTGCTGTCTCATAAGGACATCAGCATTTAACCCGTTCTCTTGTTAAAACTATTGTGAGATACACACAGAATCTCAAAAGGTCTTCACTACAGAGGCCACCAAAATAAACGTTTGGTTTAACTTGAAGAAATACATAACTACAATCCAAGTATAATGCATTTTTCCAAGTAGGAACAACAATAAAAGGCTATTTTTTGTTTACATTTAAACTGTTGTGTAGCACGGTTGTGTGCATTATTAGTTTTTCACATCCAATTAATTAGCACTGTTCCTGAAAATTCATTTTTAATAAAAACAAAATATTTTACAGCCCCTATTATAGTGAAAACATTTTATTAAGGAATTAAAGTTTTCGACTGATTAGAAAGCGGTTTCAAATATTCATCAAACCATTAAAACAGAATCCAGAAAGAAGAAAATGGAAAGCATGCAATTTGGGAAGAAACTAAATTGATCTCATGAAGCAGAAAGTTTGATTTAGACAGAGCAGGCACGTAGAGGACTGTTGTATGTAATGGGCAAATGTAAGCAGAAACTCACATGTGCTCCGTGGAGACTTGGCTGAGGCCACTGGCGAGCTGAGAGACCAGAGTTTCATCCCTGCAGCCCATCAGACGCCCCACTTCCTCAGTTACACGCCCGCTGTACAGCAGGCTCTTAGTGGTGGTGCCCGGTAAAGGGGAGGGCAGGGGCAGCTGGTTCAACACTGTACACAGAAACAGAGTGTGAGAAGGCAAAGCGTTCTTTATTACAAGAACTCCCAGGGTATAAATCTAACAGACACCTAAAGTGCCGTCTGATGTTCTGACGCAGCCAATCTAAAACACCCTCTACAAAGCGCACATGAAGAGTCCAAGAAAGCAATGTCTTATCAGCTAAACCAGAAGCAGATTATCAAACATAAACTACCTCAAAAACATTTGAGATTGGAAAATTGTTTTTCTTTTTCTGGATGAAGTGAACACTTTAATTCAGCAGGTATGACATAATAGATCAAGTGACAAACCAAATGTTAAATTGCTAACACTTTTTTTTTTATATATACATAATTGCTGTTCTTCAATCTTAACCTGCAGTTTTCACAAAAACATAAAAATAGGCAGCTCGATTAAATCAGCTTTGCATCACAGGGGGAAAAAAACACATAAAAAAAATAAATAAATAACAATTCCTATTTTTAAAAAATACAGTAGTTAACATGGATCAGAAAAGGTTGTCCTAAGACAAGAAAGATTTTTGGTGATAGGTTTTAGCACAACTTTGATGAAAGATTTTGATCCACTGCAAATGTTGACTAGTGTAGTAATATTTCACAATATGACTGTTTGTGGTTTATTTTGATTAATTAAATGCATCCTTGATATGTAGAAGTGGCTTAAATCCGACCAACCCCAAACTATTGAATGGTAGTGTAAATATTGAAAAACAACAACAACAAAAAAAAACTATTTCATGTACACTTTATATATATATATATAATTCTGTTTTAAACAGAAGATACATGCATACCTGTGAGTCCAATAATACAGAATATACTGTAATGAACTGATTTATCATATCTAATGAAAAAAGCATCAAATCTTTACTGTACACAGTTTTCCAGAGGAAATCATCCAGAAGACTTACAATGACCTCATATGCATAATGCTCTGCTTCCCACAATACAGTAGTGTAAAAAAAACAACAGTAGGCTTTCAAAAGCAAAAACAAATATGATTAATTCTCTCCACAAAAAAAATAATAATAATTTAGGACAAACAGGTACCCAGAGAATGCACAAATGTGACTTTAACCTCATCCCCAAGAGGTGAACATTTTTCAAAGTCATCTGTTACCAGACAGGTCTCTCTATAAGCTAGAAAAATCTTTACAAACAACATAGGAATTTTTCATTTTCAGTGGTGAGCTACAAGGTTGCCAATGGATGCTATTTGCTTTTGTTGAAGCCCATAAAACACCACAAATAACGTAAGAGTCAGCCTCCCTTAATACTCAAATATTTGCATATAAATGCATACTTTGCAATAATCTAAAAATACAATGTTTCTACCAATAATATCTCTAGATGTGTCATTTTATATTTCTCCTTTGATTTTAATTTGATTGTCACTTGCAAATTTTCATATGATTGTAGCTTACCTTACTAAAGCCCTTAAGTCTTGTACCTTTGTTTGTTTGTCTAATTTTCCCAATATTTTTCGCTCCAACTAAAGATTTATAAGGTTATTATTACGTAGGGTTAGTTCATAGCTTAAGTTATAACGCTTTTTTAAAACCCCCAAATGGAGAACAGTACTTCAACTCTGCTGTAAATGTGAATTACGAGAAGTGTGATTAGGGTACTTACAGTCAGTGAGACCAGCGATCCCAGCAAGGGTTGTGATGGGCACATGTGGCATGTCCCCATTCATACTGACGGCTGGGCACAGAAGTCTTACGCACACAGAGTTCCACAGAGATATTTATACGCTGACCATCCCTCACATCTCACTTAATCCTAAGGAGGGGGGAAATTAGTTTTTGAGTGTTTGAATGAGTTTGTGATTTGGGATGATGTCTAACAAGCTTAATTTGTTTATTACAGAGTCACAACAATTTCATGCATAGATCAACATAAATTATATATTCATTTCAAGTCCCTATGCTTCCTGGCAGAATTAGTCCACTCAGATGTACCGTCTGTAACAGGTGTATTGATTTCTGTGTACACTAACTGCCACGTAGAGGAGCATTATGAGAGTCCGATAACATCTACTACAGTGCAGACAGCCTGACGGACACACCCACTCTGGACAGACAGAGGATGGACCATGGACACACCCCTCATTAGATATGCAAGCCCAGCCCTGTCTCTCTCAGGAGACCAATGACAGCTGGGAGATGGTAAGCGCATAGTAAGCACAAAAGAGCAGATGCAAAGCAGCAGACCTCACACAATCAAACAAGAACACGTTTTACAAACATATAAAGAAATATACTACATCAGGAGACAAGTAAGCAGTGTGTATTTTTGTTTAGACAACATTTCAAACTATAAAAACCTCTTCTACAGTCTCAAAAGAAAATTCTGCATGCGTTTCCGGATCCGGGCTATTTAGAGTGCATTAATATTCATGACTCATTTGCATGTGAAACTATATTCGAAAGGTAAACAGTCCTGTGCTGAGCTCTGACGGGCAGATTACAGATGCAAACCGGGGTACTTCTGTTGCACTGGCCCTTTAAATGCCTATACTTCACTTTATATTCATGAATCCTTTCCGATCACTTGCATGCAGGTTTTATGACAACAACTCAGCAGCTTTCAAACCTTTTGTGGATTAAAAAATTAAAAATTCGACAATCGGGAATGTTTTCAACATCTCCAGCAATAATGTGTTTTTTATACATGTATACAAAATATATATATATATTTATTTTTTACCGAAAACAAGGTGCAAGCGAGTTGTTTAAGCTTAAGTTTTGCATGCAATTCTCTGCCCAATTTATAGGATTACGTTATTCTCGAAATTGTTAAAGCAAGATGTTAATGAAGGATATGGCAGGTCATACAGTGGAGTAAAGCATCACATATGTAGAAACAGGGTAACACAAAATGACCAAAAACACAGTGTTGACAAGTCGATCACCACAGAGAGGAACCATTCATCCTCAAAGCGTTTCACTGACGTTTATTCAGCCGTAATGACTCAAAACATGGCTAACACAGCTACGTTATGAACACTAGAGAATGTAAATATTTACCATAATACGCGTTCAAGCCGTTCGTGGGTTACCGAGAGATGCTTAGAAATTATTTCGACTATTAGCAAAGCGTTAGCTCGGGACTTAATAGATTCCTTGCAGAGACTCGCTAGTTAGCACTGCTCTGATATGCTATGCGAATTCTTACAGAAACCCTAGCCGCTCGTGTTTTTACTTATTTAAATAACACATTTAGTGATCTTCTACGCAATTTTCTGTGAATAGTTCAGTCGATTAGTCCACAAAACGATAGCCGCCGCTATGCTAAACGCTGGCGAAAGCTAGTTCGGCTACGCACATCTTTCTATCTCCGCTCGCGAACAATAAAAACACTTTTCGCTGTCCTCCATTCCCTCCCTCACACTGTACGTGACACGACGAAACGTTTTCGGTCATCACAAGGAGCGTGGGATGTCTGCATATAATCCGTTTGGGCTCCCACACAAAAACGCTCGCCAGTGTTTGTGTCGCAAGGCCTCTGCGAGCTCCGTAGAAGCCTCGGACTCTACGCAGGGGGGCGCGCCGGAGGAGAACGACTAGCCGAGCCGTTGCGACGTTCGTCTCCTCAGAGCCGTTTCGTCGAGAAAAACCGAATGGAAATGTGTCGAAATGTGGTACGGGACCGCGAAGACGGCCTTAGGAGAAATTGTGACAGGGTTTGATATTTACCTTAGCTTGGGGTAACTTCAAAGAAGAAAAAATAAGGGGACTGTTGTTGGGATGAGAGGTTGGTTGTCGGTCTGCTGTAAGTCTCTGGCTCCCCCTCTCTGCTATAAAAAGATCAGCGCGGGCTAGCGGGTTTGTTTAGCCGAGCCAGCTAACAACAAGCCAACTCTATCTTTATCTGGAGTGGGGGAGGTCAGGCTTTCTCTCATCACACTTTAAATGCGTTTCATAACGGAGCCGCGTTTAATTCCGCTCCTTATGAACTCATCGCATCAATGCCCGTCAACACATTTGCTTACGCCTTTGTTTGCAAACAAAAAGCCCCACTACTGATGCTTTGTCGCTAGTCAGCGGGAATTGTTGTTTGACCGGAAATACAAAAACTAATAACGTGATTATTTTCCCGCAGACACTGCTGACTATTTTCAGCCTTTTTCCATCAGATGCGAAGATCGCGATATATGTATGTATATATATATATATATATATATATATGTTTTTTGTTGTTGTTGTTTTTTATTATTATTATTCAAGATATCGTTTTTTCACTCTAGATTGACATCCCCAATTGCATATCATGTAGCTAATAGTGTAATAATCATGTAATAGTGTTCACAATATATTTTATAATTGATATACTTTACATACGCATGTATGCATACATAACATATTAATGTATAATCCTCTTTCAGGGTTTTTTTTTGTATATAAAAAAACATATACATACTTTTTTTACTGAATACTTAAAGCATAATGAGTACATTGTGAATAACGCCATTACATTATATTTATCGATTTATATTAATACATACAGATACGCGTAAAAGCATATTAGTATAATGTGTATTATATCATTAATATACAATAATTATACATATATAAATACATGTATGCATGTGTTTGTATATATGATGGGAATCCTTACACATATGAACAGTAGATATTACCTTAAAAATAATGTTTTGGGATCTTTTTGGACAGTCGGGTAACACTCAAATATGCTATGGGATGTTAAAGAAACTACAATATATACTTTAATTGCTGATGGGTTTTAGGACTTGTAGGAACCTCTTGGTCAGGGTTTCTCAAATCTTACCCTGGAGGTCAAATGCACTGCAGAGTTTAGCTCTAACCCTAACCAAACACGCGTGAGCATGCTAATCAGTGTCTTAAAGATCATTAGAAAACAATGGTAGGTGAATTTTATCAGGGTTGGAGCTAAACTCTGCAGTGCATCGGACCTCCAGGGTAAAATCTGAGAAGCCCTGCTCTAGGTTATAACTTAGTTATATCTTGACCTAGAGCCCTGTCCTTTGAGCCTTTCTGTAGTTTCACTTCTCACCACTGGATGGCGACTTACTATAAGGAATAAGGCTAGCAGGCACACCTGTAGTTTATTAACTGCTTTCTTTGAATTTGTTGTCTTTTTTAACATTAATAATACTTTGTAGCTACTTTAAATAGGCTATATGAGCAAAATAGTATGGCTTCCTGAACCATTAAGGGCCGGTTTCCCGGATAGGAATAAGATTTAGCCAGGACTAGACCTTTGCTAATTTAGGACATTTAAGAACTTTTAGAAACATGTCTTACAAAAATTTATTATCTGTGAGCATTTTAAGAACAAACAATGGCAATTATGTATTTTAGGATATCTCAGTGCAAGCCTTTTCCAGTTTAGACAGCTCTTAACATTTATTTCAATCTAGGACTAGTCTAAACCCTGTTCGGGAAACCGGCCCCAAGTGTCATATATATATATTCCAGTACTATTCGAATACTAACTAAAAACCTGTATAAGGCTGTTCAAACTCAGTCCTGTAGGGCCAGTGTCCTGTATAGTTTAGCTCCAACTTGCCTCAACACACCTCCATGGAAGTTTATAACATACCTAATAAGAGCTTGATTAGCTGGTGTGTTTTTAGGATTGGAGCTAAACTCTGCAGGACACCGGCCCTCCAGGACCAAGTTTGGACGGCCCTAGTCTAAAGCATGAAAAGTCTAAAGTACGAAAGCATCTGCATACATGAAAATGTTGTATTTTAAATCTGACGACTGACTGTTTTTATTTCTACTCTTTCTTAAGCATGTCTGTGTAAATTTCTATACAAAAGTGTCTATAGCATATATAAATCAACTTTTTACATTTTGTTGAGCAAAGCATGTAGTGACATTCACACACTGTTTTTAGTTTGGAATGCATGTCAAAATTAAATTTAGCTGTGTATTGATATAACAGAGATTTTTTACGTGTTCTGAAATGGAATATTATACTCGCACTCACCTCAAGAAAGGTCAAGAAGAACATGATAAAATTGTGTCAACAAGGTCTTGACATGAACATAGATTAGATCGTACATTCTTTCTAAGACGGTAACACCGTGTGCTTGATAAGTACATTAGAGTAGGGATTGAGAAATGTCAAAGGCTGGTAATGACTAATTCTGCAGACCTGGGTGGGTGCTACATTAAAGATATAACATTTAACTATATTGTCACTGGAAAGTGTAATTGATTTGATTCAATAAAAAAAGAAGGAGGAATAGTTTATTTTAAAGTTACAGCAAAAATTTTGCTAACAATGTACTCACCTTCAGGCCATCCAGGCTAACCCACGCCACTCCAGTCCATCTTAATTATCAATTAAGAAATGTGTAACATAACATTTTTAACTTCAAACTGTTCAGGAGATGGACTTTTTCAAGTGTTATGATGGATTTTGGCTGGTATCTTAATGATGAATTGGTTTATTATAAACACACAGCTTTTTACTTTACAAGACATTAAGCGCTGGAGTTATGTGGATTTTTTGTGGATTATTTGATGTTTTTATCAGCTGTTTGGACTCAAATTCTGACGGCACACATTCACTGAGGATTCAAAATAGGTAACACGAGATTTACTAACCGGTTCAGGGAGCATGCTTATAACACAACAGTTAATGTGAACAGTCCTGGCCAAAATGCTTTTTTTTTGTAGTAGATTTCTTTATTTAATTCAAACTGACAGTCATCTTTAAAAGTCTTGATATAAGATGATTACATCAGTTGTAATGTAGTATTTCAAAACAGGGATGCAAAGTCATCACAGGTGGAACCAGGTGACAAAGACACTCCACCCGACCCCCACACCAAAAAAATAAAAAAAATTGTTGTGCCGTAAAATTCACTTTAAAGATTGACTTTCCATTCATGGAGATAACATGAAAAAAAAATTCACAGAAACCCTTGTGTAAAACAAAGACATTACCATAATATCTATTTCCACTCTCTAGATTTATTCTAAATGACTATAACAAATTTTAGTACTGTACTGGTAGAGCACGTACAACTAATAATGCATGACATAATTTGAAATGTTTTTAGATTGTAAATAAACTTTGGTTTTGTAATTCTGAAAAACATCAGATCTCGCTGGTGTTTATGTATATTTTGATCTCAAAAAGGTGTGATTTCACCCAAAAGTGAGGAGTTTGCATCTATGACTTCACAGATTCCAACTCTTTTTCACTGATAAAGGCTGCTGTAGTCGTGTAGCATGGGGGGAAAATCGCAATATACTGTTGTTTCTGGACCCACAGCCTCATTTTCCAACTTAAGCTGCCAAAACATACCATGTGTTTCATAACAACCAGTTTTGAAAATTTCTTTTTTAAAATAATCTGAAATCATTTTGTTCAATTGAAATAATTTATCCCAGCCCAATTAAAAACATCATGTGAACATGATTTCCATAGTGACATTGGGTTTTTCTCTTGAATTAACAAAAATCTAGAAAATTAAAAAAAAATATGTCTAATGCTATCAGATCTATTCCATTTAATCTACAATAAAAGAGTTCAAAGAATGTCCATCTCTGCTTCAACTTTAACACATTTGGATGTCTTTGACAGGCATATAAAAAGACTCGAGATGAGTATCAGACGAGTGTCTGACTAAGTCACTAGTGTTTGTACAAAATCAGTTTTTTCCTCAGGAAACGGGAAGTTACATTTTGCTCTCACTGTCAGGGATCTTGGCATTCTCGCCCTCGCTCTCTTGGGAGATGAGCTGGTATGACTTCTTGGTCTCGTTCTCCTCTACCACAGAGTTTCCGATCTCGGCGTCGCTGGTGCACAGCTCGTGACGTGACAGGTGCTCCACAATGCCAGCACCAATGGAGTCGCCCAAAACATTCGTGGTGGTGCGCAGCCGATCTCTGAAACAGCAGATGAACAAAACAGATTCGTTTTCATGTTTGAAATATGCTGGGCTTAGTTTATTTACACATCTGGATGTCACATGAGCCTTTGTTGTGCTCAGAGGGCCCCGTGTAGCTTCCGCTTCAGAAAAACAGTTCTTCCATCTTGTGTGATGTTTTTGCTGACCCATCTTTCCTAGCATGAACGTTCCTCAGAGTCTGAGGCCTCCTCTAAGCCTCACAATGGCTCTTCTGTTTCGTGTGCTGCTTTAACCAGCACATAATCTAACGACAAGCTCCCTGACTGAACTTGAGTTCAACGACTGCTATTTTGCTGCGGGAGAAAAGGCCACAAGAACATGCTATTGGATATGGGTGTATTGTTCAACGGGTCCTAAACTCATTGGAAACAGATGTTGCATGGCCATTTACAATTGGATTATGGGATATGGAATGTCAAAGACAGAATATCTTGCTGCTCGGCCCTCAAGTCTTACCTGGGTGTGTGTGAAGGAATATAACGTCAAAGCACCTTCAGATGCCTTTAGAACATCGCAAGTTGAAATAGACCTGTTCAGGGATTTTTTTATTATATAGAGGTTAGCCAAAAAGAGCCATTTCTAGCTAATGTAGCCATTAAGCTAAAGATTATTAATTTGAATTAGTTTTTATATTAATGGAATTTAATTACAAACAATAAACTATGTACTTTTATTATTTCAACCTCTATTAATTAATTAATTGAAATTATTTTTATTAAAATGTATCAATTAAACATTTTTCATTTATATTTTAACAAAACCTTATATTACTTTTTAAGAAATAATAATTAAAAATAATTTCCATAAGGCTTAGAAATTGTTCTAAGCTCACAGGTTTCATAATTTAATGAATTAGTAAATCAAATGAATCAGTAAATAAATGTATTATTAATAATAAAATAAAATAAGTATATCCAAACTTACCTGAAATCTCAAATCTCAACTGTTCTATAGTTATTTTGTGACAAAATGTAAACTCGAGGAATACCCAGCATTATATTAAAAGTTGAATATGATACAGTGTACTATGCAGCAAATCTATATTTGTAAACTATATTTATCGCATACACTAGGATATAAAATGTTGTAAACCCAGTATATTATATTAAACTTAATACACATACATACAGCACACTCGGGTAAAGCAATATAACATTATTGCCCAGCTATTTATATATCTGCATAAATTATATTCACCTTAAAGTCACACTCTGAACGTTAATATTTCTGGATTTGTATTATTTTTATCAACTTTTTTGACAGTGGGAACTATGTCTATCAAAGCTGATGAGTATAGTTCTACAAATACTTTCTCCTATACCAGTGAAATGTTGCACGCCGGTTTCCCTGAAAACTCACATTTGAGATGATCTCACACACCAAAAACATTCAATATTTGTAATACACAAAACAAGAGTACTTACAGGAACCAATCGACTGCGATAATTAGAGTGATGTCATCAGTGGGCAGTCCTACAGAGGTCAGCACTATCACCATGGTAACCAGGCCAGCCTGAGGGATTCCAGCTGCACCGATGCTGGCTGCTGTTGCTGTGATGCTTTAAAATGATACAAAGCACGCATTCAAAAATAATTTTCAGTCAGATAAATACTGAAATGGTGTGAAAGGTCAACTACGTTTAATGCAAGACAAGCAAAACCTTTGTTTTTATGCGCTGTCATTTTGAGATTTTGTGATTCTACTTTCACAACAAATCTTCTTTCAGAGTACTGGAAAGAAAACTTCAAAATGCAGTGTTTATTTTGTTCTCAAGAATGTTTATAGAATTTCGCTTAAGTAGCATTTACCTACAACAAAATCTCAATTTAAATTTCTGAATTTTTCAGGCAGTATTTATGAAGTGTTAGAAAAAAGACATTCTGAAATATATGTAAACGTCAATCCTGGGTTTATGCAGTGTTCGTATTTTATGGTCTGGAAACGCATGCAGGGCTTTTTTTTTAATTATACAATGCCTACTTTGCATTTTTCAACATTTCAAAAAACACAAAACTGAATGTCATTGTCCCAGTTTCACAGACAGGGTTTAGCCTAAGCCAGGATTAGGCCATTGTTCAATTAGGATATTCAAGTACTTTTTTAAAACTTGCCTTAGAAACAGCATTACTGGTGTGTATCTTAAGACAAAACCAAGGTTCTTTCAATTGAAAAAGCTCAGATTTACAATTTAGTCTGGGACATTTTCGCTTGTGGTGTCTTGCCTTAACTGAATACGCTGCCATGGAAAAAGTTCTTTATTTGGCGTAACGGTACCTGATGGTTAGGATCTGTCCAAAGTTCAAATCCATGTCATTGACTTGTGCGATGAAGATGGCAGCAAGAGCCTCATACAGAGCGGTGCCATCCATGTTTATGGTGGCTCCAACAGGCAGAACGAAACGGGTTACACGTTTATCCACATGGTTGTTTTCCTCTAGACACTTAAAGGTGATGGGCAGAGTGGCAGAGCTACGGAGAGACAAATTCAGTCGTTATTTACTGGTCATCATCATGTTCCAAACTCAAAAAAGCCATAAAAATAATCCATATTACAACACACACAAACAGCATGTAGCGGGTGACTAAAGTATGAATCACCTTTTTAAACGTTGCTGTGTTGCTACAGCAAAATATCCCTTATGAAAACTAACCTAAATTTAATTCCAGTAAAACTGTAACCATGTTTTCTTTTTTTTTTCTTTTTTTTGGAGAGAGATTGATTAACATTTTTTTAATACAATTAGTGTAGGAAAATATTGGGTTTTTGCACTTTACTATGTTTTTTTTTCCGCAATGGAAATCACATTTTACTTTTGTGACGAATAGGAGTTTACATTCTGTGTTGAATATGATGAAATAAAAACAGTGTACAGGACATGACACAAATATCTTTCTACTGAGTCTTTCACATATGCAACCAGAATAATTCCATTCAAAAACAAAGTTTGCAAGCTCTTTGGTAAATTAAATATCATGCATTAAACTGTATTAATGCATGGAAAATGAGTTAAACTGAAAAGCTCACCTGGAGGAGGTACCGAGTGCAGTGACGAGGGCTTGCAGAAGTCCAGCGATGAACACAAACGGATTTTTACGTGTCACAAGGAAGTAAAGTAAAGGCAGTACGATGACTGCATGTATCAGTAGGCCAGTTATGACTGTGATGGTGTACATGCCCAACTGGCCTCCCATTTCTGATATATCGTCCATCTCAACTATCTTTCCCGCGATCAGGAACATTATACCGAGAGGAGCGTACCTGAGGTGGGAAAACACATTAGATAGTTATTACCCCTTCAGGACAAAACAGCGTAAAACAACTGATGAATTAAAACAGTTAATTAAGGTGGGTTTTACTTTAATAAACAAAGATGTCCTAAGTTATCTAATAAAGTATTTGTCAATGGTCATGTTTTGTCTTGCGGAGCTTCAGACTATGACTAAAATGTTCTCAAATGCCAAAAAATTATAAGCATTAGCAATTCATTGCCAGTTTATTAAAAAAAAACTCTACTGAAGTGATTCTTTTTAAATGAGACACGGTACACAGATCCAAACTCAGTCATGACTTAGGAGGCTTTACATCAGATTCACTGACTCAGCGAATCGCTCAGAGCTGTTACTGAGTTGACAACTGAATATTTTGGCATATATGCATATGGCATATGTTTGACTCGTTCCTCTAATTTGATTATGTTTTAATTGCTAATGAATCTGGCAGGTCATGACACGGTTTATTCATTTTCAATGGTTTTCGTTAATGACAAAAAACACTGTTTGTGAGAACCAATTATATAATACGCTCAAAGCTGAAAACGTCCTCACTCTAAATCACTCACCACATTATAATGGCGACAAGCCTCATGATGGCCTCGTTTAGACAGTCAAAGAAATCCCGTAGCGGTTGACCCTGTTCCTTCATGTTCCCGATGATGAAGCCAAAGCACATGGAGAAGACCACCAGTCCGAGCGCGTTGATCCCATTAACCGTTCCCAGCACTGGTATCACCTCTTCACGTTTGAGTTCCTGCGAGCCGTTACTCAAACTGAACACCGTCTCGTTCACTAAAACCTTAACTGTGACCACTTTCTTGGCATACTGTGTTTTAAACTGAGAGAGAATAGACACAGTTACTTGGTTGCTTACCATCGTATGCGAAACTAGATTTTTAGCGTTTCTCGTGCATTAAAAAAACATTACCTGTTGTGTACAAGCTTGCACTAAATTAGGAGGAAACATGTTCCTGTTGAAAAATAAAAGTAAGAATAAATAACAGATACAATACAATTGTACATTTAAAAAGTACTTCGCCATACCTGATGAGATCAAGGAAGGCGTCTGCTGGACTGACACTTTCTATCTTCTCCTGTTTGGTGAATTCGTCTTTAGAGCCTCTTCCGGGGTGGATGATGAGCACCATGACGATACCGATGATTACAGCGATGATGGTGGTGGTGGTGTAGTAAACTACGGCTCTAATACCCATCTTTCCTGAAGCTCGGCTGTCCAGAGCGGACATACCTGCACACAGGTGACATTAGACTGCAATATTCTGTGCATGCATGTGCATAAAGTGTATGAAACATACAATGACAGTCAAAAGTCTCGTTCTAACATTAAAAAGTTTAGGGTTGATGAGATTATTTTAGTTTAAGTTGCAGTTTTCACTACAAGAGTTACCTATAAATTCTGCCTCCCTAAACGTCTAATTTGCTGCTTATTAATAGTTAGTAAGGTAGTTGTTGAGTTTAGGTATGAGGTAAGATTAAGAGATCTAAAATAATATAAGAGATCCAGAATAAGGCATTAATATGTACTTCATAGGTATTAATATACAGCTAATAAGCCAGTAATGATATTAGTTAATAACTAGTTAATAAGAGCTGGTCCGTTTAATAAAGTGTTACTGATTTATTTAATGTATTATGCTCATTAAGAACTACGGTAAAATGTTTAAAATTGTGAAATATTATTACAATTTAAAAAAAAAGGTTTTCTATTGTAATATATATATATATATATATTAATTATTAATAATTTAAATGCATTTATTAGTGATTTATTAACAGCATCGTTACTCCAGTCTTCAGTGTCACACGATTAATAAAATACTTACAATTTGCTGATTTGCTACGTATTTAACATTATTAAGCATTAGTTTCTGCCCAAGAATTAAAAGCAATCTGACTAATATACTAATTTAAGTCGTTAAAAGTATTAAATAACACAACAGAAATCCACAAAATGTGAGACCAAAAAAATGAAGTAGACCAAAGAAATCTGTTGAAATCAGTGTGAAATTCATAAAGAAAGAAAGAAAGAAAGAAGCAATAGCTTATATAGGAGTCAGACAGTATTTTTCCTGAAGGTCACTGACCACCATTCAGCATTTCTCTCTATAGAACTGAAACAGCCATTGTATTGAACTATGTATGTCTTCCATTATTGTTTATGGTGCATGTGTGTGTGTGTGTCTGTGATCCTAAGTAGTGATCTCACTGCCCCCAACCCCATAAAACCCTTCAGCTTTACACCCCACATTGGCCTGGGAACCTTCTGCACAGGTCATGTTCTCATCCTGCTGCTCTCATTAGTTCTCGTCTCCATGGTAACGATGACTTCCCCTGCCAGAGTCTTATAAAGTCTTATTCTCCTATACCGCAGAGTAATTACCTCACATATACACACACACAGTCTTCAAAGGCGAATTGTGTGTGACCCTTACAAAGAAACTCATCTAATCTCGGTGGCCAGACGGCCAGAATTTGCTGATAAACTAAGTCTGTCTGTTCCATCAAGTAGCTGTTTAAATTAAAAACTTAAACATTAAACTGCAGCCGGTGATTTAAACAATTCCTCAAATTTTTGTGGAGAGTCTTGGAACTACTTTCTAAGAAACTGGGATTGTGATTATTACACAGTGGAGAATATCACATTTAAAAATCGACTTCTTGATCAGACTCATAAACAACCATGATATATAGCGATACTTAATGAATAAAAAGTTAAAAATAACAGCATTTATTCAGAATATAAATCCTTTGTAACAACATAACAAAACTGTTTGGCTAAACGAATGCTTTTATTGAGCAACCGTAGTCAAACTGCTAAAAAGTGATAGTAAAGGCATGTATTGCTATAAAAGATTGCTATTTGGAATAAATGCTGTTGTTTTTGACTTTTTGTTGATAAACAAAACGTATCATTGTTTCCAAAAAGGCAACAGCACTGATAATAATTCAGCATATTATTATGATTTCAGACGGATCATGTGACACTGAAGACTGGAGTACTGATGCTAAACAATTTAAATTCACTACAAGAATAAATTACATTTCAAAGTAGATTAAACCAGAAAGATATGTTAATAATATTTCAAAACGTTACTGTTTTTACTGTATTTTGATGAACAAAGACTTTAAAAAGACTTTTTGGTGACTGTTGAATGTCATATAGTCCATATAGAGACCATATAGTCATGTTTTCTTCAGAAAATGCATACATTTCTTAACTTCCCTCAAGTAATAATGCATACAGTATATAGCGAAATTAGCAATAACAACTCTCCATGCATGGCACCAATTTATAAATCTTCATTTATAGTGATATAATACACTACATCAACTCATTTTAGCTTTGTAACTATATGCCCCTGCTGTCAATGAACAACGCTTCCCACAGACTTTCAAATAGTATCTAAAGTCGGTCCTTGTTTTGACTTTTGTAGATTAAGTTGACCTGATGAAATGCTGTGATGCACCATGTGTGTGTGTTTATGTTTTGAGTTTTTCATACGAATGGACCTCTACTGTGTCATTGATGTTCAGCCGTGTGCAAGTGAGAGCAAGACACAAGCAAACGGCGTACATCGAAGAAGCCAGCTGCTGTTCTATCTGCTGCAATTAGTCAATATAAAAACAAAACAGACTCTATTTACAGTACCTAATACACATTCCTGGTCACATTGTAATTGACATTCCAAACAAGTCAACATTATTCCAAAGAGACACCAATGCTTTGTCATCTTAATTTCATCATAATTTGCTCCACCTCTTTCCTTTTCTGAGGAAATCGTGAATATCTTTCACTTTTTAACTCCTTTGCTCCAGCTATCTGGCTCCCTTCTGGTACGTAACAGCCACTTTTCTTAATCCAATCAAGTCCTGCTATAGTTTCTGTGGTTGAATATCATGTTTCCCTCATTTTAGTGAAATTTCACGTGGGCTCGTAGCATATAAGCAGCTGTTTAACTAACAAAGATGGACAAAAACTATAAGCATTGTCTTGTTTATTCTATATGAGCTGTGTTTGTGCCACACAGCAGCCGTCAATCTGCCTGGAAACTGTTTGCGGCTTTATTTAGAAAGCTATTTATACAAAGAGAATGTGTGTGTGTGTGTGAGAGAGAGAGAGAGATGAGTGAAAGGAGCTTTTGTTCATTTCTCTGTATGGTCACTTTGACCTTTGACCTTGTGTCTGTTTGTAAAGTGACCATCAAAGCACTGACCTCACACACACACTCTCACCTACCCCTGCTTCCTTAAACGGGTCAAAACCCTTAGAGAACCATATGCTGACCTTCCTTAGGATTTATTTTGAAACAAAACAGGCCTAGATGCTGAACTGATCTCAAAACGAACTGAATTCTTTGTATAATTATTCTATTGTTAAGCGCATATGGTTTCGCTGATGCATTTACAGCTGAAAAAACAGAATTGCTTCGGCTGCATGAGTGACATAATTATAGCTACTGTCCCATTTGTGCATGCCCCGTCCCCTGCATCATGTGTTTATCTCAGTGCCTGGTGGCGCCATACCTGTGATTAAACTGGACACCAGCAGGGGGAGCACCAGCATCTGCAGCATTCTCATCAACAGCTCTCCGGGAAAGGAGAAGTACTTCACCTCTCGATAGGACATTTTATACGGCCGCAGTCCGAATCCCAGAATTATACCTGCGAGAGAAACACACATGCATCTGTAAAAAAAACTTTTGCATTCAGCTTTTTCTTTTTGCTGGAGTGTTTAGGCTGTTATGTAACATGTTTTTTTTTAATATAGGCTACTGACAGAAAAATGGTCAGAAAGAAGATGGTCATGATTGCGAAATACGTTAAGTATGTTGTACTGTGTCCCTGCTCAAGTCAGCACACAGTACTGTCTTTGTCAAAACAAACCTAAAGAAATGCTAGTGGAATTTCTATCACCATTTGGAACTAATCCTATAATGGAGAAACAGGTTAAAAAAACAAGATTTCCAGTTCGTCATATTGGTTCCAAAGTATCCTAAAAATTCTCAGACTAAGACTAAGGGTCAGTGTTTTATGAAATCCAACGCAAATAAATTAAACCTAATATTTAATGATGGCATAGCATAATACTTTCTTAATAATGCTGTATTACATTAAAAAAATAAATCAGTGAGACATTAATTTATATAGGCAGACTAATCAGACATTATTTGGCCATTTTGAGACCCACAATATTATGATTTATATATATATATATAGTTATTTTTTAATTGTAATATACTTTTTTTATATTAAATTTGTTTATTTATCAATATTACATTTTAACCCATTATTATATAACATATTTAGCTTCATATTTAATTGCATTTTTAATGTTTATTTTATTTAATTATATTTTATATATTTTATGTAACTTCCAATTTAGCTTTTATTTATTTGTATGCATCTTTTACGTTTTTATTTATTTGCATTTAGACTCAATTCCAATATTCATTCCGATTATATCATGTACATCTACATTTGAGTGTTTTTTCCCTTGCACAGACAATCATCTCACCAATGATGACGGCAGCGACTGTGAAGATGACGAAGGCATTCCGCCTGAAGAAGCCTTTGACGTCATTAGTGGTGATGTTCTGTACGGTGTTTCGTGCTCGCTGTGAGCGCTCTGAGAAGCCGTCCCGCAGCTGCTGTACTCTGCTGCGCTGCAGACGCGTCTCTCCGTTACTCTGAGTCATGCCTGATGGAGACGCCACACGGGACACACCAGACACCCCTGGACGATTCACGGGAAACACTGCAGAGAACAACATACAGGTAACCTCTCGAATGCAATATCCAGCTAAGTGATAATAATATTGTACATTTTCTTGCCAAATTGTGGGTGCACCGAAAAACGTGGGGTAGGATTTACATCGAAACAATTACCAAACATAAAAGTAATATTGAATTAAACATTAAATTTTAAAAGGAATAAAAAGGCTGAAATAATTTCTTGCAAAACATAAATAAACGTTTATGTATTTATTTATTTATGTATTTTCTTTTACCAAAATTGCCACCAACACAGTAACAATATTATTCTGTCATACCTGTAAATATGTTATTTAAATACATTTAAAAAAAAACTATTTCAGATTTTCTACTTCAATATTTTTTTTTGTCACAACAGGTGTCTGCAAATCGAAAAAGAATAAATAACTAGATAGGTCTAGGCCCTATTTTAACTTGTTTTATCATCTACAAAGTGAAAATCATGAATCATATCTTCAAGATATGTAATAGCACACTTCTTCTTAACAGACATGAACAGTGCGTGCTGTATTATAATAATTAAGTTAGTGGTTTGTTCAAATCACTAACCTGAAGCATGATCAACAATAATAGTGATGCAAGCCTAAAACTAAAACACTTAAAACAAATATAAACTATAAAAATTATAATGATTTTTTTTCTTTTAAAAAAAAAGATTGGCGTGCACTTTTTTCATGTTAATTGAATGTGTTTCTTTTCATTTTCTGTAATTATTTGTATAATTTACTAGCAATTCCTGAGTGAAAATAGTTTTTACACCATTTTTTAAAATGTAATCTAAATTAAATTTACTGTACACTGTTAAATTATAAAGGTTCCAAAAGGGGTTTTTGCAACAGTTCTATAAAAGAGCCCTTTTTGATTCGTTTCCCCAAATAACCTTTCAGTAACAAGTTCTTAAAAATCCTGCTTACGAAGAACCTTTAGGTTCTCTTCTGCAACTTGTCTGAAGGTCCCTCTTAGTCAGAGAGTTCTCCCTTCTTGCACCATTTCCATACAAACAGTCACCTGCAAAAATTATTTCATTACAAGTGACTTCAGCACGTCACCACAGGTCTCTGAAACCCAGGCATATGCGTCTCCCTCATAAAGTTACAGAGTACTACTGCTATCTTTCCACGTGTGCTAGGAACACAGCCAGACCAAACATTGCGATTCTCCCCTCTCACACACTTGG
Source organism: Enteromius treurensis (assembly GCA_032275025.1). Lineage (NCBI taxonomy): Eukaryota > Metazoa > Chordata > Actinopteri > Cypriniformes > Cyprinidae > Enteromius > Enteromius treurensis. Next base: position 27,957,730 of record JAUCMU010000097.1, read on the forward strand.
AATCACATGGTCTGAGTAAACTCCCACATTTAGAGCAATAACAGACAGCTACTCACATCAAAATAAAGGGATTCGATCCAACCCTTCCTCTGAAGAAGATCCTCTGCGCTGAGAGCCTGGAGAGAAGTGTGTGCTTAGAAAGAAATTGGTAGGAGTTTGCAAGGAAGGGACCGCAAGCGTGAAGGGTGTGAGTGAGAAGGACAGACAAGAACCAATAACAGAGTGGAGGAAGATGAGAAGGGGCGGAACTGGCTGAAAAAGAGAAGCCCTTTCACTCGCTGGAGAGGTGGAACTGCCAGCTCGACTGTGGGAGGGGCCACACTCACTTCAGATGAAGAAATGGAGGGAAAAGCATGTGTTTGTTTTCACATGCACTTACAGCCACATGGCCTGAGACCACTCAAAATAAGAGGAAAAACTTTTTCCCCAACACAAAAATAATTTGATTGTCTAACGTCAACGTCTTTGAGATGCTATTTTGGATCGCTTTCAAGTTTTCAAATCTGGAACGTGATTATCAAGTTGTGTAACAACTTGTCGGCTTTACTCCAGTTTTGGGAGAGGGCGAGGTAAACAAATGATGTTGTGATTTTGGTGAATTGAGGTGATTTGAGGTGAAGTGCTGTCTGAGCAAACTATAGAGTAAAAAGTACAAGTAAAAAACTTTTCTTTTCTTTTTTTATTATAAATTTTAATTATTCAACTATGTATGTTGCTGTAATGAAAAAAACAACAACAATAAAGCTAATTTAATCCAATATGATTTAGTTTTGAATAGAATCAATGTTTTATTGCGTTTCTGAACACTTTCATGGCTCTGCGTCATCAGTCCATTGTGTTATTTCAAACCCACAAACGACTTGAGTGGGATGATATATGACATTGTGTGCTTTTGTTTTTGGCACCAAGAGTGACTGCAGTGAAATCTGGCTGCTGATCAGATAAGATTCGCAGATCGTTTGCACCGACTCTCTTTTCTTTCCAGGAAGTCAGAGTTTCATCATATGTTCAGTGAAAAGGGAAACTCGCAGAGCACCTGTCTATGCCAAGAACAGACACCCATAGCAGAACGAAGAGGTTAATGAAAATAATTACAAACTGTTTTTTAATTGATTTGAAAGGAAAGACGGGGGCTTTAAGTAAGGACTGCACAAAGATAGTAAAGCTTGAAATGTTTGACTTAAACGAAAGGAAGGACTCTATAAAATATATTTCTGTTTGTACTATCTTTCTGGGGACCCCACAAAAGTAGTATAAACAAGGATGTGTGTGTGTATTCTCCTGTGTGTCTATACTGCTTTCAACACCTTTTCAGCAGCGTTTGCCAAACCTGGAGAGGAACTAGCTCAGGTGAGCAGAATAACACTGTCTGCTAAAAGCCCTAAAGGGGCTCATTACAAGAGATTGGGCAACCCTGAGCAGCATTACAGTTATTTCACCTGATGACTGTGATGGTGGTATCAGGTGCCTCTGCAAAACTTATTATAATGGACACACAAGTTTTAGTCAAATATAAGCCATAAGTGTGTCATTTTCTATTTTTCAATACTTTCTCCTTTCCCAGACTGATATGCGAAGAGAACTGGGTTGAAAAGTGGTTTGTTGATTAATTTCCCTAAAAGAAAGTGTGGCTTTTTTGGTGATGCAGAAATGACTTCAGTTTTAAAATGTGGGGGTAGAAAATTACTCTGTAATAAATTTCTTCTGCTTTTACATCATTCTTGACATTTGACATATTTGATTCTATTCTATTCAAGGAATATGCGCAAACATTAAATATATATTTTATTTTTAAAAGAAAAGTAAAAAAAAAAAAGCACTTTATTTAAAAAGTTTTCTTTCTCATTTATTCATTTGTCTATCAATGTATTGCAGAGCAAGCATTTAAACATATATTGCATAGTCATTTTTACTATTATTATTTACATTTTATTGTATTTACGTTTGTTTTATTTAAATGCATTGAATAAAATATTCTAAAGATAAAGTAAATAACTGCAAACCTGAATCAGTGATTATCAGTGAAAATCTATAAAGCTGCATAAACTAATACAAAAGCCAGTTATTTACATTTTATTATAGTAGTGTTTACTGTTATAATATCTTGTGCATTATTTACAGATACTTTTGTGTGTTAAGTTACCATTACATATTAAAAAGATAACCAGATTATTTTAGTTAATTTGTTCAAGTAAAGTATCTTACACGCAACGCAGGAAATGGGCATGAACATGTTTTATTGTATATCAAAAAAACAAAAAAAACAAACTCCGTTCCGGCGGTAAATCTCATTTCTGAGCCTGAAGTAAAGGCAACTATAGGTGGAGGGGTGAATGTGGGGTTAGGAAGTCATTTTGATAGAGTTTGCCATTGTAAAGTGTTTGAGGGACCCATACAAGTGCACAGCGGGTCAGGGGCATTTTGGGAAATGACAAAAGAGGGACGTCTGAATTAGGAGCTGAGTAACTTAGATTTGGGGTTTCCATGGAAACACTGGTTGGGAACGACAGGCAAGACTGGGAAACATCTGCTTTCTGCTCAGCCTTCGTTACTGAATGAGTTTCTTAGCAGAAATTTCTTTCTCTTTTTAACAGCATGAGTCAGCAGATGTTTTCTTTGCCGGTGAATCAATGAAGTGAGGTTAAACTAAGTTAATAGGCGTGCTCGATTGTTTTAGGCCAGGGGCGTATGGGAAGTGTGATATCATTGAAGAGTGAGTGTTTATCTGCGAACACATGACTGCAGGCGGACGCCAGCTAATTTTGATGCATGATGTGTAAAGAAAGCCAGATTACAGTCTCATGAGCCACCACGATAAAATTACAAAAAATAAGTTTCTAATGATTATCAAGGCTGCATTTATTTGATTTTGTGAAATTACTGCAATTTAATGTAACAGTTTTCCATTTTAATATCATTTCAAATAAGTAGCAAACCAGATTTTTCAGCATCATTACTCCAGTCCTCAGTGTCACATGATCCTGCAGAAATCATTCTCATATGCTGATTTAGAAACAAGGTTATTTTTTGGGGCGTGTGAATACTTTTTTCAGGATTCTTTGATAAATAAAAAGTTTAAAAGAACAGTGTTTATTCATGGGAATCTTGTGTTATAATATACAATAATATTTTAAAGTTTGAGGTAAGTGTTGTTTTATATATTATATATATATATATATATATATATATATATTCATCAAGGAATCAAAGAAAAATTTTAAATGTTAAAGCTTCCCCAAAAGTTTTTATGAATGAATATAATCTAATAATTTTTAATTATACTAAAACAGCAAAATAATATAACAAAATTGCAATATTATTTCACAATATTACTGTTTTATCTGTATTTTTAATCTAATAATTTCACCCTTGATGAGCATAAGAAACCCTATTAAAATACAAACCAAAAAAAGTATACTGATCCCAAATGTTTAGTATGGCAGTGCATAAAATGCTGGCACTAAGAAACCCGACATCTGTCACTCTGACATATGTAGCCTACTAGTCAACTTCTAAAACCGAAAACAATATTGATTCACTTTTTTGAACCACTTTAAATGTGTGTAGCTCAAACAGCGTGGGCTAAACTCTGCATCAGAAGTTCAGGGTTAGAGACTGCCAGGGAACATTACATCACTTTCGTTTACTGTCTGTCCCGTCCAAGAAGACCTTTAAAACCCGTCTGCCTCTCTGCTGCATTATGGCCCTGTATCTCAGACCGGTGAGACAGGGTGGGGGTTTCCCAGGGGACAGGGCTGTATCTGGGGCAGGTGATGCGATCCGTTCTCCTCTCTACCCTCCAGAGAACAGAGACAGTGGGAACGCAGGGAGTTATGGGGCGGCTTTGTGCGGCCGTGGCATTGTGCGCCGGGGTTCCCAGGATCAAACTTCAAACATAACCTCCCCATGCTGCTGCACTGTTGTTATGCTGCACTCGCAGGACAACGAGGGCTAAGTACATTGGCTCTGAATGGAACGAGGGAGATCAGCTCACTAAAACACTGCTTGTGGACCGGCGCTCACGCTGAACACCACGTGAATTAAATAAGCACAGCTGATCCCCAGTCAGAAATGTGTCGTCGATACGATCTATGTGATTTGTTTGCTTGGTTTAATGTGTGCCAGATATCTGTCGCTTATGCAGCCGTATGTATTTGTGTGCAGGCTGAGAGATTTGGCCACCAACTCATTATAATGACTATTATCAACATTTTAGAATACTACAATAATCAAAACAATGAAACATTTACATTGTGAACATAACATTTTACTTATAATTTAGCTTCTTCTTTTTTTTTTTTTCCAAATGGGATTCTATTTATTAAACATTCTCGAAGGAACGACATGTATATGGTCACTCTTAGGCTGCTTTTTCCAACACCTTTTTTGTTATTTTTAAACATCAAATTATATATTTTAATATATATTGTACACTGGTATTACACATTATTGTTAATTGAAATAATGCTGAAATAAAACATAATCTATACAGTAATATTAAAAAAGAGAGTATAAATATAATACCTAATTTTTATAAATATTTTAATAAATACAAAAAAGGAGGAAGGGTGTAATAGAAATAACTAAAAGTAAACTAAAAATAAGCTTAAATAAGATTTTAAAAAAATGAACACAACCAAAATTACTACAAATTAAAAAATAAAAAGGCTAATTTGAAATACTACAAAGAAATTATTTAAATTGTTGCCATAGCAAATAGCTGAAATGCTAAAATTACTTACGTGAAGTAACTAAAACTGAACTAAAAATGTAATTAAATAGCAATATTTAAATAAAAAACGCAACAAAAAATACTGAACATTTAAAATAAATTTTAAAATAAAGTCTAATTTGAAATATTATTAAGAAACACACACACACATACAACACAATAACTGAAAATAAGTAAAAACTTGAACTGACATAAAAAATTTGTTAAATTGTAACATTTAAACATAAAAAAAATCATAAGCACATAACCAAATTTCTAAACAAATTAAACTAAAATTTGACATAAAACTGAAAGATAAAAGATCATTAAAATTATGAATATTGGGGACTAAAATGGCATATTATGCCTTGGCAAATAACTTTTTAATTAGGCAGTTTACCTAAAAATTTTAATGTGCTGTTAATCTACTCACCCTCAGGCCATCCAAGATAAAGGCCTAGATAACTTTTTCTTGAGCAGAATAGTAGGTTTTTGGCTAAAACCTTAATATGTGGGTGGCTGCAAAAGAAAAGGCATACCAAGGAACACAAAATGATTATTAAAGTCTTAAGAAGCGAAAGAAACTGAACTTTATTCACAATATTACCTAGCCTCAGTGCTCGGTTCATGCATGCGCATATCAGTGGTTCGTTGGTCTTCGGTCCAAGTCGGAACTGATTCCTCAGTTCAGTGATTGTTGGAAGAACTGCTATTTTGGCACATCTCGAGCCGAAAATGAGTTTTGATTGAGTAACTCTGCATGCGTTGGTTGAGCTGCGAGCAGTTTCAGGCGGTTCAGGCCGATTTGGTGAACAAAGAACTGTTAAAAAAAAAGAAGATTTGTTGAATAAATTATTGAATCATTCGTTTAACTAAAATTAAAGGGAAATATAGGCTACAAATACAATTAATTTAAAATATCATTAAACATCAATACTTATGTTTCACAATTTGCAGGCTCTAGAAACCACCAGACAACAACCAGACATTCATGATAAGGTCTAAATGTGTGCAACACACAGTGCTTGTTGTGTGGTTCTGTTGCTGTGACTTTGTGGTCAGTCTGGATGCTGCCAAGCAGAATCAGGATCAGTTTGCTGCAGCTTTTGTGTGCTGCATGTTTTAGGTTTCCCTCTCTAACAAGAGCGCAATGGCGGCTTCCTTCATTTTTAAACGATGCAGTTTGACATATTTCATGTAATAAGCCAAGATTAACAATAGCAGTTTATAATAGAGAGAATATAAAAGGCTGCTGGTGTAACAATAGCACTTTATGGGTCTTCTCAGGCGTCTGATTTCTTTGTCATTCATCACAGAGATTCTGAAATCAAACCCTGGGAAAGACAAAACCCAGCTAATGCATGAATGGCCTTTAAAGTCATTGTAGAGGTGAAACATGAAACAAATTAATTTTAAAATACAAATAGACATGCATAACAGCGCATTTTCATTTGGGACAAGATCAAAACGCTTAAAAGCGCCATCTAGTGGACAATTAAATCAGACATGTGCGTCCAAACTTTAGTGATTATGATATTTATTTTGAATATCGCCACCTAGTGGACACATCAGGCAAAGAACACAATGTACCAGCAAAAAACAAACAAACAAAAAGAAAACAAGTAGGATACCTGTATCTGAAGAATGAAGTTATTATCTATGATTAACATATGTATTTTAAATATGTTTATAATTATATTCGTATTACCTGTTATTTATTTTTTTTGCCATTTTTGTTGCTATATCATACTTTATATCATATAATATATCATATTTTACACTTTAAGATGTGTTTTGTGTTCTAACATGTTACAAATATATTACATTATGGTGAGTATACAATTCCCATACTTATATTTTTGACTTTATTTTTGCATATAAATAAAAAAATTAAAAAAATAAATGTAACAAAAATAAATTAAATCTAAATAGTAATATAAAAATGAAAAACAGACCCGCAGTCCATTTTTTTAAATTTGAAAACCAAAGCAAGATAAAAATGGGAAACAGTGAAAAGCTGATTTCATGATGACATCACTACCCACGAGCTTTGCCCTGTCTGTTGTTAAAGGGTTTATAATGAGAGGGTCAGATGGCTTTAGCAGCCACCTGCTACACTCAGAGAAGTGCCACAAACACTGAGCTGACTTCACACAGTGCGTGCTGGAGGTTATGAAGATGATGAGCGTTCAGGACTGGCTCCAGTCTGCTGACCTGCTGCTCTCTCTGCTGCTGGACTCTCTGGAGAACCCCGACTATATGGAGGACTGGGATCTGTGCCTGAGGTTACTGGAGCATCTGAGTTTGGATCTGATCGGTCAGGTGCAGTGTTTGTTGGAGGACCGGGCGGTGTGTGTTCAGTTTCTGGGCTCGTTATGGGCAGATGATCTCTCCACCTGGGCTTTTCTGAACATCTAGACCTTCAAGTCACCTAAATCAGAGTTTCAAGATGATTTCATCGCAGCAAGCATTCTGACTCTGATATCTTCATACTCTGATTAAAAAAATATATATAAAAAGGAAGACTTATCTTGCTGTGCATTTCGGATTATTCTTGATATGTAAAGTTAAAGATCAAGTCAGGACCTGTCAACTCTCTATCAAATTTTTTGGTGATATTTTTATTTTCATAATGCTTGTATGAAATACAAATAAAGTAAGGATTGTTTGATCCTCTCATGTTTTTTAATTTACTTCACATAATTGTAACAAAACAAAACATTTAATAAACGTAAACACTGAATAAATAGGTAATTATTTATAGTTTATCCACTAATTTAATGCAATTTTATATAAGATAATAAACTGAGGGAAACATGAATTTAGTGTTACTAAAAGAAAAATGTGCATAAAAGTGAATAAATGTAAACTGTAAAAATAATCATAATGAACAAAGTAAATATAAATAATAAATCATTTATAATTTAATGGCTATACTTACATTTAAAAATGTATTCAATAAAAACAGTAAACAGTGTAACAAAAACAGGGTTACTAATACAAAATTGTAATCAATGATTTTTTTTTTTAAGTAAACACATTTATACAGCTAAATGGTATTGACTAACACAAAGAAAAAAGAAAAGAAAAACGGTCTACGGAAAGGTAAATCTGATCTAAAACTACATTTCCCATCATGCATCACGTGCGAAGGAAGTGCATCACTGCTCAGTTACGTGTCACGTCAAAAGGTTCTGAACAAATATATCACGGGCTGCTTAATTTGTACAACGAGATGTGATCGTTTTTTGACATCGGACCTGCACTCGTTCTTCAGATATCGCCCCGAGTGCCTGCTTGAACTCGTAAGTTACTCTCCGGTGATGTTTCGTTGACGGATAGAGGACGAATTGAAGCGGAAAAGTCCTCCGGTGGCAGTGACAGAACATCTTTGACTATGCACTATTAATTACGCAATGATTACGTGTCATGAAATAAATTCAGCCACCGGTCTTTTGCGATACTCAAACTTAACGACATAATATCAACCTACCGATATTACAGCGATAGTCATTTAAAGAGTTTAACATCAGTTTAACTTGTGTTTCTGATAACGTACTTTCTTTGTACTGAATTTTGTTTATATAGGTGTTTAGGTAAAAATTTAGTATAAACATGAATAAAAACGATTAAAATACCTTATTTTATAAGACTGTATTTTTGTTGTTTAGTTTATTTTATTAAATTGTTTAGTTATATACGATTTATATTTTAGTAAGAAGACTTTTTTTTATTTGTATACAGGCCTATATTATTTAGTTTTATCTATCATATTTCATGCATATTAATTGCACAACTAAAGTAATTTATTTTCCCCAATTTTCATTTGATATATATATATATATATATATATATATATATAATAGCAGTGGTCTTTAAAATAGGCTTCATCTTAATGCAAAATACAATTTTATTATTTTCTTTTGATTTTGGGGTAACATTTAACTTCTAATTTCTTTTGTAGATTCACTTTTTGATTCATTGACAGATGCGCTCCTGCCAGATTGGCTCCAATGAACTTGTTATTAATGTCAATGTTTGATGTACCTAACGAATCTTGATGAAGTTGCTCTGTCCTGACAGTGCTTGTGTTGATGGAGTGTCTCGTGCCTGTCTGACGGGTTTCATGTGAGACACAGCAGTCGAGATGAGTGGCGTGGCGCTGGCTCTGGAGGTGGTGGTGGTCTTTTTCCTCGCGCTCTTCCTGCTCCACCGATATGGAGATTTTCGCAAGCAGCATCGGATGGTCCTATTCGCCACCCTCCTTGCCTGGTTCCTGTGCTTCCTCATCGTTTTCATCCTCCCGCTGGACGTCAGCACGGTGAGACCCCCTGCATGTGTAGAGAAACATAAGTGCTCTCTCAGTAACATGCTTGAAAGATACTGTATGAATGCTGATGAAAAATGATATACGTTTATGATCAAAACAACAAAATACCAAAAAATTTGACTTAATTCAAAGGGAAACAATCTCGGTAACACCCTTTGAATTATGGCGATTTTTTCTTGTTTTGGTCATAAACACACTTTATTTTGATCATAAATAATTCTTTTTGTCTGATATCATTCTGCTTCTCAAGTAAATCTTGATAAAAAAAAAAAAATCGCAATGAAAAACAGAAAAAGATACTGATAAAAAACATCACAATTTGCATTTTTTTGCACTATAACAAATTTATAAATGGTACAATTGGACTGCTAGGGAATACTGTTTGCATTTATAATGAAGGCATTTAACATATGCTCTTATCTAGAGCCATTTACAAAACCTGCTTCTATTGTCTGCATGATCAACAGATGGCAAGCATGCAATTCAAAACATTTCCTGCAGGCAAAAAAGCACTGTCTAAACACATAAGGTGTAAAAGTCTGATTTTGCTTTCCTTATTCTTAATCCCTGTGATGTGTTGCTTCCACAGACCATATATAACCAGTGTAAGAACGATAATCAGGTCCACCTGGTGACGAGCAAATCTTCCAACCGTGATAATTCCTCCAACTCTTCGGTATTTCCAACACAAAGGTAAACACGCTTGCTTTGTTGTAATGAATAGCACAAGGAAGAACTAGTGTGAAGTGTGTTTAAACACTGTTAAGCACATATAGTGCTAAGACTTTGTATGTTGAGTTAATATGGTTATACATTAACTTTTCAACTTCATTCCACCTGCTCCTGATTATAGGGTCCTGAAGACTTGCCATAAGCCCTGGAGTTACATCCCAGACGGAATTCTGCCTGTGTTTTGGAGGGTTGTGTACTGGACGTCACAGTCCCTGACATGGTGAAAAATGATGTCATTCTTTCTTCACACTTAAGAGGAAGTTGACAGGTCTACCATGAGCTCTGATATTGTTAAATGTTTTAAACCATAATAGACCAGGCTCAAAACTTTCATTCTATTCTTTTCTATTTTTTATTCTAGTCAAAAATTAAATAAAATTAAAGTAATTAATTTGAAATGGATATTACTCTAGAAAAGCTCAGAAGAGAATGCTAACTCAATTGCAAATCATGCAAAAGTATAAAAATTAATATCTACTATAGTGTTAATTTTTTTTTTATTATTATTATCTTTTATATTATTTTTTTTTTTCAGCAAATTTATTGCAAAAATATTGAAAGCTTTATTATTATTTTTTAATGACAACAGTAATAATTTACTAAATCAATATTTTAAGCAATTTAATAATTTAATCAATACTAAATAATTTTTTGTAAAGTATTTAGTAAATTATTTATTATTTTTGGGGGGTAAATTAACTTTTTTTAAAAAGATTACAGTCATTTAGTTTTAATTCAGTATTGTCTCTTCACGGTGCTTCGTGGATTGAGCAGTTTATAATTCCAGAATAAATACTTTGAGTTAAAATGATTAACTTTGCAGCTAGTTAGTTTGGTTTATGGTTTAGCACTTTTACTCATATTTCCTTTAAGAAAATGAATAATCAAACTCCTTCTAGGATCAAGGAAGCTGAAAGAAAGTTGGGTTGTGCTCAAAAAAAACTATACTGATATGCTAGCATTAGTGATATGAAATCATTTCTGTTTGATAATTACATTGCTGTCACTGTAGTATAAATGATGTAAAAATGTGTCCATGTGCGCAGGCTCTTGATTCCCTTCATGCAGTCGTACGCACGTTCGGGAGGCTTCTCCATCTCCGGAAAGATAAAAACAGCTCTGATAGAAAACGCTATTTATTATGGCACATACCTGCTCATCTTCTGCTCCCTGCTCATCTACGTCGCCGTCAAACCGGAGTGGCATCTCACCTGGTGTGTGTCTCGCCCTCATCTTTCCATTTCATCCAATCACAGCACTCCTTTAATTTGTAGACCAGTGCACATCTAACGTTTGTGTTTTAAGGCCTGACTTGCGGACGATCGGCATTACCGCCGCCAACACCTGGGGCCTGTTCCTGCTGGTGTTGTTGTTGGGATACGGCCTGGTGGAAATCCCACGCTCCTATTGGAGGGCGTCATGCCACGGCCACCTTTTGGCAAAGACGTATTTTAAAGCAGCCAAACTGATGACGGAAAAAGCAGATGCCGAGGAAAACCTGGAAGACGTCATGGAGGTAAGACCATCAGTTCCCTGATTAAAGTTTATGCATTATCTCATCCAAAAATAAGTGCATTCTTAAGTGTCTACACTTTTACAGGATGTCAGAACAGTCAATGAGACAATCAAATACAATCACCCACTACGAAAATGCATTGACACTATTCTGAAAAAGGTACGTTTATCGTAATCTACATCCTTAAGGACTGTGCGCGTGGAAAGAAAGCATATTAACATCCTCCCCTTCTTTCTCAGTGTCCTGTAGAATACCAGGAAAAGATGGGCAGAAACATGGATGATTATGAGGACTTTGATGACAAAGGAAACCCTTATCCTAGTAAAAAGAGTTTAGTCAAATTACATAAACAGGTAATAACATCACTGCAACTTTAAACAATATATAATACTAAGCAAATTGAGATATATATATATATATTATATGTGTGTATATATGTATATATATGTATATATGCATATGTATATGTGTATATATATGTATATGTATATATATATATCATATGTGTTTTTATATTTATATATTTTTTTGCATAAACGGATAACTGTGTATATATATATATATATATATATATATATATATATATATATATATAT
>JAUCMU010000098.1:10104-21430 GCA_032275025.1 Enteromius treurensis
ACGCGGAACGTGCATGTCACCCCAGCAACAAGCCATACAACAAACTTGTGTTTACTGTGTGCTACCGTTCTCTTAATGCACCATGGGCTTCTACCCTTCACATCGTATGTTCCGGCGATGTGACTATCGCTCACGCGCACATCGCGAAGTCAAAACAGAATATCGTTCAGCCATAATTGTTGGTCAGTCAGCGTGTTAAATGGCAAGCAACAAGTTGAAACAGTTTAAATAAAAGAGTCGTTTAAAATCCTATAAGTTTTGCTTTAGATAAAAACTCTAAAATGTATTTCAGATTGAAGTTCCTTTAAAAGAGTTTGTGGATTAATACATCATCCTAACAAAACCTAAGCCAGCATAAATGAATAAAGTATGTTTAAGAGATGTTTAATTATTTCCAATGAGTCTAGGCTGCAAAATGGAGCGCTATGGATTGTAGATCAGTTATCAATTAAACAGAAATAAAAGGTAATATTGTCTTTTTGGCTGCTTTTCTGAGCAAATACTGTATGCCGTAAACTGATAAACGTGATTAATTAGTCAGCACATGGTATAATTAATTTAATTAAAATGATTGAAACGACAGCCCTAAAAGCCTTACTATGAATCTCCTGATCTCACATTTTGAATCTGCTGAAATCTATTAAGTACTTTACCGAAATCAATATCCTCGGTTGTGTTTTATCGGTACATAATGTTTAACACTCGTAGAGATTCAAAGCTCATTGTCAGCACGTAAAGACTGTAGATTACCATCTGGATTTGATTTATAAATAAATGGATTCTCTATCATGTGCTGAAGTGTAATTCTCCACCTCATCATTAAAATCACACACAACGAAGCTTTTATGTTAAACTAGATAAATGTGCTACATCATTTTGAAGGTGTTAATCATATTTAATTAATCTTATTGTAAGTAATGTTTGGCAGACTTTCATCAAAACCTACAGCAAGCTACAAACGCTGAAAGCACTGAATAGTTTCAGAAATAGCACGGGAATTCAGCGTCTGCTCAGCATCTCTATTGTCACATGATTCATTCGGTATGATTCTGCCTTTAAATTCAGCACAAAAGACGAGAGGTCACATGTTGTCTAGAGAGGTGAGATAAGCAGCTGCTTTACAGATCAATCCAGGCTAGATGTGTGACAGCTGCACAAAAGAGCAACGCTGATGCTGATAACCGTGTGAATGGACATGTTCGGTGAATGCTGATCAACTTTCTGTGAAAAGACATGTCAATTAGTCAATCAATCCGGGGGAAAACATGTGTTTTGTTATCCTATGTCCTAACCCTAACTTCTAAACTTTACATTTTTAAATTAAAAAAAAAAAAAGTCAATCAATCAATGAGTTTCTAAGACTGATATAGATATTAAGATGGGATGTTTTGGGATTTTTCATTTGTTAATACATTTGGAAAGATTTCAAACAAACTTCTTTCATGATGTCATTATGGGATATTGTTTGTAGAATTATAATGATCGAATTCAATTCATTTTGGAATAAGGCGGTAACATAAATGTGCATTATTCATGCTCTTCAATGAAATGCATACAAAATGCCTAGTGAAGAGACTCTAGTTTAATGTAAAGAGAGAAGAGAATTGATGGCAGGTTTGAAGTGGATGCAAGGTGGCAAAAACTAGAACAAGTGAGACTTTTCTATTGTTCTCGAGCTAAAAGCACAGTAGTTCAAATCTATATGCACAAACACAACCATGCATACATAGCAATACCTTTTACCCAAGCATCCGAAGAATGGCTCTAATATCGATTGTTTTATATACAGTAAGCTCAATAAGAAATACTACAGCAGCATGTCTTCATGCCTAATTTTTAGCACCTTTAAAATTATTTTGAGCTTTAAAATAAATTTCGTCCTATTATAGATATATTTCAAAAACTCTACATTTAATAATTTATACAGTTAGTACAGGCTATAGATATAGATTCTGAAACTCATGCTTTGCAGGCACTGTACAATGTCATGATAATTTCATTTCTACACTGGAAAACAAAGGCCAAAGAGGATGGAAAACAAGGAAATATCGTATGTGACAGAATCAAACTGGGAATTTCACAACGCGTGCATTTTTCCACAGCCTTTTAAACTGGAGCTGCAGAACGGATCCAGCAGTTCAAACGGCTGGGAAAAAACCTGGTACGGCTGAGCGTATCTCTGACATGTGCTTAAAAACAGGCAGCAAAAGAAAAACGGTAGGTGTTGTTTCATTTGTATCTTGTACACAAGCTCTAATAAGGCGGGATATGTAAATTACAGTATCAATGTGGGCTAAAAAAAAAAACACAGTGACGCACATATAGCTATGACATAATGAAGAGGTTTGGATTAAATTTACACAGCAGCAGTTCTGTGTCTTCACACTATGAACTGAAAAACACCAAGCATATCATTAAACACTCCGCTCTGTTCAGTCCCACCTCTGCTATTGGACACATAAAGACGCCTAATGAGCTATCAACACGTTTCAAATCCATCAAGAAAGAGCGATAAAACAAGCATTTTATTATATCGGGCATTCACAAATCATAAAATCCAACGTTTCCACGCTTATGCTTAGGTTTGTATAAAAACTAATGAGCATATGATGGAAAACAGGCAAGAAATATTGAACATTATAAAGCATTCTCATCCAGTATTTTAGAGCAGTAACTGTGTGTTTCATAACTGAAAGTATTACAGTCAGTAATCCACATTTCACCTTTTATTTCTGATTCTTGTCCTTTGTATTAAAAACCACGCTCCGCTAAACTTTCCATTTATGATCTAGATCCAATCTCTCCCGTATGCGCCTCACAGATCAATTCATTCATTCCGCCACTTGAGACGAGATCCTGTCATGTGTGAACAATGCAGCTAGAGCAATACGCCAACATGTGCTACGGCACATCAAGGACTTTCAGATGCACTTGGACTCTCGCGTATAATTCTGGCTCGAGAGCAGAAGCACTCGCTAGAGTAAAAAGTTACAGATGAGTGTTGGTAAAAAATGCTCCTGCATGCTTTAGCAGAATAACAGACACTTGAGGTTGGAGCCCTTTTCATTTTGAGACAGTGATAAACCATACAACAGACTATGTCAAGTCAATATCAAGCATGTTTTATGCGGGCAAACAGGGTTCCTCTAATTGTTCGTGCATGTGTCCCCATAAATCTCATTTTCTTTAGTGAGATGGAAAATGCACATGAAAAGGTGAGCGACGGTTTAATTATCTGTTAAAACCTCATCAAATGTTACGCAAGAATTACAATACTAGTAGAGAAACAGGATGGGATTTCAGTGCTAAGATAAAAACTACTCTAAACCTTACTTAATACTGTGAGAGATTACAACGTGTACCTTTATCAACCCTAGATCATTGTGAAAAGGTGCATTTGCTAATATTTCTTGCGTGAGTGGCACTAAAAACGAGTTCAGTTTTACCCAAAACAGATACTTGTGAATCTGATCGTGTTTTAATATGTTAGCTGTTGCACATTATGCTTCAGTTTGTAAATTAAATGTAAAAGATTAATGCACCCAATAGAGTTTAAAAAGCAAACATGAGATAAAAATGTAACCATGCCGTTTCACTCATGTTTCACAGGACATGAATACATCACGAGTCTAGAACTGTACCAGGTGAGCTTACAAGTAAAGTACACACAGAGCTGGTTATGTGATGCAAATGTCAAAAGCAGTCATGCACAATGGTAAACTGTATAGGTATAGACATGCTTTTGCAAGGATTTAGGTTCAGGCACATTTTTCCAATAAACTAATTCTGCCATTTTTAGAAACTAAAGAGCAGAAAAGTCTCATATATCACTTTTTCAGTCTCATTAACATACGAATGCCACATTACACAAACTTATCCAATAACTACAAAGCTCATTTGCATATAGTGGACACCGTATCCAAACCAGCCGCTTTCATGTGTAATTTATAATCAAGTCTGCTTCATCTGCTGTGGACAGGTGTCTTTCTACTGTTAACAAACTGAGATTAAGAACACTCCCTTCAATGCAAAGAAAATGCTTTTCTAGCTTTCTAAAGATATTTAAATCCAGAAGGATTTTCTAGAGTAAAAAACAAATATTTGTTTTATTAAAAATGTTGCAGTGTTTAAAGAGAGTGCTCATAATCTCAGTTTGTGACCTGTATAAAGCACACCTGGGAGGCAGAAATCTTGCTGATTGACAGGAGATCAAATAAAATGTGTTTTTCTGGATTTTTGTTGCTGTTGTTGTTGTTATGCTGCCTCTCCCCGTTTACCTACCACTAAAATTGTAGGCTGCTATTTTACTGTATCTGTCAGTGGACAGACGTATACCTACAGTATGTAGTGTTGCCTAACTATTCTGTTTTAGTTATTTTGGTACTTCAGCTGAAACTGAGAATTTTTTTCTTTGACTAGCTGAACTATAAATAAAATTAGAGCCCGACCGATATATTGACAAACTGATTTTATCGGCCGATATTAGGCATTTTCCAAACTATCGGTATCGGCATTTATAATGGCCGATTAATGAATATTTAAAAAATAAAATAAAAATGGACGAAACACCCTTACTGGTAACTTTAATTTGGTTGTTGTTGTTATTATGTTTTTGTTCGAAGAACGATAAAGTTTCATATCTAAAGTTTGTATTTTTTTTACATTTTATTTATCAGAACTTTAATATATTCTGATGTTCCTCTGTTCTGTTGTGACAATAAATTAAACAAGTTTTTTTGTTTTTTTTATGCATTATCATATAATGTGAGGGAAATATTTTGTTGCACATTTCTTAAATTTAAAAAAAAAAAATTATATATATATATATATATATATATATATATGTATATATATAAATAATCTGCTGATATATCGGAATATCGGATTTTGAAACCAACAAATATTTGTATCGGTATCGGCCTTCAAAGTCCTTTATTGGTTGGGCTCTAAATAAAATCCTTTTTTTAAATGCAAACACTTCCTTAATACTTCCAGCACAAGCATATCTGTGAACATTACAGAGTTTAATGGATGCGCTAGTACAGGAATGATCCAGGAAATGGCACAATGCAAAAACAAATCAAATGCACGTCACTTCTTTTCCTCTTTTCTGTCACCTCTGACACCCAAAGGCATTCAAATAAAGAAAAATCACTGAGAAACAGCACACAAAAACAAACCCAGGCAGAACACATGGATTGGAGTTTAGCTGTGCTGAAATGCGATCAGGGGTGTGTGACGGGCTTATGATGCCTCCAGTAATGGAGAAACAAGCAGAAAATGTATTCATAAGGGTTAAGCCTCTTTGCTAAAACACAACTCCTGCTGCTTCACGCTGTAAAGAGCTCCATCACAGACTGCGCCGCACTGCTGTATCTGCGGTGGGCGGCATTGCTCTCCTGTCTTTAGCTATGCTTCGCTAGTAATGCGTGACTGCCACATGACCGCGAACGGGAACAACCGGCAGCAGCGTCCCAGCAGACACCGGAGACATTCCTGCTGCACTTCGGATGACCTCAGATCTCACATCGCCCCAAACATTCCCTCTGAGCATCTCAAAGTGAGACTTCTGCCTGTGCCACATCAATTACGTCCATCTGTTGAGTTTTGTTTTGCTTTTATTTTCGTTGTCGCGCTGGAGGAGGATAGAGTTACATACCGAGAAGTGGCGCTTTCCTTTGCAGTGCAATTAAAGGGATAGTGCATTTAAAAATCTTTCTTTGATGACCTTCTGGCGCTGAAGACTTCATTGCTGAAAAGCCATAGAACCATATGCATTTACAATGAATGGACACAAAGAAACAAAAGCGGATAAGTCATATAATAACTTTAAATGAGAAATGGAGCCAAATTCACTTTTAGTGACGATCTTGACATATGCACTCACTTCAGTTAATGAAATATTTATGTCTAACACAGCAATAAATGTTCCGCTGTTGAGTGAATTAGATCACAAATTCTCTCGCAGGGTTTACCAGCTTAATAGATAAATAACTTCAAGGAATAATTCACTGAAGAAAAAAAATGAGCTGTCATCCAAGATGCCAATGAGTCTATCCCATTTGGTTCCTTCAACAATGGATCTTCTGCCAAGCTGATAAAAACAATAATGCACACCACTCCAGTCCATCCATAAACATCATGTGAAGATAACAAGCAGTGTGTTCGCAAGAAACTAATTCATTACTAAGATGTTTTTAAATTCAGTTTTCCATTTTGGAGTAAACTACTCAATTTCCTAACAAACTTGTTAACTTACATGACTTCAGACGACTGAATATAGCACACAAGTTATTTGGACAGGCTTTTTCTTCTTTTCGGAGCTTAACAGAAACAGTCATCATGAACAGCTATGGTTACGTAAAGATTCTTTAAAAATGAGAAAAAACAACAGCATACAGGTTTGGAAGGACATTAAAGTGAGTCAGTGGCAGCAGAACATGCATTTTGGGGTGAAATGTTCCTTTAAGCAGCGGTTTTCACACATCTAAACATGAGCAGCAACTCAAATTGACATAAATACCTCTGAACCTTGATTTACATTCATATGCATCTCTGTGCTGTGCATCCATTATCAGTAAAGCCAAGGGTGAAATTAGTGCCTTTGCTAAGATGTGCAGATTCGCTACTGTAGTTCTTCCCACCATATCCTCGCAGCAAAGAAATTGGATGTTTACCGTTCAAAAGAGATGTACATGTGGCTAATAATTTGTGATTTGGATGCTGAATAATACATTTCAGTGCTGGTAATAACAAACACTTTCAGAGCAGCAGATATGGGCGGGAGAAAGCTGCATTATGGATTAGCTTCATATGAATGCACTCTACTAAATATTTCAGAGCCACGTTCTCATCTGCAAAAAAACAATTCGGTGAAAGCTCTTCAGCATACGGCTATGTGGGAAATCAACAGCACAAATATGCAAATTAAACTTGTAGGAATGCAAATACATTTGTCTGCATCCTTTTATATTCATATATCATTTGATATATGAATCATTTTTGTTTGTTGGTTTCAGAAAACTAAATGCATTTGCATAATAAAACTAATTTCACAGAACACTTTTCTCCCTCAAAACCAAACTCATGCAAATAGAGCAAAATCAGCCTTATAATTAGTCAAACTTGCTGTTAAGTTCATGCGCGTTGCCTGTGATGGAGTCTTGGGATACCGCTTTGTGCAAACAAGACCAAGCAGAGAATAACAGTCACACTTCACAATCTCTTACCGGACTGGGCTCCCCACAGGAGCCCTTATCAAACCACTAATTTGACAAATAACTCCATGCAGCGGCTAGCAAAGAAAAGGAGGAACATTCGTTATGAGCCATAAGGAGCACAAATTAAAATATTAATGCAACATGTGCACGAGGTTTATTAAACCAATGCATTAAAGCCTGACAACCGAGAAGTGACATATTTACCTTAGGGGTGTATGTACAACCAAGATCTAATGTCATGCTAACCGCATATCAGTTTTCTAGCCGCTAAAAATGAACCTTGGGCTGCAGAAAGTGTTTGTAGAAATTACAGCAGCAAATAATACCTTATTTTCTGGGCTGTAGCAGTTCAAAATTGCATTGTTGAGGAAAAAAATCATTTGAATTGGTGAATAAGTCACATGTTATTATCATGCTTGGAAATCATGCAACAGCGCATAAAATGATTGCTAACATTTTAGTTCGCCAACAGTAACTTCAAAACAGTGTTGATAAACACAACATAGTTCATAGAAAAACTACGAAGAAGAAACAAGCTTTTTTTCATTACTGAAATGAGACACCGGACACTAACTACAATTATGTAAGGGATAATGTACAGGCAGCCGGTAGTTATCGCGAAATAAGCCCCATAACTACCGGCTGCCTGTTTATTATCCCGCTTATTACACGGCTACTTGCCACATAAGAAAAAAAAAAACTGAACATAAATATGAATTTGAAACATTTTATTGGCATATTTGTTTTAAATTAACATTTTCATCCTTCCGCGAAACGATATAAATATATATATATTTACAGATTACAATTTTTTTTTTTTTTTCATAAAAAAATGTTATTTTATTAATTAACTGTTTCTGTGTCTGTTTGTATAATATGTAAGAAATATCTATAATATACACAGTTGTTTTATTGTTTTTTTATAATAAAATTATTTTTAAAAATCATTTAATAAAGGGTTCTTGTTTTTGTTTTCAGTAAAATATTTAATCACTTTGCTCCACATTTCTGTGTTGCTATCACATGTGAGTAACATTAAAATAGTGCAGTACCTGCACAAATCTATCCATTACAGTTAAAAAAGAAAGAAAAAGACTACTGTACACCACAATCAGTTTACCTGTATCCATAATCATACTGCCAGCCCAAATGTGTAGCGCTTTTGGGATTTGCTTAAAGCTTTTCATCAGAAAAGGTGTCCTGCGCCGTCAGTAATTTTCAATAAATACTGCTAGACTTCCTATTCTGGTGATTTCCACATACTGGGATTAGTGTTTTTCACCAGACCAGGTACAAATGGACGCTAAATTTTTCATCACTACCAGACCAAAACATATAGATGTATAAATACACCCGCGTATGAGCACGCGCTCATTTTTCACGTTATTTCGTTTGGGCGTCGTACCTACATTAACCCCGTGGCTTTATTTGAGCTATCAATCTATAGCAGTCATGGGAGGGGGGCAGTTTGCTCTCTGCGGCTGCATCCTCCACAGCATTTGCATTTATTATGGCAGCCCGCAGTGAAGCCCTTCTCATTTCACACTTTGAAGCGTCCTCCAGGGATGGATGGAGGAAAGAAGATCATTTTGACAGGTTGAGATTGTTTCTCCGCATCTGCCGTCAGCTGTCATTTTAAACGTCTCTGTCCCGCCGCGTGGATGGATGCATGCGTGGTGCTTATGAATGTGTTTTTCTGTGTCTCTCCGCAGGACGCCGTGGTTTAATGGCTGGGGTTTTAACCTGCCCAGGGGACAGTCCCTGCTCGATAAGTGGAACCTCATCCCAGAGGGCATTGATATTCTCATGACCCATGGGCCGCCCCTCGGTAAGTTCAATTAACCAATCCTAATGGAGTTCCATCCAATTATTCAAATGCTCCAGAATACATCATTAAATGGCTTTCCCATGAAGCCTGTTGTCAGGAAACCCGTCATACGAAGTTATATGAGAAGGAAAAAGTGACATTTTTGGCATACATTGAGTAACATCTATCCTCAGAGCATTTTATTAATAAGACTTTTTATTTATTTAAGATTTTATCTAGGTGCCCAAGCAACATTTTTCTGTTGGGTTAAAGTTGCTTTATAATAAAAACTATATAAACTAGAAAATAAATAGTAGTAGTAGCAGTAATAATAATAATAATAACAAAACTTTGCAACAAAATAAATAAAAATTTTAACTAAAATGTTATTATTTTTGGTTATTATTGTTAATAAAAACGAACAGTAAAACTATAATCGTTACCAGATAAAAATGCATTGCTTAAAACATTAACTGAAATGAAGTCAAATGTATTATTTGAAAAAAAAAAAAGTACAATAAGTAAATCAAAGCATATTAAAAAGATAATCAATAAAAATGTACTATAGATAACAGAAAATATAAATATAAAAATATAAATTATAAAACCTATAATTTGTATATTAATGATAGTAAACACCTTTGTTTTTGTCACCTTAGAGTTGTTGTCTTACTGCTGGTCCTGTTTTTGAAGCTTTAGGTTTAAAAAGGAAAAATAGCTTAACATGAGTCACAATGTGAACTATTTTTCCTGTGAGATTAGAAACTGATGTGTGTGTGTGTGTGTGTGTGTGTGTGTAGGTTTTAGGGACTGGGTACCAAAGGAGCTGCAAAGAGTTGGGTGTGTTGAGCTGTTAAACACAGTCCAGAGGAGAGTCCGGCCCAAGCTCCACGTCTTCGGAGGAATTCATGAAGGTGCGTAACCGCAGACAAACTGGCACTGGCATAAGAAAAACATGAGTCGTTGTTCACTACAGTGATTTAAAAGACACCAGAAGTTCAATCATTATGCAATTGTATGAATAAAGACATACAGAAATATTATATATATATATATATATATATATATGCCAGAAATATTGCAGCGTCACTTTGAAATACATGTCATTCAGGAATGGTTTACTTTTGGTTATGTATATTTCTAAAATATTAATAATCTATATTTCTAAAATAATAATAATCTAAAACAGGCATAAATAAATATACTTTAAAAACGGGTCTTTTTATGCTAAACAAGTCTGCATTTATTTGATAAAAATAAGGTAAAAAAACTGTAATATATTGTTTGTAATAATATTGTTATAGTTTAAAAGTATTGTTTTCTATTTTAATGTTTGTTCTATAATCTGATTGAATCCTTTGATGAAACGGCTGAATTATCAGCATCATTAAAAAAAAATTAATATGCAGATTTGTTGATAAAGAAACATTTCTATTATTTTAATATAAAGAGTTGTGCTTGTTAATATTTTTGTGTAAACTATGATAATTGTTTTAATAGAAAGTTCAAAAGAACAGCATTCTTTTGAGAAATTAGTTTCGAATGATAAAGTATATGATGTTGTATTTGCAACTAAAATGGCTTGTTCTGTCCTTTAGAGATTTTGAGTCTCAGAACAGCATCAGCTGCATCAGCACAAACATAAACCCAATAAGCAGTCTAGGATATATATATATATATATATATATATATATATATATATATGTGCATATGGGTTGCATTTGAACACCAGATTTGGCTACAAGTTCAACCCAGTACTGAGGGAAGAGGGATCTGAGAGATCTACCTTTGGGCTCAGCTTCAGACTCTGTTCACCAGATGTGCTGCATCCCCTCGCTTCCTCCCTCCTAGCTTTTGAGGCTTTTCATTTTTATTATATTTTTAATTTAACATGGTTAAGACAGAGAAGGGTTTCTGAGCCCAGGGGCTAATTTGGACAAGTGCTCCGCTTGAGGAAAGACCTTGTATGCTTTATTGTGTTTACTCAATGTGTTTGTATGCACAGTCACTGGGCAAACTCATAATTTCCTTTTCTGAATATAGACTATTCAAAATGCTCAATCATACACACATCTAAATATGTATATGTATGTATATATATATATATATATATATATTAGGGCTGGGACTTGATTAAAAAAATTAATCTAATTAATTAGAGGCTTTGTAATTAATTAATCACATTTTAATCACATATAAATATTTGACCTGAGAACAGTCAGAAGTTTTTTCATATGGATTTTTAGTATACCATTGAATAATGACTGAATACATAAGCTTAAGCAACAAAATATTGTTT
>JAUCMU010000098.1:71919-84866 GCA_032275025.1 Enteromius treurensis
ACGGCGTTAAGCCGATTGGTTTAATCTTAAACCACTGCAGCGGCCAATGACCGTTTTTGAATAGGCTTCAGTTAGGGGAAAAAAGTTTTCCTGAAAAAACCCGAGGTTTCAATGACAACAAACGCCGCTCTAATTTATACCTCTGTAGAACGATGCATCGCATTAACTCCACTTTTGGCGCTCGTGTGTAAAATCATAATAAATTCATACTTTTTTATTTGGTCAGCACAGGGGGGGCACAGGGGTGGCCAGGGGCATGTCTACAGAAGCACGGGTCTCCCTAGGCCTCCGTGTAGAACCGCCACTGAATGACAATCATGACACAGGCAAGGCGAATGCTTAAAATAGATTACACACAAATCAAAGCACAATGATGACAGTAAAGTGTAATGCAGTAATGAAGATGGACACTGACACTTCTGATGATTTAAATGATGTTTTAAAAAGAATATATTTTAACAGTCCAATGCATAACTAAATATTAGCCATGAAATGAAGTATTCTAGCGTTTTACACAGAAACATGAATTGACTTGAGCATACCACTCCAGTTTTTGGCCATCTTGAACATGTTGGCAGCTCTGGCATACATTTCACATGCATCTTCAACCTTATGATTTCCCCTGTGAAAACGAAGATTTCTGATTTAATGCAATTTCAGAATAACTATAATTATAACAGGCTTACATACAATGATAAGCCGCTGTGAGTAAAATAAAAAGCATTGCATTATTCATGTCGCAGCACGGAAATATTTGACATTGGAGATCCAGAGAAACGCATGGATGGATTAAGGCTCTATATACTCATTTTTATACGTTTTATCGTAAAGAAAAGACATATAACAGGATTTTTGCATGATATAGGCATGTACTATTTATATAGACTACAGGACATTGGGTGTCTTTGAATGTCAGATCGTGACCAGCATCACTGCTGTCTCACCCGAACATCCCTCCGAGAAATGAACCCGATGATTTGACTTTTTTGTCCGCCTCTGCCATCAGCTGCATGGCTTCCTTCTCTTTCCCGGAATTATCCATGATTGAGTGTGTGGTGTTCACGAGCTGCGGCTGGATCCGTGAAGGCCCGGGGTTTGTTGATATAGAGTGCGGCTTTAATGCAGAATCATGAAGGATGCTCGCCTCCCCCTCCTCCTCTTCCTTCTCCTCCTCCTCCCGCTGCAGTCGGGTGATGCTGATGATGCGCGTTCACGATTTCGTTCAAAGACGTAACCACGCCCACTTATTATCATACACACCGCAAGAGACGCATTACAATTAATAAACACAAAATACTTAAATTACGAAAATGTAAATATAAAATATAAAACCATACGTTAATATGATATCCCAATCCTATAATATATAAATTAGCAAATGAAAAAGTATGAAAATAAACAAATGGGTAAAAACACGAACATATACATTATTATAACACGAATTGTCTCAAATTGAAAAGAATTTAAATGTAGCTTAGTAAAGGAAGCTAAACAAACGAACAAACAAATAAATCTTTGTGTTCTCGGCTTCGCGCATGTACGGAAGTGGCGTCATATTAGCGCCAAACTTGAAGCCTCGAAGGAAGTAAACAAACTGTGGTTGTAGTAAGTTCTTCTGTCAGTTACATCTGTTAAAATATCTTTTTTTTTTAAATAAAATATTTGTTAATATCTGACAGTTAAATCGTGCTAATTCTTATAATGTTGATTTCAGCCGTTGTGAAGTAAGAAACAGCACGTAACGTAACGGAACGTTAAATAGTACAGACAGAGATATTCTGGCTCATTCTAGCACAGATATCACTGGTAACGTATAGATTTATTTTAGTCTCTTAATCGTTAGATTATTTTAATTTTACGTCGTACATAATACACCTGGGTCTAGATGCATAAACATAATACTGTGTTAAGACTATGTGTGTGACCAGCTAACTTAGCAGTTATTCAAGTCAGATAGTAGTCAGTCTTGCTTCTCTGATTCAGATTAGACTAATCTACCTTTTTCTAACTGGCTTTAAAACGTTATGGTTAGTCTTTAAGAAAACAAATAAGATGACTAGTTGTGGTTAAGTAGATTAGGTAACTGGTCCTTGCTGATGAGACAGTGTCTGTAAATAATATTTATCTTTGACTCTATCAGGACTACTGATAGCTGTGTGCATTTGCTTTCATTGTTCAGAGGGTGAAGGATGAGCAGTCAGGGTTCGAGCCGAGGGAGGGGTGGAAACAACTCTGGAGGAAGAGGAGGAGGGTGGAGAGGCGGAAGAGGATGGAGTAATGGTCTGTACAGAGGCTGGAGAGGCCGGCAATGGAGCAGAGGAGGAGGGAACTATTCCACTAACAATACACACCATGGTAAGTGTTTTGTGCGTTACGTAACTGCTTGTTTATAGGCAAAATACTAACGATATATAATGTAGTTCACATCTACATTTGTGCATGGAAAGCTACTAAGCAATTATTAACAGAGCCTACACAATGTCAGGCTTTCTAAGAAACAAATGAAATACAGATGAATATATAAATAACTGTAAAAAAAAAAAAAAAAAAAGATAGATCTATTGGAATTGGAAGTATTTTTTTATTCGATTTTTACTAAAAATGGCTTTAAAAAGACTTACATTTCCCTTCATGACACCTGCACCACTTGATAAACCATTGTTTCATTATTTATGTGTTTTGTTGAACAGGATTTACTCCACAAGTTAGTCCAGCACGTGTTAGTCAAGCGACCCTTGACATCATGTGTCCTTACAAAGGATGGCAACTCTATTTTTCTGAAGGTGTGATGTTTGTGATTTATTTTTTTTTTTTCCACTTTTCCTGCTACGTTTAAACATTTTGCTATTGGCCTGTTAAAAAACCATGTCTTAAAATATTCTTGAGATTTCTGTGTGTTCCTTTTCCAGGATTTGTGGAAAGTTCACCATGTGTTGAGAAGATTAAAGTGTTTGAGCAGTACTTCACATCACAGATTGATCTTTATGATAAGGTATTCATAGCAAGGTCTTCCCCTAATCAATTTACTCTTCGTTTGCAAACAAAACAATATTCTTCTGATGTGCATCTCTCAGGATGAGATCGAAAGGAAAGGCAGCATTTTGGTGGACTACAAAGACCTTCTGTCTAATAAACTGACTTCACACACTTTACCTGATCTTGGCAAAGATCTTAAAGAAATGCCTGAGAAGATACTGGACTGCTTGGGTCTCGCAATTCATCAGGTGGGTCCTGTGTTATGCATTTACATAAAGATGTGTTTCAAAATCTCTAAATACAAAGCTGAAATGATAGATCTTTTTCTCCACAGATGCTGACGGTGGATCTGGAGAGACATGCAGCAGAACTGCAGGGACAGGAAGAGCTCCCTGCTGGTCTACGACCTATAATCAACATCCCTCACATCAGTGCCAGGTGAGACTGTTTACTTGCCTACATGAAAGTCAAGGCTAGTTTACGCTTTTCACAGCACGCATCATTTCAAATCGGCTTTACAGAAATGCACGATGTTAATATTTATAGATTTATAGCCTTGGAGTTGCCTTTAGCAGATCAGATGGGCAAAAATATTGTTTATATTTTGCAGCAAAACACGCAAGCAAGCAGTTGAGATTTTCTACATAGCCCTATATTAGTGCATGCAGATAAAGCTTAGTATTCAACTTTTTTTAAAGAGAAAAAAATGGATTCTGAAACTGTTTGTTTATGTCTCTCTTTTAGGGTGTATAACTACGAGCCACTAACTCCTTTGAAAAGTCTGAGAGCTAATTTATACGGCAAGTTTGTTGCGATCAGAGGCACTGTGGTGAGAGTGAGTAACATCAAGCCGCTCTGCAGTAAGCTGGCCTTTGTCTGTAACAGCTGTGGAGACACACAGAGTGTCTCACTGCCTGATGGGAAATACACCATACCCACTAAGGTATACGGCATGCTTCTAGCTTCAGACGGACATACTTGCTTTTTACTGTTTTGTGCAGTTTCAACCACATATATTAATGCAGTGGAATTAAAACTTGTTTCATCAGGTCTACAAAGCAGATCACAGATAATAATAAAAAATGCACATAAAATTAGATTTATTGCAAATAGTAAGTAGTAACTGTAACAAAGGTCTGCTGGATGAAGTGATATCTAACACTGTTTTCAGTGTTTACAGACTGAATGCCGCGGTCGCTCATTCACCCCAAACAGAAGTTCACCTTTAACATTCACTGTTGACTGGCAGACAATAAAGTACGTAAATATATAATTGCATATAAATACTTTTTTTATAGCTTTCAGTATAAATGCTTGTAGAATATTCTCATCATCCGATATATTTAGCTGTATTTTCTTAAGCATTTTTTATTTATTTCTATCATTCCGGTGAGTGTTCTAGTATTATTTATATACTATTATATTATGTACTATTTTGGATTAGTTCTTCTTCTTATTTTTTTTTATATTAATAATATTTTATATTAATAATAGTATTTTTTTAAAGGGACAATTTCTTGTTTTCATTATCATTTAATATAACAGTAATGTTTAATTTGACCTTTATTTCTATTTTTTAATTCTTTTTCTCCTGCTGTGTTCCTCACAGGGTTCAGGAGCTGATGTCAGGTGACCAGCGTGAGTCCGGTCGAATCCCGCGCACCATTGAATGTGAGCTCACACAGGACCTCGTGGACAGCTGTGTGCCTGGAGACATGGTCACCATCACAGGGGTCATTAAAGTGTCCAATGAAGAGGGTATGAGACCTTGTCCTCACTGTCAGTACAAACAAGCTGGTAGATTCTGATAAGGTGCCTTTTTTTTTTTTAAATTAACAATTGATTTGATTCTCATTAATTTAGTTTCTCAGTAACAAAGAAACAATCATATTACAGTCTGGCAAAGTTCTGCTAGTGCTATTTTTGCATCTGACCTCAATGGGCTGTACAAACAGGACAGCCTCGGGTGGCCTTCTGTCTGATTCAGTTTTTAAATGATGGCCGCATTCGCTGTGCAGAGAGGATCTTTGAGCCGTTATAACTTGCACATAATTATTTAGACTGAAATGAATATACTATATCCATTTGTGCCTGTTTACACTAAATGCAAATATCCTGCTACAAATGGCACAGTGCATCTGTAACACCATCTACACTTGATGCAAATGGCATTTAACTACTATTTGCAATGCTTTTACCCATTACTTAGTTTTCTTGCTATTTATACATATTATACCATCACTGATCAGAGAGAGTCCAGTATTATTTTTATGACCAATATTATTTTCCCCAGTAATGATAGTTAAAAAGGTGAACAGACTATTACTGTGTCCGCAATCAACAGATTAAAACATCAAGACTGCTCTTTCCTGTTTATGATTTTTCTTCAGGAAATGGCAGAAACAAGAAGGACAAGTGTATGTTCCTCTTGTACATTCAGGCCAATTCTGTCAGCAACTCGAAGGGTCAGAAAAGCAAAGCGGCGTCTGATTCTGAGAGCCAGGGACCCTCAGTGGAGTTCTCCATCAAAGATCTCTACGCCATCCAAGAGATTCAAGCGCAAGAGGACTTATTCAAACTCATAGTGAAGTGAGTAACATCTTAAGAAGACAACGTTACAAAGTAATATAATACAGACATATTACAACTGAAGAAGCTGATTTGACTCATTTAATTGCAGCTCTCTTTGTCCTGCCATTTATGGCCATTTGGTAAGTCTCCAAATATGGTTTTCTTATGTAACTTTAGTTTGTTCCTGTATTTATTGTTGTTTTTGAAGCTTCGATTTAGTAAATGAAACTATAAAGAGACAAAATATACCTTCTAGAATTCGTCTGTGATATCTCTGTGTGATTTCTCAGCTTGTCAAAGCAGGACTGGCTCTGGCTCTGTTCGGTGGCTGTCAAAAGTATGTTGATGATAAAAACCGTATCCCAATAAGAGGTGACCCACATATTCTTATCGTTGGAGACCCTGGACTTGGTAAAAGCCAGATGCTACAGGTACATGATCTTATATGAACCCTAAAATGTATTTATCACTCAGTCAGATGTTTGTTAGTTTTTTTTTTATTAAAATGCCATATGTGTGTCCAGGCTGTGTGTAACGTGGCTCCACGGGGTGTATATGTGTGTGGAAACACCACCACCACCTCAGGATTGACTGTATCTCTGTCCCGGGACAGCGGATCGGGAGATTACGCTCTTGAGGCAGGAGCACTAGTGCTGGGAGATCAAGGTATTTATCCTACAACATTGGTCTCCAACTCAGCTCCAACCTTAATCAAAGCTGATCCAGCCAATCAAGGTCATTAGGATCACTAGCAACTTCCAAGCAGGTGTGGTATGGAGCTGCTTGGATCTAAACTATGCAGAACTGCTGCCCTTCAGTAACTAAGTGTGAGACCAGTGTCCGGCTTGTAAATCGATGCAGGATACAAACATGGAAGGAAGAATGTGATGTTTAATATAAAAAATGTTCACCAGGTATCTGTTGTATTGATGAGTTCGATAAGATGGGCAGCCAGCATCAGGCTCTTCTGGAAGCCATGGAGCAGCAGAGTATCAGTCTGGCTAAAGCTGGGATTGTCTGCACGCTTCCTGCTCGAACCTCCATCATTGCAGCAGCCAATCCGGTCGGAGGGCACTACAATAAAGCCAAGACTGTCTCTGAGAACCTGAAGTGAGTGTACTGTATTGAAGACACAGCAGTTGTAAACCAATGTAGAGTCTGTGTAACAGACCAAAAAGCCTGATACGATAATGTTCAGTGAAAAAATTAAATGTGTATTTTGTGTGTTTTACAACATCGAACACCAGATTAACATGCTTAAATGAGACACCTTTTTTGGGGGGGCTAGTCTGCTTCTATAACACACCTTGCCTGTGTCACTTTAGAATGGGGAGTGCGCTGCTGTCTAGGTTCGATCTGGTCTTCATCTTGTTGGACACCCCTAACGAGGACCACGACCACCTGCTGTCAGAACATGTGATGGCCATGCGTGCAGGAAAGACCGGTGCAGTCAGCGGTGCTGCGGCCACACGCCACAGCACACAGGAGTCTAATACCTCCATTCTGGAGGCGTCCTCAGAGAAACCCCTCGCAGACACACTCAAAGTAATGCCACCTCACTTAGTTCATGATTTTATATTTTAATCAGTTCTACTCATAACACTTAATAATAAGTTTTTCATAAAGTTAGTAAAGAGTATAAAATAGTCTTCAATCATAAAGCTAATTTTTAACGTTGTAGGCTCTCTGTTAATATCTGTAAATAGCCTGAACTAACAATGGAAAAACTATTTATTTCAATGAACATTTATTTATCTCCGCTGATCTGAAACCTGCACCGATGTCTCTGCTTTTGTCTGTAGGTGGTTCCTGGAGAGACCTTTGACCCCATCCCTCACCAGCTCCTGCGGAAGTACGTGGGTTACGCCCGGCACTATGTTCACCCCACTCTCTCTGCAGAGGCTGCACAGGTGCTGCAGGACTTCTATCTGGAGCTCCGCAAACAGAACCAGACGGCCGACAGTACACCCATCACCACCCGCCAGCTGGAGTCCCTCATCCGACTCACAGAGGTGGAAAAAAAAAAAGACATAATTTTACAATTTCAAATAATGTTTGTCCCAATGTTAATACTTTTAGAATCTAATTGATTTCTTGAATGCAACGCTGAATTTTTAGCATCATTACTTCCGTCGTCAGTGTCCCACGATCCTTCAGAAATCATTCGTAATATGCTGATTTGCTGCTTAAGAAATCTTTCTGATTATTACCAATGCTAAAATGTTGATATTATTGTGGAAACCATGAATTCAAATATAAAACAGTGCTTTTAAATTGTAACCGTGTTTAACAACATTATTGTTTTTAAAGATATATATATAAAAAATATTGATATAGTCTGATAATAAAAAACATTGGATCTAAATAATACATTAAGGTCTCTGAGTGACTATCACATTGTTATTCTCTTTCTCTGCAGGCCAGAGCTCGTGTTGAGCTTAGAGAAAAAGTTACGCAAAGTGATGCAGAGGATGTTGTGGAGATCATGAAACACAGGTGACTCATAAACACTGCACTTTATATAGGTGTATGGGTCTAAATAAATCTGTATCATAAAGTAACAATCATAACACCCCAAAATCTCTATATGATTTATTGGAAAAAATCCACATTTTTGCATGGTACTGTCTTCTCTGACATCGATGTTTTATCTACCTGTATATCTTCAACAAAAATTAATAAATGAATGATATGGCAGTCTCGGATTATATTTCCTCGGTTGTTTCAATGATATAAAAAATATCATGCTCATGCAACAAAAAGTGTTCTTCTGTGTTCAGCTTGGCCGACACTTACTCTGATGAATTTGGCCGTCTGGATTTCGACCGCTCTCAGCTGGGCTCTGGGATGAGTAACCGCTCCAAAGTCAAGAGATTTGTCACGGCGTTAAACAGACTCTCTGAACGCACCAACAAAAGCATGTTTGAGTTCCAGGAGCTACGGCAGCTCGCCAAAGATCTGCAAATACAGGTGAACGTCATCTACAATACAGAGCACGCTGTCAGACCATGCATTCAGTTTTTTGAATGCGCTGTCCTCTTCTGCTTTCTCAGGTGGTGGATTTTGAGAGCTTTGTCAGTGCACTCAATGAGCAGGGCTATCTTCTGAAGAAAGGGCGCAGGGCCTATCAGCTTCAAACCATATGAATCGGCCATCTCTTACGTTGTTTAACACTCTTATTGTGTCATGCTGTTGTGTTTATTTTTTTTAGATGTTATATTTATAACATGCAGTGTGATGTATGTGTACACAGTATTTTCATGTGCATGCACAGACTCATATTTGTCTTTAAATAGTATTTTCCTGTATATAGTATGTACAAAATCAAACAGTAACCACATGTATAAACATTAAAACAATGTTAAAATAGTTTAGTATTTTTATAATGTTAGCTGTGTCCCTTCAGCATATTCTCCTGTGTTCAATATTGAGTGTTTAAGTCTGTTATAAACTAAAATAACAATAAAATAACCCCATAAGAACATACACATGTGCAGCCGATACATTTAATTGCATTAGATTAAAAATAAAGCAAGAGTAAAATGCATATGAATGCTGTATTCCTTAAAACGAGTAAATAAGAATAAAATTAGAACAATCAAAATTCTATATATTTTCTTTAGTTGTTTTGAAGAAGATCAAATGTTAATTACTATTAGTTACTATTAAATTGGTATTCGCTACCACCAGCATAAAAAATATGTTGTTATATTATTACTTAATATGTCGCATTTTATAGACACCGTGCAATTAATGTAATGCACCTGCGTCCCAGTGTGCGTACTATCCACACTGTCTCCCCTAAATACTGCTGAGTTAGTATGGATAGTATTGACTGGGATGCAGGCTTATGTTTAGATCTAGAGCGCGTTCCCTTTAATTCCCCGCCCCTTTTGAGAACTGTCGCAAACATTCAGCTCAGAACACGGCAGGACAAGAACATGTGGATCGACAGATATGAATGTCTCCAATAAAAAGTATTATGAACGAATTAATTTGGAAATATGCTGCTGGATGCTCGGCTAGACAGTACTGGGATATTTATCATCTAGTTTTGCTGAGATAAAGCCGCTGACATGTTTTTGGCGGCGTGTCGGAAGAGCTGGTTGAGCTGTGCTAAAGGACACACTCACAGACTGACAGTCAGCACTGCTGCCACCGGCCACTACGGCTGCCTAGACAAAACATCTGCAAACCTACCGCTGAAAAACACTACATCACAGCTCCGATGGCTTCAGAGACTGAAGAGCAGATGCTGGAGCTCCTGGCCTCTGAGCTGCAGAGCAGATCTGGACCTTCATAGAGAAGGCAGTCAGAGATCAGACCCTCTCTTCTCTGTTGTATGTAGATCAAAACTATCTAAACATCACTGCAGGCCTCCGAGCAGTAGTTACAGTCTGTATGGCACGAATGGGTTTTGTACCGAAGCGTCTAGAAAGCCAGTTTTGGAAGAAAAATCGTCTGAACAGGGTTCAAGGGAAAAAGGTGAAGATCAAGCACTCTCTTCATCTGCAGCCAACGAGAGACATTTCCAGTTTAAAGAGCTGGTGAGTCAGTCAGGCTTCTTCAATCTCTTTTTACAGTTGTTTTGACTTTTGGTCGAAAAGGGTTTTCAGATTGGGGTCCGGGGACTCACAGGGGCTGCAAGGTCAGAGAGAAAATGGGTTTATTGAAATAGATAAAAATATACAATTTAATTAGTTAAACACATAGCCTAAATAATACTAATGCATAAGTACAGTAATTACTTAAAATAAATAAACTGTAATAAAATGCAATATTTCAATAGAATGTAAACAAGTGGATTAAAACAAACAAATAATAAATAAAACCTTAATCCAATTTAAAATATTTTTTTTCGGCAAATATAAATATTTTAAATGGGTTTACTATCGTATACAAATTAAAATTTGTCAAATATTACTCTTTCCCTTTATTTTTTAAATCACAAAATATATTTTTATATAATATTTTGTCAAATATTTTATTTGTACGTTATGCAAACTTTACTGCATTTTGTTTTATAAGAAGTTGTAGACATTATAATTTTGCAATATGTGTATATATATATATATATATATATATATATAATTATTATTATTATTGTATATATATTTTTTTCACATTGCTAACAGAAGTTTTTTAAAGGATGAACCTGCTTAATTTTGATTTATCAAAACAATATAAAACAAGACATTGTATTTTATGTCATTTTATTTCCACACTTTATGAACAAGATATTTGACTAAAATAATAATAGTTCTAAAAGAAGATTACAGTTTAGTTAACATGATTGTCTTTAAAGAGACAAGAATATTGATCATTTTTGCATTAAATCAAAATGGCTTTCGTATTTCTGTTGCATGAAGAAAATGTCTATTTTTTTTTCTTGCATATTTATAATTCCATGTGATGTCGTTTATCTGCAGTATGAGAATCCATGGACGATCCCTAATTACCTCTGCATGGCCCGGATCGTTCTGTCTCCTGTGCTGGGATACTTAATCATGGAGCAGTACTTCCACGTCTCTCTGGGGCTTTTTGCCCTTGCTGGAGCTACAGACTTAGTAACTTAAAGAAAACATGATCTGTGGTGCTTAATCGTTTTATTTTAGGCTGAATTGTTGTTTCATTGATCACTGGTTTCTCTTTCAGCTGGATGGCTACATTGCACGTAACTGGCCCAATCAGAAGTCAGCTCTGGGCAGCGCTCTGGATCCATTGGCTGATAAGATTCTCATCAGTGTTCTTTACGTCAGTCTGACATATGCACAACTCATCCCAGGTGAGATGAACAAATCATACAGCCACGATTGACCAGCAGATCCAGATTTAAAGGGATAGTTCACCCAAAAAACGACCATTTGCTGTTAATTTTGATTCAAATCAAGAGTCAAATGAAGCATATCAGGTAACACAAAGTTAATACCAGTGACCTCTGATGATGTATTGAGCTCTAAACTGAATATTCTTACACTTTAATCCAGAGCCTCAGGCATATGTCTGGATCGCGATCGAATCATGCTTTTAAACCGAACACTTAAATAAAGGTAAGGATTTTTTGTGTTTATGTGAAGAGGTAAGCTGATGAAGGCCCACAGTTTCAGCTGTAAATCCTCTTTACCGTTCTGTAGAAAGAAACACCTGAGAGTGAGTACATTAACAGAAAGTGTTTGTATTTGAGTGAACTATCCCTTTAATTCAGCCGATCACATCGTGCACTTAGAACAGGAAGAGTCTTCTGGAGGAAGCTGCGGTTAACAATCTTGGTTTAGCGGTGTCCTTTTATTTCTCTTTGAGAGGTTTGAACAGCTTTTCGCTCACCAGCCCACAAGCATTAGGCCACATCAGCCCAAGTTTAGTCATTCAAGAGCTCAGAAAACACATTAGAAGATGGCTGTTTATCTTTTTTATCGTAGATCAGTTGTTGATAATTGTATGAGACGCGTCTCTCTTGTGTTTCCTCACAGCTCCGCTGACAGCACTGATCATTTCCAGAGATGTAGCACTGATCGCTGCTGTTTTCTATGTGCGCTATAAAACAGTGCCACCTCCAGTAAGTCTTCACCTTTATCTGTTGTCACACTAGGATCAGCTTCGAAAGTACGAAAAAAAAAAAAAAAATCAAATGCGTGCAATTCTACATTGTCTACATTTTTGCATAATCATGAAAAATTATTCTGCATCAAGAGGAATAACAGTTTGTCATGCAAGAACTTACACACACATGAATTATTATTATTGCTGTGTGATGACGATGAATCATTTCCATGTTATTTACCGTATTTTCTGTGCAGGTGACACTCAGTAAATTCTTCAACCCGTGTTACACCACTGCTCGGCTGAAACCAACACTCGTCAGCAAGGTTCCGCTTTTTAGCATGTCATAAATATTTCTCCTTTCATTAAAATCCGTGTAAAGTCAATTTTGAGAATTGTTTGTTAACCCATTATAAATGTTAGAAAGGCATCGCTGAAACATGCTACAAAGACTGAGAACTTTATAATACGTAATGGTGGAGTTATCCCGTTAAACAGTTTTTGCAGGATTGATTGGGAGCGGGTTTAAATCGTAAGCTCAGTGGTGCAGTGGAGCCACCTAGCACTGCCCCTCCGGTGAAAATATAAGAGCTGCGTTGGACTTAAAGCAGCACTGACCGCACAGACTGACCGCTGTGTGACATCAGTACAGTGAGAGCTAAAGAGAGCATAAGGCTTGAATCGCTCTTACTGTACTTTGATGTTAAACACTGATCGTTCTGCGCAGTGCTGCTTCAGGTCCAACACACACATAACAACTAGAGCGCATTCAATCATGAGTTTCTGTCATTCATTATACTACATCCTACAGTTTGCTAGCTAGCCATGCCTTCGTCACGTTACGTAGTTGCTATAATTTA
>JAUCMU010000098.1:86147-96540 GCA_032275025.1 Enteromius treurensis
TAAAAGTTGCTTAAATATCTTAATTGAACTAATGCCTAGTCCTGGCTTAAGCTAAGCCCCGTTTGTGAAACCGGGCCTGTATTGTTCAAATATATATTTTCTCCCAAATGTAGTTATTTTTCCTAATTTCAGTTATTTTTTTTTTTTTGTAAGTTCATTGAACTCTAGATTTTTAATACTATTATTTTAACACAATAATAGTTTATTTAAAATGCTACAATACATCTTCTTAGGGCCGTGTTATTGTCAAATCTGTAATACATTAATACAGTTTTATGAATTAAATTGTTTTTTTTGTTTTTTTTTCTGTCTTTTGATTTTAATATTTAATGCACATCAAATGAAGCCAAGTTATTATTAATATAATTATTAATGTAATCCATTGAAAAAGGAATTTTAACACTTTCTTAAATTAATTCCTGTGATATTCCTTTCAATTTCATTATTATTATTATTATTATTTTAATCAACTAATTCTACTGTACGATAGTAATACATTTTTGTCATCATGCAGATGATTAGGCCTTAAAATATACATTTTTCACAGTTCTGTTAATGTTCATATTGATCATTGACTGCCTGATAGCAGAACAGGTCCAAAACAGTCTTGTTAAAATAGGATGCGTGTGTGTTTCAGATCAACACTGCGGTGCAGTTGTTTCTGGTGGCTGCGTCTCTGGCTGCTCCTGTGTTTCACTACACTGACAGTGTTTTACTGCAGTCTCTGTGGTGAGCATTCACCGCTCCAGACATCACTCGTGCTCTAACGGCTCAATCCAGTTAAGTGAATGTGTGTCGTGTTTGTTTGCAGGTACATCACTGCACTGACGACCGCAGCATCCGGTTACAGCTACTATCACTACGGTAAAAAGACCGTTGAGGTGCTGAACAACACAAAGTAGTTGTAGAGTCATCTGAGACCAAGACATTTGGATGATCGATGAACGATGGAGATCGATGCCGCATCTTACTTTTGTAATTAAGTCTGTATAAAGGCAAAAGTTATTTTTTGATTACAATATTAAATTAATGGGGCGTCGTTGTTTTTGATTGGTATGTGGTTTTCAACTCCACAGGAAACTTTTTTAAAATCACTTTTAATGAGCTGTGGGTCAATTTTCTGAATAAAAATGGACGTCAGATACACATTTGTGCTCATGTGATGTTTAAAAACTATCTTTTTCAGTCAGCGCAATAGATGGTTTCTTATCTCATCCAGCATGTTTGCAGTGTGCATCTTTGTTTCATTTGAGGAGATGTAAAAAAGTTAAAAATTCTGAAAAATAGAAATTAGTCTAAACATTGAAAAGGGGAAATATTTATATCATGAATAATAGCTAAGAGTAAATTCCAGATTGCACAAGACTGAATTGCAAAGTGATAAACAGAAGCAACAAAGTAGTTTTCCATTGAAGTAGTTGGTTTAGACTGACCTTAAAACTAGTAATAGTTATTAAACGTTTAAATGGAATTTGTAACAATATTAATTTTTACTTTTTACACTAACAAATAACTTTGTATGCACTACTGTATTTATTTATTTTTATCTTTGTTTGTTTGTTTTGACCTGTTGAGAAAATCATGATTACACTTTAATCATTCTCTAATTTAAAAGTAACTTTACAACTACATGTCATCTTATTTTCATTCATTTGAAACTACTAACTCTCAGCGTAGACTAGTTAGGGTAGGTTTGGGGTTGGTAGAATAAGCGGACATATACTTGTAAAGTTTCTGATAGTCAGCATGTTGTGGATCCATCAAAATAGTGTTAGATATTAAGCAGACAATCTGCTAGTAGTCTAATGACTGCTGCAGTAGTTCAGACATTTACTGTAGTTGCAAAGTTACTCATCGCAGTTATCAAAATCATATATAGTGTAACTTATAAATCATGCAACTATGTATTAATCCAATTGGGATCCATCTCTGTTTAACTGATACACTAATTGCGTTATTTTAATGATTCACTTTTTACAAATTGTGTGTGTATCCATGCAATTCATACAGACTAAAATGACTATAAAAATGAATTCAAAATATTCATTTAAAATTACATTTTATATATTAAATATATTATTAAATTATTTAGGTTTATATATATATATACATATATAAAATCATTAAATAACAAATAAACAAAATGTTTAACTGAATTTGAAGCACTGTCAGTACATCAGTTAAACAGAGATAGAAAACAATTAAATTAATGCAGAATTGCAGGATATTTATTATATATTGCATGTTATATAATATTATATTTCTGGATTCTATCAAAATGTAATTTATGTTTTAATTTGATTGTGGTTGAGCTCATGTATGCATAAAATCAAATATATTTTATAAATATTTAAACCAATAGCAGGACTACAAAGAATGTCACCCACAAACTATGCAGGTATGTTTTAAGAATATCTGTTGGAACTATTAGCTTAAACCAAATATTTCTTTAGAAAGCATTTTCTATTCGTTTCAAACCGTTCTAATCAAACGCAGCTGCATAACAAGATGTAAGTCCCTCCACTCCTTCTCTTCTTTCCTACGGGGTGAAGAACGCTGGATTGTGGATGGAGATTAAGCGGGTGAGATGTGGGTTCTCCTCTGGTGCTTTCTTGCACTGTTTATACAGACAGAAGCTCAGCGTTGCCACGATCAGCATCAGGACTCCACACACCGCTAACAGACTGTATAAATACACCTCTGTGTTCAAACCCATCCAGACCGACGAGCATTTAGTGCCTGATGATCCTGCAGCGTTCACAGCCTGGACGCAGATGTGATGGAAGTGAGCAGCTGTCAGGTCTGATATGAACACCTGACGGACCGCAGAGCTGAAGCTCAGGTTCTTCTGTGCTAAACCTTCTCGTCTGACGACTAACAAGTACTCCAAGACCGGTGAGTAAGGCGCACACCATTTCACTAGTACTATGCTGTGAGTGACAGCCGTGATCGAGAGCGAGGACGGTCGGTCCGGAGGCTGGGAGTCTGAGGTCACCCCGGGACAGGTGCACGTCGGGTTGGGTTGGTTGAAGCAGGTGTCTTGGAGGTCAACGCAAGGGTCAAAGGTGCAGTTTGTAGATCGGGTTGCGTTCAGTTTATCTTCTTGATTTTTGTGCACCACTTTAGCCACTGTCATGGGACTCTGTGCTGGTGTTTTGGTGATGAACGTAATGTTTGGAGGCCGATGTACTGCTGGATTTGGTGTGGCCGTACTTGATTCCAGAGTGGTTGGAATGAAAGCGGTTGTAGTGAGAGATGATTTAGGAACTGTAAACACAAATCACTTATTCTTAATACCTCACATTTTCAAGCATGTTGGCAACGAACGGTTAATAACACAAGCAGTCTTGTAAATTTGGCCCGGTTTCATAGACAGGGTTAATGAAACGGTTGAAACGGTCTAGGCTAGGCTTAAGCCTCGTCTGTGGAACCAGGGGTCAATCTTTCAGAAGGTAGTCTTTTGCTCGCTTAGACTAAATTTATTTGATTAGAATAACTGTAAAAACTAAAAATAAATCAATAGTAATATTATTACAATGTAAAATAACAATTTTCTGTTTGAGTATATTGTAAAATATAATTTATTCCTCTAAGCCAAAGCTGAATTTTCTTCAGAAATCATTGTAATATGCTGATTTGCTGCTCAAAAACACTGCAAACTGTTGTACTTCATATATTATGCCACTTTATTTTATAAGATTGTTTGGTGAATTGAAAGTTCAGAAGAATAGCATTTATGTGAAAGAAATATTCCCTAACATTATAAATCTTTTTACTGTCACTTTGATTGATGTTTTTTTTTTTATTATTATTATATCAATTTAGCGGGTTTCACTTGATTTTGATAGTCCATCTAAATGGACTCAGTAGAGTTATTCTGTTCACTAGAACTGCATATACACATCCACTAACTGAATGTTAGTAGAGCATTTGTAGACTGCTAGGGTTTGAATAAGTTGACTTGTACTTGCAAAGTTAGTTATAGTCAGTATGTAGTATTATATATATAGTCAGGTGTCTGCTCAGACACCATAACAGTAAACGGTTAGCAGATATTAACAAAGATGCTCAGGTTCTGTGTTTCCTCCCTATATAAAAGTATTAGATTAATTAATAAATATTACTCATTATAATAGGTCTTGATAGGTAGTTTTAGAAGTGGGTACTGTATTGAACTACTATAACAATGCATTTTCATACCACACACAGCATTCGGGTTGTCTCCGATATAACGCAGAAGGCATGGAGCTGGTGTTGCATTCGCGCTGCTGGAGCTTCTCACACACACAGCAGTCCAGAAAAACATCACAGCGCAGACTGACATCATCTGTTGACCAGATCAGGTTATTTTACTCGACATATTTTCATAAAAGCACTTGAGTTTTTCAAGAATTTTTTATTTTTTATTTAAGCTCTTTTTAAGCTGTGACCCCAACATCATCTTTGAAAAATGAGTCCAATGTGAAAATCAAGGTCAGACATAAATGCCTCAAACTTTTTCATTAATATTTCAAGCTTTTTTATAATGCATAAAATGGTTATTATAGTTACCTAAAACTAAAACCATATAAAAAACTCCACACCAAAAAAGAAAAAAGAAAGTTGCTTTAAATGAAATAATGAAATAAAAAACAATAAATTAACTACATTTATATCAAGTATAGTTATATTTCGCTCTAAATATATTTTAATAATTAAAAGTGAAATAATAAAGACATTTTAAAATAAAATATTAACAGGTGCAACAGAATTGCTAACTACTGTACAATTTAAAATAAAAAATAAAAATATATAAATGAAAAACTAATTCAAACTGTTAGCTAAAGTAGCGCTGCTGTATGTATTTAAAGCATTCATGAGCATCTAAACATTCAGTAAAAATCCCTTGTAGTTAATATTCTGAGCATCATAAATGTTGTTGTTAACACTTTACAATAAGGTATAATTTGTTAACTTTAGTTAATGTATTGACTAACATAAACAAATAATGAACAATACATTTATTACAGTATTTATTCGTCTCAGTTAATAAAAACACAATACTTCGTTATTAGTTTGTTAGCTCACGGTGCATTAATGCTAATGTAATAATGCATTAGTAAATGCTGAAATTAACATTAACTATGATTAATAAATGCTATAGAGGTATCGTTCATTCTTAGTTCATGTTAAGTAATGTTGTTAATTAATGACGAATTATTGTAAAGTGTTATTTAAAAAGATGCATTGCTCCAGTTCAGATACATACTGAATGGCTTTAAATGTTTATTATATTGCTCTGAACAAAATAAAGTCTCTAATCTACTCACACAAATCTTCATTGGTCTCAGTGGAGAAATCCAGCCTGGGATTCAGGATTGTATAATGCGTCGAGTTTAAGTGTGAGGTTCTCAGGACGAGCAGAGGAATGCAGAGATGGGGTGGGAGGACGGTAACCAGTTAATTGCTGCTGATACTGTATCTGACCAGGTTTAACGCGTTTGACCAGACGATAGTTTTCCTCTCCCTCGTGTCTGTTCATTCTGCTCAATAAATGCATTTCTGTTACAGTAAATATCTGCCGAGTGGTATACGATT
Source organism: Enteromius treurensis (assembly GCA_032275025.1). Taxonomy (NCBI): domain Eukaryota; kingdom Metazoa; phylum Chordata; class Actinopteri; order Cypriniformes; family Cyprinidae; genus Enteromius; species Enteromius treurensis. The sequence continues at coordinate 91,725 of JAUCMU010000098.1, forward strand.
ACAGATTTAAAACCTTGATTAAAGGTGTCACGAGGAAATAAAATTGAGCTGTTTATTGTGTGTGTGTGTGTGTGTGTGGGAGTGACCCCGCACCATGCTCACCCTGCTCACAGACGTCTTTCCTCCTGCATTTTTCACTGGCAGTCTCCCTGATAACGCTTGACTGATGAGTGCTGTGATGACGGATTCTCTTCCCCTCTGTGGGTGACTTCACATCAAGTTCTTTGGGGGAAAACTGACTTTGTATAAATAGAATGCAAAGAGTGAAAGTGTGCAGCTGTGGTCTTAAGGAGCCGATTCTACCTGATCTGACCCATAAAATGACCTTTTGGTGTGTATATGTAGTAATATTAAATCTTTATCAGTTTTGAGATGTTACCACGTGCTGCTGACCTTTGATGATCCAGTTCAGCCATACTAATAAGCAAAAGTGACTTTACATTACCTTCTTCTCTTGTACTATACTCTACAGATGTGAATTTACTTTCCTTCAGCCTGAGCCTGAAGAGTCAAAGGGCTTGTACATTTGCTATAAATATGAAGTCTTATATTAAAAACAAATAATCCAGCCCTGCTCATGTTTAAAAAGTAACGTTGCAGTAACACAAAGGTAACGTAACACACTGCTTTACATAAAAAGCAACTAAATAACGTTATTAGTTACTTTTCCAGGGAGTAATGCAATAATGCATTACTTTTAAAAGTAACTTTTCCCAGAAATTACAATCCAAAATAAAATTATGATATCCGGATGTTTTCATATCCTCAATATAAAAAAAAAAAAAAAAGTGTGTGTGTGTGTATATATATATATATATATATAATAATTATAGTAGTAGTAGTATTTAATTTGTTTTTTTTTTTTAAATTGTTTTTTTATAGACATTTCAAATGAATTTACATTCACTTGAATTGAAATCGTTCCAATGTAGTTGAGATTATATTTGCATTTTGATGCTGTATATTTTAGAGCTCAGCAAGCATACAGTGACCCAAAATGTATTTGTTTATATCTAGATTATGCATAATTTGTCTTTAATAATATGCATGATTTGTAAAGTGCATAATGTCTAATCATATCTAATCTCTTATGTAATAACATTTGAAAAATATAATGAAATAAAATAAAAACACAACTCAATTGTTGTTTATTTGGATGAACTTTCATTTCTAAACACAGTAAGGTGTCAGCCGGAGGTGTTTATTCTCAGTGTTCTGTGCTCTTTGCTCAACAGAGGGCAGCATCGCTTCATTTTAGTTCATTTTAGCAGCTAGCTCACATTCAAAGTGCGTTGAATACTTTTGTGTGCGTTCAAAAGTCATGCTGTTTTGTAAATAAAGAAACAAATTGTTAATGTCATAGTAATTTATAGGTTTCGTTGTGTGTTAATCCAGAACAATATCAACATCTAATTATTTCAACTCTATTCTTTTGTTCAAAAACATCACATTTACTAGTTTCTTACACAATTAGTGGTTATAATATTCCCACAAAAAGTGTCTCTAATGTGGTATAATGTAGATCTGTTTTAATTTGTGGTTTACAGTAAACATAAACGGTAGTGTTTTGGCGGTAGCTATGGTGAATATAGTCATTTTTTGCACAGCGCTCACTCATTGGACCTGCTTCATCATAACCACATCCACAAACATCTGCATGCCCACTCACACACTTACACCCCGTGACCTGAGACAGAGTTCAAGACCTTCACTTCAGCCTCAGCTGATGAGGCTGAGTGATATCAGTCTCTTAACTAGTGCCTGTCATGAAGGACAGTTTTTGCTGCATCATCTTGTCATCTGAAGACGTACAAATGTGACTGAAATGTCAAAACTAGGGCAAGCATTTCAGTAAATAATGACTTGAATTAGGGTTTTTTAAGTGTACAAGTTATTGTGTGACTTCAGAAGACTTAAAATATAATGCACAACTCATGTACTACTGTTCTGGTGCTTCTCTGTGTGTGTGTTTCATTTTAGGATCTCAACAATGTTGGTGACTCTGGAGAAGAGAGAAGAATGAACTGTATTTAAAATAATTTAATATTTACCCCTTTTGTTTGTTTTTTAAGAAATTCATCATTTTTATTTAGCAAGGATGCATTAAATTGTTCAAAAGTTACAGTAAAGACCGTTTTTGTAATGTTAAATGTCAAATAACTGTAGTTCTTTTGAACTTTCTGTTCGTGAATTAATGCTGACAATTAAAATATATCAGTTTCCACCAAAAATATGAAGCTGCATGACTGTGTTCGACATCAATAGTGTCTTTTTGAAAAAGTCTCTTCAGACTGCATTGATTTAATCCAAAAATACAGTCAAAAAGAAATAACGTGGAGTATTATTACATATTCTATTTAAATTCATGGTTTCCATGACAATGGGAACTAGCGCAGCTGTTTTGAACGTGAGCAGTAGATCATATCAGAATGATTTCTGAAAGATGATGTGACACTGAAGACTACAGTAATAATGCTGAAAATTCAGCTTTGAATACAGAAATAAATTACATTTGAAAACACATCCGAATAGAAAATAGCTATGCTAAATTTAAATAACATTTCACCTTTTTACAGTTTTTTACTGTATTTTTAAAGTGTTATAAATGTTCATGTTTTAGTTTTGGGGAGTCCCCAGGAACAGGTTGAGACGCACACAAGGTCAAAAAAAAATATGTTCGCCTCCCAAACGATGAGTTTTTCCAAGCCTCTCCAGAGTTTGATCGATTTCCTTTAAAGCAGTGTTTGTGAGCTTTTATCGCTCCAAAAGTGACACCCAGTGCCAAAGAATGAATTTACATTTTCATTCAGACCAACAAGTGTTCGACAATACACACTTCCTGAAAGCTCATTTTCAAAAATCCATTTTTTGCACTTTAATCAAATAATTTGATGAGCATAAAAACGTTAAAAGGGTCTCAGAACAGCATTGTTTATTTCTGAAAAGCTGCCTTCAGGAAGAGACCATCAAATATGACCGTTCACAAAACGTCCCTCGGTGAACCACCTGTGCCTGAACGCGGCAGGAAAACACACATTCTCCATAATAAGCGTATTGTTAACATAAGTTAGCAACAGTTATTATTGATGGACACAATGGGACACGGAGGTGTCTTAGTTTGCATCCTCAGAAACTGGAAACCTCAGCGCTCTTATTGTCTTTCTAAACAAAAATCATCTGGCAGCCCTCCCGAAGCCCTCGGGCCGCAGACACCTGCCTGTGGTCCTGAGCAGGACGTGTGTGTACAGTGGCACTGCGCGAGTCAAGCTTCTGCATGTTAGCGGCCCATTCAGGAGATGTACTTTCCCTCCGCTATTTTAATAATGTATTCATCAGCAGCACTTGAAAGCCGTGACAGCTCGCCCTGATGTGTTTACACACCTTGCCCACATTGCGTGTCCCAGGATGCATTGGGACGTGTGGGTTTGGACACAATGGATGCTTGTCTTTTTGTTTTAGAGTCCGGCGCGTCCTCCTAACGCTTCTTCTTTTCTTCTGCCGGTGTAAAAACGCTTGCCCTCACATGTCGGCCTGTAAATCCTCGGATGGGTTGCATCACATGCAGCGATGATTATATCCTTTCCTTTCATTCAGATCTTCCCTTTCAAGCTTTTGCAACAAGATAATTCTGGGCTGAGTGTAGAAACCTGTGTGAAGGAATGTAGTGATAGACGTTAGCTTGACACTTTTCGGATTGCTCTGTGATGAAATGACCCATAACTTCCCTTTTTCTATTTTCAAACATTTAGAAATAAAAGTACAAAAGCTGTTACTGTGGCGGTACCTTTTCAAAAGATACATGTTTGTACCTAAAGGGTCCATTTTGGTACCTTTTAAAGGTACTTATAGTGTACATATATGACAGCTTTTGTACCTTTATTTCTGGGAGCGTAGAGTTTATTATTATAAGCAATCTATGACAGTTAAGTAAACACAGGGGTGAATCTTAATTTTCATTTTTGTCATGTCCCTGATGACATTTCTATTTTTTAATGTCTATTTTTATCATTATTTTTTTTATTTCAGTTTTAGTTATCGTAGTACATCATATTAAACAAAATGAAAATGAGAAATGTTGGCAAAATATAGAAATAAATAAATAAATTAGGTTTAATAATAGAAAGTATTATAAACGTGCTTTGATGGAACACATTTTTTAATCCGTTTTTTTCTTGTGTCCATTGAACTAGGACAAGCTTTAATGACGTCATCCTCAAGGAAGTGACATCATTTTGGTGGGAAAGCAGCAGCATCAGTAAGTATTGGCCATCCTTTTGCAAAACACGAAAGACATGCGCTCAAGCCCTAATTAGGATTTATATCTTGAAAAGTCTCTTGAAAAGGACAACTATTTCTCACCTAGAAGTTTGCATTAATAACCGCGCAATTAAATGATGCGTTTGATGCAGTCTTTCCTCCTCAAAAATCTCTCTGAACGCTTCAGATCTTTCGCTGACAGTTAAGTGTGGCCATAAAGTTGTCAAAACATTGAGTCGGAGGTCTTTAAATACAGAGCAGATGCAGTAATTATGGTATAAGTAGGGAGCGTCTCACAGTAGCAAACCCCACAACACAGCTGAGACATGAAACACCGCCGCCAATCGATCTTACACTGTCAGCTCAAATGAAAGAGAAATGCGTCTGCTGATAGACTGATCACTCATGCTTTTCAGCCTGATGTTCATTAAAGAGAGAGTTACCAGATACTTAATGCTTGCTGGAGGAGCTGCGTTCAAAACGTCAAGAAACTGATTGCAATTATCTCAAATAACTCTATGACTTGGTGGAGTACACATATGAAGAAAAAAATATTTTT
>JAUCMU010000098.1:106846-125991 GCA_032275025.1 Enteromius treurensis
TAAACAACATTAATTTAAATCTACAGTAAGTTACTGGCAAACAGCTGCGTTAACTACAGCAAATTTTTTACAGTGTAACCATCAGTGTTTGAAAGGTTACATTTAGTCTTATTTATATTTTTCTTTTTCAAATGAATGTGTTTTTTATTTTTTTTTATTTTATTTTTTTTTTGGTATAAGCAAGTTTTTGTATGTATACCATGAATATATTACTTTATCACATTTAAGTACCATAGCATGTACTATCACAGGTTTTTCATGGTACATCCAAAACTTTGTTTAATTTGTTGTAAATGAAAGATTAGGACTTTAGGTACTTTGCTAACTTTGCAAACTTTCTCTGTGTATTTATTTACCTTATTGCATTGTGTCAGAATGAATGTTTAAATGTCAAATACAACACAATCTGATCGACTTAAAATACCTATACCATTTATTTTGGTGCTATGGCAAAATGTAGTACTTGCTGACAGTGTATCAGTCTGAGATCCTCTATAAACATCAAAGGCATTCATTAGCACATGAATGATTTGCCCCCCACAGTCCATCAGCGTTATCTCCACCAATCACCTCTCAGGTGTGGATCCTCACTCGTCTGGATGTTCATCTGAAGCTGATCAGAGGCTGTTTATAAGGCTCTGTGTGTGCTTTGAGTTCTGTTTGACTCTGCTGCTCACGTTAATGATGCTCTGTGTGATTCACAATTTCTTGTTTTTAACGTTGAGTCTGTCTTCTCTTACATTTATACACACAGAACATGTTAACGTGCAAGAAAAGCTGTTTTTAAGTTCGATGGGGCTCTTGAGTCGCCCGAAACCTTCCCATCAGGCTCCAGTGCCGTCTCTGCTGTGGAAAATGTTTAAGAAGGACAGCAAACCGAGCTCTGCATCTGACACTGATCCATGCGTGGTTTCTGAGTATGGAGTCCGGGGAAATATTGTCAGGTTCATCCAGGACCAAGGTGAGGCCTTGTGAATTTAGCATGCGCTATATTATACCCTCCTCATAGTTTTACGAAATTTAGTCAAAACTTTGGAATGCCATTTTTTCCCCTTTCTCTAATCGGTGTTTCAAAATGTTTTTGTTGAATAATTGTAAGTAGTTTAGCTCTACTAATGTTATTATTTTGTAAAACCCCTAACAAACAAAGCCAGTTTCTTTATGACCTCATCCTGCAGGAAGTGACATCGTTATTGTTGGTCACTTGCACAAATACCAAGTATTGGCAGTACATTTCTGTAAATAAAGTTATAAAAAATTTAGGGCATCTCTGAGACCCTTTCATTCAAATAACCTCTTTTTTTGCACTGGTCAGTTTTGAGATTTTGGGGCTATTTGGCTTTTTCATAACAGAAAACAGGCTTTTATTTGAATTAACTTTATGTATTTGGGTCTGCAGATTTCAATTACAATATCGTTAAAGGCTTTTCAGCAGCACTTACAAATACCACAATGGATAGTTTTAAGTTCATACGTATTCTGAGTTTCAATAGAGGGCTTTGTTTATATACTGTTCACCTAATTTTATTACTAAACCTTACCTATTTATATTAAAACGCATCTCTTTAAGGGCAGTTTTCTCAAAATGAGTTTTCTTTAATTCTGCAACACTTAATCAACATTAATAGTTTTATTCCTATCTCTGTTCTACAGGTTTTTAGAGAAAAGTTTGTTCATATCAATTGTCTGCTTTTATACATTTTATTTCATTTTTTTTCCTTCAGTATCTCCGGCTTAATACCGTAATAAGAGAAATCTTTGATAAAAAAAACTTTGTCAGAAAAACTCATATTTAATGTTCAAATTTAGATATGCATGCAGAACTCTTTATGCAGTCAATCAACCAGGGAAAATATGGTCATATCTATTAATTCTACCATGCTTACCAGCGCTGTCTTGCTTTTAAATTATAACCTTATTGTATTTTACGGAGTTCAAAAGGTTCTGCACATCAGGAATAACCCACTTGCACCATAACACAAAGCTTGCTTTTCCCCAAACAGGTAGTCTGATATCTGCTCCGGCCATCCACTGCTTTAATTGTGTGAGAAAGCATCTGTTTTTCAACATGTCAGTGCTGGAGGATGTTGAGCAACTCTCGTTTGCGCAGCTGGAAATGAAGTTCAAACAGGATCTGGCTCACCTGGGACCGCATGTTTTCAGCGTGGACCTGTACAGGGCTTCGAGGACCGCTCTGAAGGGGGTAACTCACGAGTCCAGCCGTAAATTACTCCTGTCTCAGTCGTTTGGGCCCGGTGCGCACGCTTCTGTGCACGTCAATCTGACCCAACTGGCCGAAACCTGGAGAAAACCAGGTAAGAACTACGGAATGCACGTTGAGATGCACTCAAGTGACGTGCTTCAGGAGCATGCATTTGTGAAAAACCCACAGGTTGCTCAAATGCCGGATTTGCACACGTCTCTGGTGGTGGTGTCGTTGAATCCTCTTCAATGCAGGTCCAGGAGGAAGCGAAGCGCTGCGTATTACTTACCCGTGACGCCTAGTAACGTGTGCAAACCCAGAAGGCTTTACATTGACTTCAAAGACGTGGGTTGGCAGGACTGGATCATTGCACCTCAGGGCTATCTGGCCAATTACTGCCACGGAGAGTGTCCTTTCCCTCTGAGTGAAAGTTTGAACGGGACCAACCATGCCATCCTGCAGACGCTGGTCCACTCGTTTGATCCTAAAGGGACCCCTCAGCCCTGCTGTGTTCCCATCAAACTGTCCCCCATCTCCATGCTCTATTACGACAATAACGATAATGTGGTTCTGAGACATTATGAAGACATGGTGGTGGATGAGTGCGGATGCAGATGAACTCATATTAAAGTGATGCTTTGCATAGTTTTTTAATGATAACACGGTTCTTCTTGGATGGTTGAGGACATGGTGGGAAAATGTGGATGCACAAGACCTGTAATTTTATACAAAAATAAACTTCGTTTTACTGTGTAATAAATTGGTTTTTGCTTTTCTCTAACATGGTTTCCATCGTTTTTAATATTTTTGACCAGTGAACTGTTATGCATTGCCCCTGGGTTATACACTGTTTGAAATATTTATTATAAGGACAAATTAAGTTGCTCAAATTAGAGTATTTTGGTGAATTTGGCCCTCCTAAGTAAAGTTTAAGTAAATGAACAAAACTGCAAATATATAAAAATTGGTAAACGAAACACCTGTAGCTGAGATTTAGGTAGATATTAAAGAAATGTAGCAATATTTTATATGAAATAACACTAGTCAAAATTTAAAGTGGATCAAAACCTTTCACTGAAGCAGTCCTAAAAAGACTGTTCTTGTCTTATGGCAAATTTTGATGAACATTTTTGATGCACTAAATGTTGACTATTGTGTATATAGTCAAGTTCTTGCCTATACGATGTGTTTGCAAAACAAGTTTACACTTGTACATTTGTTGCATTTTCCATTTTTGCATTTTAAAATTTGGGTTATTTACAGAAATGTCCATGAGTCATTCAAAATGCATTTGACAGAATGTCTGCTGCAATCATTGTATACTCACGAAATGAAGTAATTTGAGATGAGAATATTTCTGATAACTGAAAAGAAAGTGAAATTAACATGGATCCTTTTTCATCTTTGGAATATAGGAAAGTCAAGTGATGTCATCAGTGTGATTTTTATATCAAAATAACATTTTTGTTTAATGCTAACACAAGGGACAACCCTAGAGGAACTCCAGGTTTTCATATATCACATTGACTCAAGAAGGTCTAATTGTTTAAATAACACATCGTTTATGTGTGTGTGTGTTTCAACTGTAATATTTGTGTAAAGGCTAGAGACCGAAAAATGCACGTTCTGTAGAACGACCCATTTTGTTCCATCGTGGAAAATGTAAGCTCTTTTGATGACCGGTTCCTTTGTGACATATTGCCCCACTATGGTTTATAAATTTTTAATAGGCTTCAAGTTTTGTGTCTTCACATAAATGAACTTTTACCCCACCCTACCAAATATTGGCGGGAGCAAAAAGTGTGACAACCAGCCCCGGTCTCTTGCTTCACATTAACCGTTGTTGCCACAAGTTGGCGCACTGGCTCTGAATATGAGCCCTAGGTAGTGAGCGTCCTTTTTTCATTTAAAGTTGCTTATTAACATTTGGGATCTAAATGTATTCTTAGTGATACAGTAATTATTAATTGTATTCAATTCCAACATAAATGCAATGGCCAGGCATGTTTTATTAACTTTAATAAAGCAAATCAAACGCAGCAGAAACTTCCCGTGTAGTTTTTCCCTGTAACTTAATTAGATATACTCTAAACTCCCCAAAGACGCGTATGTCCACATGAACCCCTGATGAATTCTGTCATGACATCAGAGAGTTAAACATAAAGACGAGAAGAGAGAGAGAGAGAGAGAAACGCTGTTGCACACTTGCGCACTGCGCGTAAAGGGCACACACGTACCCAAACGCTCGCCTTGACTCGTTTCGCACCAAGCAAAGGAAGAAACTTTTGTTTGCTCAATGAAGTGAACCTTTATACGCGTGCTTCACTCCGTTTCAACACCTACGACTCGTCTTTGTGCAGCGGTGACGGTAGGATATGTGTAAGAAGATTCGGGCTAACAGGGTTTTCTGAAGATAAACAGCTTTAGTGATCTGTGAGATGGAGTAAAGTGAAAGAGGAGAAGATTTATGTAAAGACCCCCCCCACCAGACTGCGTTGATCATCTCGTGTGCCATGAACAGAAGATCAGCTGCGCTTTGGAGTTCAAACTGGACTTTATCTGAAGCACTTGTACACCCAAGGGCAAGATCGCGAATGCACTCGGTTTAGTTTATTTACTTGCGTTTGAGGTGGAGTGTGCGCCCGTTTGTTCGTTTAGTAGTACGCATCGCGTTATTTCAAGAGCGCAAATCTACTATTATGACAGGCTTCGGCTCACGGAGCTTCTCCTATCCTGATGGATCTAGCGCAGGTCTGCGTTCCTCCGTAAAGCGGCTCTTAACAATGGCTCGATCAAACACGGAATATGGTCACATCTCCTGGCCCGAGCCCATCTGATCTCGTTCGTCACTGATCTGTCAGGTTTAGAGCGATCATGGTCTCCTCCGGCTGCGCTCTGATGGTTCTGATGGTCACTCAGGTGTTTTTTGGAGGCTCCAGAGGACTCGTACCCCAGATCGGCCGGTCCTCTCTGTCTCAGGACGTCCTACACGCGTTTGAACTTCGACTCCTGAGCATGTTTGGACTCAAACACAGACCGAGTCCAAGCAGGTCTGCGGTGGTTCCGCAATACATGATGGACTTGTACTCGATGCACTCGGTGAACGCGGAGCAGAACAGCAACAGACCCAAGGGCTCTTTGGGGAAAGGCTCGGAAAGATCTGCCAGCCGCGCGAATACGATCAGGAGCTTCCACCATGATGGTAAGCAAGCGTTTATTTCAGGAATCCTTCTCTTATCGTGCCTGACAGGAATTAAGATTATCTACAGACTGTCTGATGAGGAAATAGCAGTTTATTTATACAAAGTCTGATGTTCAGAGCTCATTTTCTGTTGTTCCAAAGTTTTCCCAAATTACAATGTTTATATAAGTTCTACTTATACAGGTGCTTTTTCAATTTTTTTCTCTTATCTCATTACCTACAGTATGCATTCATAATAGTAAATAAACTGTAATATTTTTTGTTTAAGTATTAATTTTAATGTTTAAGTAATTGGTTTTAGTGTTTCTATACCGTAAAGCGCTTTTGAATACAATTCAAGAGAGATTGTTAAAAGTTTCTAGTAATAAAAAAAAAAAACTAGTTTTATGTAAATGATAAATGGATGACATGCAATGAACTTGAAATGCCCTTTGTGTTAGTTTACCACCTCTTAAGTAATCATGTTGTGTTGCCCTTGATAAGTTATCGCTTTTAAACCAATGTGTCCAGTAAGAGGTCAGTAAAAGTCACATCCTGTCAATGAGTGTAAACAAGAAGTTTGACAGAGTGCAAGAAACTGGCCTTGATTCAAGCAGCTAAACGTTACCCCTTGGTTTTCTCCCAGAATCCACCGAGGACCTGTCCAGTTCAAGCGAAAAAACGACTCAGCGTTTCCTCTTCAACCTGACCTCCATCCCGGGCGAGGAGCTGGTGACGTCAGCGGAGCTGCGGATTTTCCGAGAGCAGGTTGTGAGCAACGGCAGCGAGGGATTTCACCGCATCAACATTCACGAGATCCTCAAACCGTCCGCTTCATTTCAAGAGCCCATCACGAGACTCCTGGACACCAGGCTGGTTCAGCACAGCTTGAGCAAGTGGGAGAGTTTCGACGTGAGCCCCGCTGTCACGAGGTGGACCGCGGATGGGCGTCCCAACCACGGCTTCGTGGTGGAAATAGTTCACCCGGACCATGCGGAACAGGACTACAAAAGACACGTCCGCGTCAGCAGGTCCCTGCACGACAGAGAGGACACGTGGCCCCAAATGAGGCCGCTTTTAGTGACCTACAGCCACGACGGGAAGGGAAACGTGCTGCACTCTCGCGAGAAAAGGCAAGTGCGGACAAACAAGCAGCGGAAGAAGCAAAAAGCCAACTGCAGGAGACATTCCCTGTACGTGGACTTCAGCGACGTGGGGTGGAACGACTGGATAGTCGCCCCGCCGGGCTACCATGCCTTTTACTGCCAGGGCGAGTGTCCGTTTCCGCTGGCGGACCACCTGAACTCCACCAACCATGCTATTGTACAGACACTGGTGAACTCGGTGAACAGCAACATTCCCCGGGCCTGCTGCGTTCCCACGGACCTGAGCCCAGTCTCGCTGCTCTATCTGGACGAATACGAGCGGGTGATCTTAAAAAACTACCAGGACATGGTGGTGGAGGGCTGCGGATGCCGCTGATGCCCCGGGACATCTACTGACACTTTATTTTTCCCAATACTAAACTTTATTTATAATAAAGTAAAACACATATTTTGGAGAAGTATATAAAGATATATTTATGTTCACTATTGGGAAAATAAATATTTTAATCAGAGTTAAACAAACTTTTTCTGATGTACGTTTCGATCCGCGTGTGAAGTATGCATATTTTGTATTTATTTCTACCGCAGTCATTTTATTGAATATTAGGTGTAATAGTTGGTGACACTTTACAATCCCATAAGGTGACATTAGTTAATGCATTAACTACCAATGCTAAGCAATACATTCATGCACCGTTTTGTATTAATTAGTGCTGTCAAATGGTTAATCACATCCAAAATAAACGTTTTTGCTTACATAATATATGTATGCATGATATTTATTATGTATATCTAAATACACACACATACATCTATACATTTCAGAAAAAAAGTGTATATATTAAATACGTTTATTTACAATATAATATAGATGTATAAATATAAACATGGAAATGCATGCAGATATTATATATATATATATATATACTGTATGTGTGTGTATATAATAAATATACACAAAACACCCACATATATTATGCAAGCAAAAGATTGACAGCACTAGTATTAATACATTGAAATGTAATTTTTTGTCATGTTAGTTCATGTTAAATGTTCACGAATGGAACATTGTTGGTAAGTGTTGCCAAATGTTTAATGCGTCAAAAAAGAAACTAGCTTTTTTTATGTGAAAAAAGTTGCAATGCAAAATTCAGTAGCTACTTACCTTTGGTGGAAATGCATTTAAATGCATTGAAATATATCTTAAAGCACTTACCGTTGGAAATTCATTGGCCAAATCTGACCGGATTACATCAAAAGCTAAAAGCATGCAGAGCTGGAGTTCTCAGTACAGACGGAGCCAGTGTTTCAGAGATGTGGCAGTAAATGTGAATGCACTTATTTCAAACCAATGTGACAGGTAGTTGACACTGAATGCTCAGGAAATTAGCTTGTGTGAGCTTGAAATCGACCTATTGCCTGGAGACAATTACTATTGTGTTTCTTCACACGGGTCCTTACGCATTGCTTGCGTAAAGGTGGCTTCCTCCAGCTTTATATTGAAGCCTCGCTAATTAAGAGCCATTTACTACATGGCGCTCTGAAGTCAAGAGCTAGGAAATGTTTAATTAGAGGGACGTTGTTTAAAAGGATTGCCGTGTAATTAAGTTGCTCAAAATAAAGAGTGCAGAATGCAAAATGTATACGCCGACAGAAACAAATATAGCATGCACTCTTTAGCTTAAAAAGTCAAACATCTACAGCCAAAATGTTTTGCATTTGGGAAAACGTGACTAGATGTGACTCTAGCCTTATCTAGGTTTTTATATGCAATTTTAAAATGGAAGGAAATTCAGAGTACGTGCCTATTAGCAACGTCTACTTATCCTGTGTGAATCATTCTCCACGTTGGCCCTTGAAAATATAGTCTCTGAAGAAACAGCTTTTATTGGGTTGTCTTGAGGTTAAACATACGTCAAAGGAATCACAACTTGACTTTCTTATGGATCATAAAGCAAGACTGTGGGAAGTACGGCTTTCCTCTCGCGGGCAGGTTTCTCTGAAATGTGACGTGTTACGCACCGCTGGTAAAAAATGCCTTGATGTCGAACTATTTGAAAATGGACAGTTTGAGTTCATTAAGGGGTCGGTAACAGTATGGTGCTGGGCTATGGGGCATATGGACGCTTCAAATGAACATGTATGGTTTACAGATGTTGGGAAGACACACCCTACCTATCGAGATGGTTACTGAGCGCTTCATCTGCGCAGATAAAACATTGGAAACGTGCTTGCGGAGAGTTAGATTCTCATGACAACGCGCAGATGTTATTATGATGCTCTGAATTCCTGCGGCGTTCCTGAGATAAGGTGGCCAGTATAATCGTCTTTATGATTCATAATTAGTGTCCAGATTGCTTTAATGACCGAGATAAGAGCACAGAATGCAGTGAATCGTCATCTGTGATGGCAGCAATGATGATCACCTGCTTCACATGTGATTCACAGCCAAGTGCATGGAGAAATATTGCGTTGGCGTGTGCCATGCTGCGTTTTGACCTTGATCCGATGGAAGGATGATAATGTTTTCTTACGAAGCTTATGTAAAAAAGAGAATTACTTCTGGCTAACAATCATATCTGGCTAGCAAAACAAGTTCTTACTGCTTGTTATTGAAGTTTCGCTTACACTTTGTTATCAAAACAGTTATATAATGAATTTTGAACGCAAGCCTTGTAATGCATTGTATGAATAATTGCACCCACAGTTGTAATACTCATCTATTTATGGTTTCACCTTCAGAAAGTATGATGCATTAGAACATATAGGTAACAAGAAATCTTCAAATAGGATTATGCATTGTAGCATCGGTTAGAATTATTTATGACAATGTATAAAGGCCTTTCTGGCTTTCAAAACATTCTTACTGCTTGTCATCATACTTTTTAGAAACACTTTACTTGAAGCCTTTATGCCTTATAAAAGAATTTGAATGCATTTAGAATGATCTTGTGAATAATTGTAGCCACAGTTTTAACCCATAAAAATACTTAATCTAATCACTGTTACAGCTTCATATAAAGCATTAAAAACAATCGTTTCCAATATGCACCTAAAATAATGCATTTCACAGTTATTTATGAAATCCTGAATATAATGCGTTATGCATATATCCTATTTAGTTTGTGCAAAGTACATAATGCATGCAGTTCTCATCCGGTTAAATGTTGAAATATCTTTTGATAGTTTCATGCTTCCAGCAGCTTAAAATGTACCTCATTGCAAATGCTTTGTATTTTAAAGAAACCATATTTCTCCTAATACATAATGTCACTTGGATTGGATTTTTTTATTTATGATGTTGATTTTATCCCTGTTTTTTGAGGACGAAGGCATGTTGCACAACCTACCCCTGTCGCACCTGTTTCATTTGAATAATAGTGACCGATGAATTAGTGCTAAAATACTGTTTGAATGGACACACGACCTTTGAGATGAACCCATAAAGATACGGGAAGCGCTTTCTCCCGTTTCAGAGCTGATAAGCCTGTTTATTTTGCTAGTCACTCTATGCATGTCATACTAGTTGAGAACCACTGATGCAATCTGAATGCAAGCGTGCATCGAGTCACGTGACCCGCCGCTGCACATGTGCACATGCGACCGGCTCGGCTGGAACACCAGCAGGCCTTGATTTCAGGCGAGTTTGATGGAGGGAATTTGTCCTGAAGCCTTTCATTTAGCTCATAACCGTGAACCAGGAACTCATCTGGACTGCATTTGCACCGTAGGGGCCTGACCACAGCGCAAGGAAATCATAGACCCGGAATTGCCGTGCTGCAGTTGCCAATTGCTGGTATTTTTATTTACTTCAGGAGGCAACGCGTTAATTTATATGCGTGCAAACATTAAACTTTGAATAGTTCTCGCAAAGCCAGCACCAGAAAATAGGTTCATGCCTGTGAGGGTATTAGACTCTTGCTAGTTTAATTGTTTGTTTTCATTGCCCAAGTGTATAAACTTTGCATGAGCCAGCGAGTGTGGAAACTCCTCTCTCATGATGCATTACGGCGCGCTCAAACATAATGCACAGCTGTGGAGATATTCCGTCATTTTCTAAGTCCTGTCTTGCAATGCCATAATTTCTGGACATGCAGACTACAGAATGATTCTGTCCGTACTGTATATTTACACAATAGCAGGCCATATGGCTTCATAAGGAGCTTGCACTGCAGCCATGGTAGCAGAATAAACGCAGTTCGAGCAGAAAGGGAGAGCGCTGTCATTTTTATACTCCTAGTCCTAAACGAGTAGAACAGTACTCAGCACTCTGTACAGTATGTGCGATGGGGGAGGTTTGTGCTGGTTTCTTTCTTGTGGTCTTGGGAAGGAACAATAAAGGATTAGTTTACCCAGAAATCTTTACTCGCCCTCATGCCGCTCCAAACCCGTGTGACTTACTTTCAACCGCATGAAACAAGAAATTTGGAAGGAAAGGCAGCATTTGAACTTGGCGTTTTGTGAACACCGTTGCTCGGGAAGTTCCTCATTTGGATAAAAGTGTCTGCTTATGAATATAAACAAATGTGATGCTTGAAATGAGAAACAGACCCAAATTTAACCCTTTTTCTGTGCTGCGAAAACAATTAAGAATTTCTCTGTTTATGCTTTATTATCACCAAATCTCGGATCGAATCTTTCTGTCAGCTGGTCATTTAGCACAGTTTTTGTACTTAAGGAGCCTAATTTTCACAGGCCTCACTGATTTTTAAATTAAAAAAAAGAGCATTATTTGTGGATAATATAATCAATATTGATTTAAAAATGGTGGAGCTTTAAGTTAAGATCACTGTGGCCTATGTTTAATCAGCTGTAGCAGTGATATAAAGATTGAGTATAGCGTAACAAGAAATTCAAAAAGGAAAAAAAAAACCAAGTTGATTGACCTTAACTAGCATTTATGGGGAAAAGAAAACCTAATTCAAGTCAAGACACCTTTATTTATATTGCGCTTCATGCAAAGCAGCTTTAGAGTGATAAAACAATGATCTAATGCAAACAATATTCACTTCTGCTGTAAAGCAGCTCTGAAAAGAAGGGTTGACAACATGAGGGTTAAGTTGTTTTCTGCTGAAAATCTTCCCTTCCACCACAGCTCTCGAATCTCATTGGTGCATGACACCAAACGGCATTGGCTTTCGTGCATCTCTCAACCAAACATGCCAAGATTGATTGCATGCATGCACAAATAAGATATGAGATGAATCGTGTAGATTCACATACAGTGAATTCAAACTGAGCTCTTTTTTTCTTTAAAAGTCGTTTTTTTATGTTGCACGAGAGCAAAAGGTCATGTGGGTTTGGAATGATGTGACGGCGAGTAAATATTGACCGAATTTGCACGTGTCCTTAAAAGAAAACCACAAATTTATTTAGCAATTATTGACTCCGTGTGGCTTGTATTGATTTCTCAGACGTTTTTGGCCCTTGCGACTTGTAGGAAGCGTGTTTACATTCCAGCGGTCACAGTAAAGCCTTGGGTTTGTTCAGCATCGTCTCCAGGTGCAGAGGGATCGCTCAGGTAATTACAGAGGAAATTCCCTAACCACAGTGACACAGCCGGGTGATGAGCTCTTACTATGTCATTTGACTATTCTTACGCATAAATCCTCAAATACCACCCTGTGCATGAGTCAAAAATGCCTGTTTACTCACTTGAACACACCCTTCAGCTGAAGTTACTCAAAGTAACTTGTCTTTGATGTGCCATGATCTCGTGTCTGTGTACAGAGTGTGCTTCAAAACATCTGCATCGCTCTGTGTGCAATAGGATCTCGTTTGATATCTACTGTGAACACTGATATTTAGCATTTTTCTAAATTGATCTTTTCAAATAACTGCCTTTTTAAATAATGTCAATCATTTAAAATGTATTTTTTCCATTATAATATAATCCAGGTTTTATTTTTAATTTGAAATTCCACATTTCAGAAGTGAAAAAAACATATATTTTAAATTTTTCTAGAATAATGATTGAATGAATGTTTTGTGACATTATAATTTTTTATAAATTTCACTGTCCCCAAAAAAAGTTTGAGTAAAAAAAAAAAAATCAGTTCATATGCTCAGTATCTCAAATGTATTGACTGTGTTAGAGACCTATACATCGTACATGCATGATTCACTTTATACAATAATATTCGTTTATTTTGTTAAAATGTCAAATGCTCAGTGTCACCAATGTATGCATTTTATTAGTGAGTCCAATCAAAGTGGTAAAACCTCCAAGTTTCAGTTCCACATTTTCACTGACCTCACACTTTTAATCTAAATCTGCTGCGTGCATCATAAAACAGTTTAATCTTCATTTTAAAATATGTGCAGTATTATTACACTAAAAGCATGATTGCAGCCTGCCAAGTCAAGTTTAGCACCTTCAAATACGGTCATTTGGTCCAGATGTGCCATAGCAGTGATAATAGTGCAAGGCAGAGAACGTGATTCACGGGTCGGGTTTCACGCGAAGACCCATCTGTGACGCGTCCGAGCGCATCACCAGCGCATACTCCAAGCCTGCAAAGCCTCGTGCAAGTGCTTCTCCCGTAAAGCTGTCAAAGTCCCTTTCCAACATAAACATCTGATGTCACGGAGCAACCATGGGAACGTAAACAAATTATACTCCCGGGCTTTTTTGTCACTGTCAAATTCTGGACACGCTCGCTCTGCGAAACCTGTGCAAAAAGCATAACGTTATTGAGTTCTTAAAAGGCTGCCACTTGCCAAGGCCCCAAAGACCGAAGTATTGGCCTCTCGATCGGCTAGCAACAGGAACCCTCCACCATAACAAACACACCCAGCTCTGACAGTCAGCTGTCGGTGCTGTAGATTCTGCAGACCTGTAATTTCATGTGCACTTGGCTGTCTCCCTGGAGATTTATTTTGTGTAAATACATGCTTTACTTCCACTGGGTCTCACCAGCAGATGGCAACCATTAGTCCATCTGACTTGAAACAAAACACAGGCCGATATAAATACTTCTGTGCCGACCGCTTCGACGTGTGCGATCGGGTCTTTAAGCCGAAGTCGCATTGAATACGAGCGCCAGATTTAGCTTCTAGGTTTTCTTGAGTCATGCTTTCCTGCATTTTGCGCATGCCAAACTTTTCCAGAATGCATTTCGTCAGCCCGTGCCTTCAAATTATAAGATTTAGCGTGACACCAAAGTGGCTTTTTTTTTTTTTTTTTTTGCATGCACAGTCGTGATAATGATTCACAAGTCCATCGGTTGCTCTACGACTTTTGCTTCTGAGCTGACGTCAGCCCTCTTCGTTTTCATTCCTCCAATCAGTCCTCACAGGATAAAATCGAACCCCGCCTCGCTGTTTTTTTCTTTCTCTCATTGACCCTGGACCACAAAAACAGTCATAAGTGTACATTTTTTTGAAAATTGAGATTTATACATCATCTGAAAGCTGAATACATAAGCTTTCCACTAATGTACAACACTTGGCTGAGATCCAGCTATTAGAAAATCTGGAATCTGTGGTCCAAATTAAGTTCTTAGCAATGCATATTACTATTAAAAAAATTAATTGTCAAATGATCTTTACTTAATATCCTAATCATTTTTGGCATAAAAGCAAAATCAATCATGTACTTTTGGCTATTGCTGCAAACTTAAGACTCCGGGGTCAAATATGTCAAGTGGGCTGACTTGTGTTGACTTCGGCTGATTTGGAAATTGTATCAATGCACTTTTTCTCACTCAGAGGATGAAAAGTCACGTGTTTTAATTTTTTTTAATAATTAATATTAATTATTATTAGATGGTGGCGATAGGAACTATCCTTGCATTTATAGTCATGCATGAGGCTGCACTTATGTCACCAGAAACAATTTAATGACATCAACTCCAAAATATCGTCTGATTTCACCTTCAATTATTATCGTGTGCTCAAAAGCGCAGAAGCATCAGGGATTATTAAAGTGCTATCAAAAGCAGCCCTGGCTGTGACTAAGGTCTAATTATCTCCTCCGTTCATCCAGGTATAAAGCCTTTCGCGGCCACTCCCCTGTCGTCCAGCCCATTAAAACAGGGCCTGGTTTCAAAGGGCTTTAATATTAGCCAGAGTTGGCGGAGATGTCAGTCTCTCGGCTGTGGGTTTTGCATTAGTGTCAAGCTCCCAGCTGGAGTTGCCCCTGGGAAGAATGCAAGTATCTTACACCCTGTCTTTGTGCCTCATTACGGCACGTCCAGAGGCAGCTGGGAGGGGCGGGATCGGTTTCCCTGGGTGGTGGTGTTGCAGATTTTCCGAAAGCCTTCCTAGTTTACATGCGACAGGAGCGTTAAAAGACAAATCAGTGCTGTTATATGCATAAAAAAATAACTATTTAGTCTCTGCATCATTAATCATTGAGGATTAGTGTTTTTGAGTTTAGCACACTCACTCGCATTACCTTATTTGCTTTTACCCTCCTGAAGATGAGGATGTATGACTGGTCAAATAATAGAGCATTTATGTAATGGCTATACACTCTTTTTTAGTATTTTTGTCTTGTTCTGCAGCACAACCTAATCTAAATACTCTTTAATCAATATACATTTACTTGAGAAACTAAATAACACCAAGTAAAAGTCTTTAATTAGACCAGATGCACTCAAACTTTTCTATCTAGACAAGACAAGATTTTTGTTCATTTCCAACGTCTGGGTTTGTTTTCCTAATAAAAGTCTTTCTATTTGTAGTGCTTGTACTGCATGTTCTCACGTGATGACTGGTTGATGATTAACTTTTTTCATTACCTTCAGTAAGTATGAAAAACAATAGGAAACAAAGCTAAAATCTGGACATTTTAGGCAAAAGAGGATACATTGTATCCGGACATATGTTCATTCTAAATTCTCTTCAAGGTGTTGCTCCAATCTGTCATGAAAGAGTTCCACTTTGGGAGTTTTCTGGCAACCAAAATCTGCCTAATCGCTACTTAAAACTCGCCCAGTCGCTAGTTCCCCTGATAAAGGTCACATTCAAGGGGCTAAATTTCATATTGTTGGGGTCGCGTCGTTACATGACTGGCAGACTGCATCGGTTTGAGTATCTTCATATCTCACACGTGCTAATCACTGCATTATTCAACCTTGACTTATGCAATGACATGCATGCATCCCGTGTCAGAATATGCATATTATATTTCACAAGCTGTTTTACGTTACTGTTTTTTGCCCAATGTCAGGGTGTTGTCGTTTAAGCTCTGACTCAAGCTCTTCAAGAGTCTGTAAATCGTCATTTCCCTTCCTAAGGAAGTCGTAATCATTCTAAATGCTTTAAGTTTCTTGTTTCTGCGATGTTTTAATGGCGCACTTGAGTGAGTTATGGAGCTTCCATCTGGGCCTACTGTTTTACTAGCTCTAACTTGGCTCACTTAATTACATCTGCCCCAAGAGGCAGCGCACAGCACAATTAGAGCGGCCTGTTAAGTATTTAGTGTTTCTTACAGTCGCTACGGTATTGGATAATGGATGACAGACTTGAACGCTGAGCTTGTCCATGATGCTTGTCACTTCTTAAAGTTTGACGGCGAGTTTAAGGGGCAGAACTGGAGGGGGAAAAACTTTGGGCCGCTCCGTGAAATGAATGATTATGCATATAATGCGACATCGGGAACTTTGCAGGCGAGGTCTTGTAACTGCACAGTTGGACACCCTGCAGACACAGCTGGAGATCATTGTCATATCCCCTCCATGAAATTGATTAGCTGTGTTTACAAATGTTTACCTCAAGCCTGAGCATGAACACAAGGACCAGCAGGAATTCAGAAACGGATCTGTGTGCTTGAGGGCGAGCAAAAAAATAAAAAAGACAGTTAATCCTGTTATTTTTAATTTGCTTTGCTTGCACGAGAATGCATCTGAAAGAGATGATATGCGTGCTGCTCGGGCTGTGCGTTTTTCTGTTTTGCAGTCTGCTTATTTTCCTTGCTGCAAAGCAAAACGGTATTTCATCAGAGCTACGGTAAAAGTAGACTATTGTTTCGGTGGTTTTTCTAAATCGGCCTGAAAGGAAGTGAATGGTTTAGGGGGTTTGAAATAAGCAGATTTATTCAACTGAAAGGATTTCTATCACAGCTGAACAAATCCAATCAACAGGCATGAGGGTCATTTCATTCCAGACGCTGAGAAAGTCGTGCTGGATTGAGAAGTGTTTCTTTAAACACACACAATGGATTTATTCTGCTTGTCCGAATGTCTAAACTGATTGTGCGTAGCGTCTGGTCATTAGTTTAGATCTAAATTAGCTCTACGGTCTCAGGGGAACAGAAAAGTCATTGATCTTACTAAAGAAGTGGAAGAGAATAATATTTCATTATATGGTGGCCTCAAGTATTTGGACCGTTAATGGAAGGTTTGTCAAAATATGCATATTCTGTCATCATTATTAACACACATTGAGTTACAAACTGATTTGACATGCTTTAAAAGTTGGACACTGTTGAGTTTCATTGTACGGAAATGTCTGAATGTCAATGCATTCGATAGGAATCAGAGTTATAGTTAATTACAAACTAAAAACACAAAGAAATATTGAGGCTCTTAAAGTAAATGTTTAATGAAATAAAATAAAACCTATTAAAACTTAAAAATAAAACCAAAACTATTAATCATTATTAAAAAAAAAAAAAAAAAAAAAAAAATGAATGAAGGGATTGTTTTGGAATTTTTGTTTGAATAATTTCATGTGATTTTAGTTTTTTTTTTTTTGCCTTTATTTTATATTAATATTTTTAGCATTTAATAACTTTAGACACACATACGTAAATATGGCATTTGTTGTTTGCTTTATGTTAAACTTTAAATGACTTTTTGCTCGACATCAATCTATACTCCATAGGTCATTCTGACAAAGCAAAACCAGAATTGTTACAACTTTGTAAATTAGTTAAAAATTGCACAAGTATTCATCCCCTTAACTAAATATTTAGCTGAAGCATCTTTACAGTCTCAAGAATTGTTTTTTGTTTGATGGGAAAAGCTTTACTCATCAGCATTTTGGCAATTATCTGCTATTTGTTTACTTCTCAAGCTCTGTCAGGTTGGATGGGGCAGATGCACATGTTCAGGTTTCTCCAGAAATATTTGATTAGGTTCAGTCCCAGGCTGTGGCTGGGCCACTCAAGGACATTCACAGAGTTGTCTATAAGACACTCTTGCTGTGTGTTTAGGGTCATTGTCCTGGGTTAAGGTAAACCTCCTGCCCAGTCTGAGTTTCTGAATGCTCTGGACTGGTTATCTCTATATTTTGCTCCACTTACTGTTGCTTCTACTCTGAGTAGCAGTCGTGGGGCAGTCGTATGGCCTAATGGATAGAGAGTCGGACCTGTAACCCAAAGGTCATGGGTTCGAGTCCCAGTTCACAGTGTGTGTACGTGGTTGATCACTTCTCACTGCTGTGTGTGTGCACTTGGGTGGCTTAAATGCAGTGCACCAATTCCTAGTCCAGGAAACCATACCTGGGCACTTGTCACTTCCTTGTGATGAACAGAGCTGCTTTCCTTCAAACATGAATGCTTAGAATTGACTATCATCAGACCGGAGAATCTTGTTTCTCAGAGTCTTGAGGGTTTTTTTAACTGAGAAGAGAATCAAGTCTGTTGCAGTGATGTTTGTCCTTCAATAGATTTCTTCTGTTACCGCATACGATCATGGAGCTCAACTGGAGTGACCATCAGATTCGTGGTCACCACGGTCACCAAAGCCCTTCTCCATCAGGTGCTCAGTGTGGCCAGGAGGCTAGATCCAGGAAGAGTTCTGGTTGTTTCAAACTTCTTCTATTAAGATTAATGGAGACTACTTGCTTCTGTGACTCTTCAGTAAAGCAACATTTTATTTTTTCTGAACTCTTCCACAGATGTGTAGCTTACACAAACCTGTTTCTGAGCTCTATAGGCTGTTCTTTTGACTTCAAAGCCTGTTTTTTGCTCTGACATGCATTATCAGATATAGGATGTGTGTGACTTTCCAAATCATACCCATTCAATTAAATTTGCCACAGGTTAACTTTACCCTTACATCTACAAGCAATATGCTCCTGAGCTAAATTTCAACTTTTCCAGATTCTTATGCAATGGAAAAGTTTATTATTTTTAATAAATTTGCAAAGATGTTAAAAACGTGTTGTTTGCTGTACAGTTATGCTGTATGGAGTGTTGATTAATGTGGAAAAAAGTAGTTTAAAGCAGTTTAACATAAGAGCAATATACAGTACAGTGTGAAAATAAATGAAGGGGTATGAATACTTTTGCAAGGCATTGTTTATTTATTTTTTTATTTTTATTTTTTTAGTTTTAGTAATCGTAGGGAAGTTATTTCATTCAAGGGAATCTTTACAATAATTTAATAAAGAATTTTAATGGTTTTAGTACACCAATACCAACACTGAAAGTGAAGAGTGTGTTTTTATTTCTGATTCGAGGCATTTGTTGTTCTGCAACTAAAGGCTCTCCCAATACTGCGACGTAAACAGCATCTGGACGACTTATGTGATGGCGAATAGTAATTTTCTATGCATATATTATGTATTTCTTTGATTGTCATTTGCACAGTTAAAGGCCTGTTCACGTTGACTTACGTTGATTTAAGTTAAAAACGTCTAGGTTACTATCGTAACCCACGTTCCCTGAAGGAGGGAACGGAGACGTTACATATGGGAACTCGCC
>JAUCMU010000098.1:126635-140373 GCA_032275025.1 Enteromius treurensis
AGATGCCAATTCGTATGAATTTGTACGAATGACCTAAACATAACCCCGCCCCTAAACCTACCCGTCACGTGGTTTTAGACAAATTGTACGAAATCGTACGAGTGAGGTCATACGAATTAGTACGAATTGGCACAAATTTGGCACCTCGTACGAATATGTACGAATTGCTTGTGAGATTGTGTTGGTTTATCACACTGCTTTTAGACAGTCTTGTACCATATTGATAGAGAGAGAAAAAACATTCCGTTCATTGTTATTATAATCTGGAATGTAATGTTATAGCTGGTTGCTAAGGTGTTCTGAGGGGTGTAAGACATGTTATTATGTGGTTGCTAGTGTATTTTAATTGGTTGCTAAAAGGGGGTTCTGAGAGGTTGACAGGGACATTCTACGGAGTTATGTTGCTTGCTGTGGTGTTCTGAGAAGTATATAGCATGTTGCCATGTGGTTGCTAGGGTATTTTGGGTGGTTGTTAGGTAGTTTAGGTCAAATGAGTCAAAAGAAATGTTTGATATTCTGTTTTGTAAATAAGCTGTTTATACATTTTGTATTGATAAAATTATTTAATGGACATATGAATTTTAAATATCTTAGAAATTATGACGTACATTAGAATTTTTATTTAATTTATCAATACATGTATTTAAACTACTATCAAACTATCAAACAGGTATTATTTTGTTGAATTTTTGTAATAAATGCAACGTCTCTTGTTAAATCCCTTTTGTGTGTGTGTGTAAAAGACAAAACATGCAATTATTCCTCCTTCTCTCCCCAGTCAAGGGCTAGTTTGTTAAATTTGTTTTCTGAAACAACTTCATTTTAAGTGATTTATGATGTCACTTCGTGAGTCTTACTGTAGTTTGAAGTTCGCGTCATTTCCTATGCACCTTGTTTTTCCAAAACTCAATTTTTCTCAAATAGCACCTGGTCAAACCAGCTTTTTCCTGACAGAGCACTGTTGGACGAGATACGACACAAACACGTGCACAAATCAAACTGTGAAACAAGGCAAAATCGTTAATTACAGTGAATCAGACAGGTGAGTGTTTACTATAGTAACAGTCACTCACGTGTTTTCTGTGAGTCAGACACATAAATGTGGGTGGGTCCAAACTAAAGTGATTTACTTAAAGAATGTTCTTACGCAATGTAAAGTAATGTAAAATAAGGTGGCTAGTTGTGAAAAAATAGAGCATAGCATACACTGTTTATCCAATAATATTCATTGTGTCAAAGTATAAATTCAACAAATTGTTACTTAAACGACATTTTAAAATTGAAACTAAAGTGAAGCTAAAGTTATTCACACAAAATGTTATGTATTTATACTCTTAAATTATATAAATACCCTTAAAACAGGCCTAAAAATGTGTAAAAGTTAATAAAATCTTATTGTTAGCCAAATTACACATGCATATTGTTAGTGGCAATGCATTCCCATTCTTATTTCTCATTTGTTGTATACTTTCATAGAATTTATGAGAATTAAAATGTCTAAAATCTAAAAATGTATTTTGACCATTCAATGCTTTATGTAATCACACACACACACACACACACACACACACACACACACATTTTAACCTAGCAACAAGAAAAGTTGCAGAACGTTATCCATCAAAAGGTGTGTGAAAAAATATTAATTAATTTCTTTAGTTATTCATGCAGGTTTGAAACAATAAAAGTAAAGACAAATAATGTCAAAATGTTCCTTTACTCTTAAAGTTAATGTAAAATTGGCATTCACAACCTTTTTTATTTCTACATTTCGTTGCAATTCTGCTCAAGAAATGAATCTTGTTTGTTCAGCGGGATCTTGATTGTGAAAAATATTTTTGAAAAATAAAATAAAGCATGAGCCACAATTATTATATAATAATTTGCACTTAAGTATTGTTTACAACAAGTCCAGGAACGTGCATTAAGAAAGCAAATGAGGTCAGTTTGGATTTTATGAAGCACTGAAGCACCTAAGCTATTGCTGAATCCGACTCTTTTCTGTGAGATAAGTGAACTGGTAGTCAGCCTGTAAAACAATGACAGAAGGCTTTGGCCAAAAGCGGCGAACAGTTGCAACAGCTTCTGTTGAGAGTCAATCCAAAAACGATTTCACAAGCATCCTGTGTCAGAGGCAAACATCTCACATGCTAAAGTCCAGCGAATTCCTCCGGAGACCTCCCGGACAAACAGACACATCTTTGTCTGCCCTCGCTGCTTTCATAAGAGCCGTTAATTTGGTCAAAAGGCTTTCTAAAATGTTTATGTTCACACTGGGGGTGGACAATGTGTCAGCGTGACCCGCTGACCTCCACTTCCCAACACGTCCTGTGCTGTGAGAACAACCATGTTCACCGCTCAATTAGTTTTTAGGTCAACCTCCGAGCTGGGTTGGATTTTGCTCGCAAATGAAAGATATATAAACATCCTGTTAACAAACCGATTGTGCTGATAGCACAGCCTGGACAGTGAACATGCACATATCTCGCAGCTTTGTTTGTTCAAATGTCGCTGCTGAGAAATGTGACTCTTGCAAAATATGCAATGTAATGTAACGCTCTGAGTGTTTACAGAGAGACCTATGGTTTTAGATTTTCACCCCCCAAATGTTTTAGCTGTTCAGTTGTCCGACTAAACTAAACTAAAAAACAAAAGAAAGTTTACAGGTGACAAACCTTAAAATTGTGTTTAAGAGGCCTGCAAAACTTAATTGATAAAATCTTAGTTTTAGTTATGCTAATCTCTAAAATATTTAATCAGCTACATATTGCTTATTTGAAGTGCAAAATAAAATATGTATTAAAAAATATTGCTATACTGGATATATTAGTATTATTATTAGGTATAAGCATTAATCTTCTACTAACATAAATAAAATCATTAAAAATGTACTAAAAAGAATATGCATTTTTTTAGATATGCCTTATGTAAATTTATTGCATCCATCTTTTGTTATAGTGAATATAAGCATGTTATTTATTGTATTTTTATAATTATATAACTTTATTAAAATCAATAATTGTTTAAAATTATAATTTATATAATTTATTATTAGATATTAGCAATGATTTTTTTTCTTCAAATATATGCATATATATAAATTGTGTGTGTGTGTATAAATATATATATAAACTTTTTTATATATTGAAATAATGCACAATATTTATTTATGCTTTATTTATTCAGCCACATATTGCACTTTTTAAATGCAAAACAAATTATAGATAAATAGCATTAGGATAAATAATTTTTGTTTAGTTCTCACTTTAATGAAATCTTGTACAAAAGAATATTGCATGTGTTTCTTCTAAAAGAGTATGCATATTTTTCCTATAAAAGTATTTTTAAAATTCTATATACATATTTTGGTATGCTATATTTAACCAGCTAGATGTCTTTGGCTAGAGAGCTGAAGAAAATAAAGGCTATATATAAAATAAGACGGCCTAAAAGGTCAAGAAGTGTGTGAACCCTGAATAAAGATATCTTCAAAGTTTCATAATTTGCAGCTCATTTTGGCTCTGTGGCCGTGAAGTTTGCAGGTAAGAAAAATACCATGCAACACATGTAAAAACGTATCGTAACTGATCATAAATGCGTCATTCTAAATGAACTGGAGTTTGAACCTTTTTGATGTTTTTTCAACCTGCAACACATTTTGTGATATTACTACAGAACAGACTATTTTCAGATAACAAATTGTCTGCAGGTCTGGAAACTATTTGAGCTTAATAAAGCGTGGCGGGCACCTGCATTGTGGTTTTTCTTTGCGGCCAAAAACGTTGGGTTTAATCAAGGATGTAAGGTACTGTGGGCTGTCTGTGTGTGTTTCACCGTATGAAACGCTCTCGACTCTGACCGAGCTCTGGACACTCTGAAAATATTTAGTTTAGCATATTACTCTGGGGTTTGTAAAGTTAGTAACCAAGATTGTGTGTTGAAAGGTGTGTAACTATGCAGAAAAATAGCTGAACTATTGTTCTGCGTTTTGTGGGTTGCTAGGTTATCGTTGGCAAGATATTGTTAGTTTTCACTGCAAAATGTATATTTTTGTTTATGCTCATCTCTAAAATTTTATTAAATTGAACCTAACTTATTAATAATTTATTATTAATTTTTTTGAATACACATTACAACTCTTGCAACAAGGGGTGGTATTTTATTAGTACGGTCATTTTCCCACAAAACAATATTTAATGTTGCTAGGTCTTTACTTATCTGCATTTACATTTTATTGCATTAAAATATAGAACTATTGAAGCTGGAAAAATTATCACTTTTGACAATAAAATATGTAATGGTCCAGATTCTGTTCCTTTTAAGTGTAAAAAAAAGAAAAGGTACCACAAGGGGGCTATAAATAGCGTTTTATTATGTGCTACATATATATGTTTGTGAGTGTGTGCTTACTTACTGTTCACTTGCATATTGAATGTATTGCATTTATGATGCCGTTCAGATGTGAAGAACAGAAATCCCACATCGGTTCTCAGAGGCAGTTAGCCACCGTGAAAGACCGCCGCTAGATAAGTCCATTAAAAACGGGTTCTTGTCGAGTACAGTTTGGAGGGGCCAAAGCTGGAGGTGGGAAAGTCTCGCATGCTTTCGAGCTTGACAACAGGCTGAGACGGCAAGACCAGCGCGAGAAGTCAAAGCCGAGCATGACAGCGGAACAGAGGAGTCGATATTTAATCAACCCCATGCCGTGGCAGCTTTTGAATATTTGATGGCGCTTTTCTTCGATGATTACCTTCCCATTACGGTATCTTGTCACTGGTTGAAGGGAGAGGTTTGGGCCCCCATTGTTTAGGCTCAGCGCAGGTTTGGTGTCCTCCAGGGCTGGACGCTATTGTCAAGCTGTCAGCCGGCTGCTTTCCTGTTAGTCCACTATATTCTCTGTTTCACATGCCCCCGGTACGCTAACTTATCACACCTGCCAGTCACACTCGGCTGTTCACGATGGGCAATAAAAAGCAAGTTATGGAGAGAGAGCGTCTACCACACAAGCTGAATGAATGAACGCCCATCTTGATCCCACAGTTTAATTTACTGCTCTCCATGAGCGAAACGGGATTATGAGATGCCATGTTTCATAGAGAGAGAACTCTCCCGTCGAGAGCGGTGTCGGCCTGGGCCTGCATGACTGGCGTAGGGGCAGTCATTGTGCTTCCAAATTAGTATTAAGGCTTGTTCTACGCTTTTTTACATTTTATTTCAACCCCCTTGAACTCAACTTATATTGTCCGTTAAGGTTTCTTTCATTAAGACCAGTCTTACCTTAGAACTTACATACTTACATCTCCCAAGTCTTTGCATTGAGTTTCTAAAATCTTTTAAAGTGCCGCTATTTTTGGGTTTTGAAAATGATCTTTCATGCAGTGTGTAACATGGCTGTATGAAAATGTCCTGCAAAGTTTGGGCTGAATCATTGAAACAAGTCCCAAGGCGTTTCATGTTGACATTAGCATATTCCCCGCCTACTTGTTGGTCTTTGTGTCTGGATGAAAATGCAAATTCATTCTTCACCAGTAGGTGTCACTTTTGAAGTGTAAAAGCTGGTAGACACTGCTTTCAATGAAATCGACCAATCGCTGAAGGGGTCTGGAAAAATGAATCGTTGAACGAATTGTTTGGGAGGGTGAGAAGGTGAAAAGAAATGCATTTTATATGAAAATGAAAGTGTTTTTTGACCTTGCGTGCATGACCATCTGTTTTTTGGGACTCCCAAAACCAAAATATGAACCTTTCATAACCCATAATAAGGGCACTTAAAAAAAAAAAAACAATAGAGAAAATTTCTATTAAAAATATGCATATTATTTTTAGTCTAATCACCACAAAAAGAAAAAAAAAGTTTCTTAGTCAAAGGAGGCTTTCTTGTACCTCAATTTATGATGAACTAATGTTTGCCATATTTTAGTATGAAAATGTTTTTGCCAATTCTGCATAAAGTTTCTGACTTTTAAAATCTCTGTTAAAAAATATGCTTATTTTCGTTTTGAAAGCCATCATTTGGATTCAGTTTATGATGTTGGTCAAGGTTTCTTGCATCAAAACCAGCCATATTTTAGTCAAGAAAATGTTTTTGGTCAGTTTTTCCATTCTCATACAGTATCTTTTCATATAGTTGCAGATTTTTTAAATAATTTTCTTTTCTTTTTTTAAATATGCATATTTTAGTCATGCTTTATCAAAACTATTTTTAAGTGCAATCAATTCAGTTCAATTTATAACGTTCATCAAGGTTTCTTGCATCAAAAAATATTTAAGATTTCAGTTATCCAGGATGAAAATGGACATGAAAAACACAGGCTGTTCTTGCTACTTTACTTGTAAGAGATTTATATGATAGGCTGGAAACATGTTTAATACAAATGCATTCTTTCCTGATTTCATGTGTTACTGTTTTATGCATTTATAGTGCAGTGTTGCAATCTCTGCATTGCCTGAAGGGCCACTAGCAGATGTTAAATTAATTTACACTTTTTTCCATAACACTTTATATTGCACTTTATAGTCAAGTCAAGTCACATTTATTTATATAGCGCTTTTAACAATAAAGATTGTGTCAAAGCACTTATCACAAGAGTAAACACTCAGTTTTATTACTTTAGCTTTTCAGTTAAAGGCATTTCGTTATTGAATTCAGAGACATCATTGTCCAGCTCAGTTCAGATGAAGTCATATCTGTGCAATCAAATCGACGATAATCACTGGAAGTTAAGTGTCCCCAACTAAGCAAGCCAGAGGCGACAGTGACAAGGAACCAAAGCTCTACTGGTGGCAGAATGGAGAAAAAAACCCTGGGAGAAACCATGCTTGAACGGGGGCTGTTTCTCCTCTGGCCAGACGAAACCAGCAGTTCAGTTCCAAGACAAAAGCAGTAGTATCTACATTGTGCTTTAGGGAGCAAACATTACATGTGTCACATTTAGCTAACTCCACATATATTACTGTTTATTGAAACTCGCTGGTTAGTTTAAATGTGCTCCATAGTGGCCGCAACATCCTGATCAAAGCCTGCGCGCCGGTGGCGATAAGATCTGTTTGTGTAGGCCTCGCTCCACCAGCCTACGAGCCGGGAACAGAGCTGTGAGCCTCACCCGCGGCTGCCTGTAAAAGGAAATATCAAACACCGCTGATGTCTTTTCCGAGGAAGTACTTTTAGCTGGTAATTATTGGCTGGGCGTAAGCCCTTCCTGTTTGATGAGCCACCGCAGAAAATGACCCTAAAGAATCATTTCCATGATGTAAACTGTTTGTTCAAGACATATATGCTGCGGGGGAGGAGTTTTCTGCATGCAAAAACCTTTTCCCTATAAGTGAAGTTAAATGAATACGACTACCATCTAAATGACATGAATGAAGGACACAAATGAAAATCCTGAAATCACACCTTTATGCACTTTCCCCAAAGAAACCCCCCCCCCAAAAATTTGCAATATACTTTCCCAAGCAAGTACGGTTAGTATAAAGTAACTACGTGGCGTAGAGTTAGGTTGGGGTAGTTGGGTGGATTAAGGGTTTTATTGCAATTACTACAATAAGTACACAGTATGTACACGAAGAACAGGACGGTAAAATATAGTTCTTCTGTAAATTCTGTCATTAATTACTCACCCTCATGTCGTTTCAAATTTGGTTCATCTTCAGAACACAAATGAAGATATTTTTGATGAAACCTGAGAGCCATCTGACCCTCCATAGACAGCAACACAACTGAGAAACTCTATTAGCATAGAGAGTTAAAATTAAGGAAAGGAAAGGAAGTGACATGTGGCCAGGTATGGTTGCCCAATCCTGCTTTAAAATTTGTAAACATTGTTTTTATTTGTAAAACATTTGTTGTTCGAAGACGAGGGAAAAAACGGCAATAAATAAAGTGTGAATTGTGAGAAAAGGTTGAAACATTTTGTTTTCTTAAATCCTGTAATTTATAAGGGCCATTATATATTGTTTAATGAAGTGAAAGGTGCTCATGACATCAGCGCTGTTCATTAAATGTCAAAGGATGCAATACGTTATTTGCATCTGCAATAGTTTAGGCAAAACATCTCACATATCACACCTTAGTTTCCGCTTCCAATGACATAGATCAATCCGCACATTTTAAATGCATAATTCTTGACGTCATAATTGTGGACAGAAGAAGCCCTTATTTACATAAGTTTGTATTTCAAAAGAATTTTAGGGGTGAATAATTTAAATGTGGACAGACACTGGCCAGGACATAAACAACATCCTGCAAAAGATCCTAAATCTACAGTTTACTTTTTATAAATGTTGTGATACATTTTCTGCAATGTCCTATTAACTCTAATAATAAAAAAAAGAAGGCATGAATAAATATTGTTTTTTTTTTAGTTGTCTAAACTAAATGTTTTGAATAGCACTTATTTTGGGTAACATTTTCGATAATTTCATAGATGCGTCATATTCCTTTAACTAAAGCCATCGCCATCCAGGAAGTGACATCATTTTGGAGGGAAATCAACAGGGCAAACACCAGTGTATTAGCAGTGGATTACATGTAAGGTGTGCTTGTTGTGTTGGTTTGTGTTATCCAGTATGTTTGAATTACTCAAATCAGTTTAATGATAATCAACATCTTGAAAGATCAAGAGAAAGCTAACGTGTTTTCACCATTAATATCTGACAGTGTCAAGGATTCTGCAGGTCTTAAAAGCCTTAATTTGCACTTCTACAAACTAAAATGACAACTAATTAAAAGATGAGCTCATAAAGTCATTAGGAATGCACTGCTGATATCCTTAAATCAATGTACATTTTACTTGAGATATAAAACAAAGTCTTGCTTTCTGAGAAAATGTATACAATTAAATTAAGTATATGCTTTAAAAAAGCAATCTGCTAGTGGGAATGAAAGTTACTGGCAGGATTGGCAGATTTTGTTCCTGTGCTTTTCAATCATTCACTTCATTTTTTTGTCATTTTGTTTCAAGTTGCATCTTGATTTAAGAGTCCTTAGATGTTTGCACTGGAAAACATGACAAATATCAATTTTTTTTGCAGTTTAGACAGCATATTTTTTCCCCTTCCGTTTTTATGTGGTCTTAAATGTAGCTTCATGAATCCGGTGCATGCATGTGAAAAAATTACGTTCCAGCACAAGCATATTCATTTATGACTTCAAACGTTTGCGCGGCTGACTCGTATCTCATGAATCCGAACGAAAGCGCATTCAATGGATGAACGTAATAAACAGTCCTTTATCAGGGCAGTATAATTTCCTCAAGCTAATGCTGTCTACGGCCTTTTATCTGGACTGCGTTTTTGAAAGTCATCCGGTCTATGACAGATCTCATTTCCTGTCCCAGAGGACAAACGGTAACCAGATCCACTTGACCTCTGCCATCACTGTCTGAAGATATGACACCATTGTTCCCGCCATATTCACTCATTTACCATTGTAAAAGACCATGACTATGGGTATTAGAAAGGATTATGGATTTTTTTTGTCCACCATGATTGTATTTTCTTTTTTTCTTTCAGTCGATCATTGTGCCTGGTGCTGTCGAGCTAATAAACGCCATTTAAATATTCATGCAATGTTCGTTACAGTGAACTCTAATGTCACTCCACAGCAGTCCATTGAACTCGAACAATAACGAGAAGTGAATAAACAAATTGATCCAGGGTCGTGACCTGCGCTCTGTACAACAGGCTTGGATATAAACAGCAGGTCCTGTTTCAGGTTAGCTACAGGTCAGATTTGACTCAATTTAATAAATTAAAATGAGCCGTTGCAACATTTTCTCACAAACTGATCAGATTGTGCGCAGTTTCTTAGTGCACGTGTGTTGGAACTGAATGACGAATAATGGCTGACAAAACCGCATTGCTGATTTGATTACCCAGAATGCTTTGCATGGGACTGGATCTGGAGAGTAAATGTTGCAACTGAATGCTGAAGTTAAGTGTTTGTTGCATAAGATAAAAAAGCAGGAGACTGGTTTGTGTTTAATATTCTGTTGCTATTTTGAAGAGTTTATGTTATGGTAGTGTTAAATGTTTTGTGGTCAAGAGTGGTATTTGTGTTTGAGTGGAGGATTGACCAGTTATACGTTTTTATCGTAAACGAAACACTAAAAAATTCCAGTCCAGTAACAAAACTTTTTCCCACCAGAAGTGTATTATATAAGGTAAGAATCAATGGTTCTAGATCTAATAATTTTCTTGAAAAGAAAATAAAAGACAAAATGTATGTTAGTTTAGTTACCAAGGCAATATTTTTCATTTTGATTGTGTAACTTGAATAATCTAAAATAATAATAATAATAGTAATAATAAATAAATAAATAAATGAGTCGCCAAAGCAACATTTCTTATTTTGAATTTGATTAACTAAATGTTCAGCATGATGTACTTAAACAACATATATATAATCGTTTGACAGCACTACTATTAATGTATAAAAATATGTATTTTTTAAATCTATAAAGATATTTACAAAACAAAACAAAATGAAATTTAAACCAACTAAAATTAAAATGAATTAAAACTAAAATTAA
Source organism: Enteromius treurensis (assembly GCA_032275025.1). NCBI lineage: Eukaryota > Metazoa > Chordata > Actinopteri > Cypriniformes > Cyprinidae > Enteromius > Enteromius treurensis. Next base: position 137,168 of record JAUCMU010000098.1, read on the forward strand.
ATAAAAAAATAATACAAAATATTAATAAATTGTATTTGAATCCTACTAAAATAACACAATAAATGTTATAGTTAGCATGCTAAAATGTATTGTTTGCTCTCAAATCTCCAAAGACAGCTCAGGTTCCTTCATGTATGCATGTATTCATGTTTGTCTTCCGCATATCTTAATCAGTTAATGTGATTTAACAATATTTGTTCTTATGTATTTACAATGCTTGTCCAAGATTGCTGCTTGAGTAACAAGCTTTTGTTAACAGCGAGTCCAAACAGTTTTGACTGAATGTAAACCGCTTTAGGCCTCAAGTTCATTGACTTTCTGAAAATGATTAGACGATCACACGCGTTCACAAACGCAAGGGACTTTTAATCATTTGGAAGTGGGAATTTCCTTCGATGCCATTACGCTTCACCCTGACGAATCGCCATCTATTTTTCATTCTCGCACGTTACAGATCCAAACACATGCTGACATTTATATCATTAATTTCTCCACTCCCCGAAACCGTATTTCTCAGATCAAAGCCGGCGGGTTTAGAACATAAATGAGTAGAGTTCAAAGAGCAGGACAAGTCTAAACACAAAGCGGCTTTAATCGCTCTGTAATTATGGGGGTTAACACATAACTGACGTGCATTCATACCTGCTTAATGCTGCACGGGAGAGTTTGCTGTTGTTATTGACAAAATCTTCTCTCTGAGGGTTTGTATCCATACTAATAGATACAAGACCTCAAAAGACACCCTGAGGTTATATTGTGCATTCAAGGCAAGACACCACAGGAGAACAGGATAGAAATATCAACTAATAGCTGTCACCGTACTCTTGTGAGTTGATTAATCACAGTACACCAAGGCAATTGTTCTGTATTACAAATGCAAATAATCATATCTCTTTTTAAGTAAATATGCATTAACTGGCACAAATCTGAAGATTGTATAAAGACAGGTTCATATTTCTTATTTTTATTGTGTTGATGTATTATAGACAAAGTTGTTTACAAAAGGGATTTTTTTTTTTTCTTTTAAAATAAATCCTAATCAAATAAGTATAATATTTTAATATGAAATATTTATGTTTGGAATATGTGTTTTGTTTTTTTTCATATCATTTTTTTTATTTTGAGAAAATGGCTTTCAAAGGTTTGTACTGTAAGAGAAATCTACAGACAACAAAATGAAATAAAACAAAACAAAACAAAAATGATCATGTAAAGATAATATACAATATAATATAATAACATGCAAGTGCTACTAGGTGCTACTAGGTTTTTCTAAGGAAAAAAACACATTTTGAGAACATATTTACTACAAAAAATTTATTAAATCAAGTTAAAATTGTAATAAATATTTTATGTGATATACAGAAACACTGCATATATGATATTGTTTTATTAATTGTGAACAATGGTAACTTTTACACTTATACAAAAAGTATTTCGATTTTTTTTCTAAATAAAAAAGTATTATTTTTATTATTTAGTATTAAATGTAAATGTAATGTATATATATATATATATATATATATATATATATTTTTTTTTTTATTTTTTTTTTTATTTTTTTTTTTTATATATTTTATATTTAAATATACTGTATTTTAGATATTTATATTAAGTACTATAGTTTTGTTTTTTTTTTCTTGGTTTTTTTATGAGAAACAGCCTTTAAAAATTGTTATTCTGACTGAGATCTACAGACTTAGTGCAAGTGCAAGAAAGCAAACACTCAAATGTATATTTTGGATATTTTATCTGCACTAGTTTGAAGAGAAAGCAATATAACTCAGAATCTCACATATTTTCCCACCAGTCCTTAATGAAGGCTTTGGCAGGGCATCATCTCCCATGGTCCACCTGCAGGGCCCCGGTGACCCCCGTCAGGGTCCAGGTGGCCCATCTGCACCCGATCTCTGGCTCGGTGTTAGCCAGCAATGATTCTGACCCACAAACTGTCTGACTAATTATATCATATTATCAGCACCGTTGCTTTTCCCTCCCCAGTTTCCGTTTCGCTGGAGAGGTTGCGCAAATCCCAGCCACCCGAATCAGAGAGTCTGCGTTAACCTCTGACCTCCGTCGGATGTGTGTGGCTCAGGGACGCTCTCACACCCAGCCGTGGGCCCATTAACACGTCCATGCTAAAACAGAAGCTGTTTTGACGGGATGAAATGATGGCTAAGCGCCGCTCGACAATGGGCCTCATTGTGTCAGGGCTCCCAGCTGACATTTTCAGGAATATGAATGTCGCTCCATCCGAGCAAGTGGCGTTTTCAGCGGGGCACTTCGGCCGAGAACTGAGATAATGAGAGGCCATTGACGAGAACAAGTCTGGCGGAATTACATGCTCCACATCGGCGAACGCTAATTAAGTCGTCAATGGCGATTCCCATTCCGAGGCTTCCGGCGCATGAGGAATGTAATTAGTTTATGTTCACTGCTAAAGGTTAAAGGCTCTGAAAGGCCACGCCGAGTGGGTTTTTTGTCGGGCTTTTAGGCCAAACGTTGCTGTAATTGCTGGATGTTTGGAGCTGCAGGTGCGTGTTTGGACTCATTTGCGCTTTGGCAGTGCGAGCTGAACACTGACTGCGGAGATTCAGAGCGACAGGGCCTGTTTGTCTGAGAGTCTGAATGAGCGCTCAGTGTTTGCTTTATACCTGCTTTGTGCCTCTGTTCCTCCTGCTTTCTATTGTTTCAGAGTGTGTTGACTCGAGAACGTACTGTATGTGGATAAATCAGCATTTTATGCAGATTTGATGAATAGGCGTACTGGAAAATAAATAGATGTATATTTGACAGTAAAAAATACAATAAGTAACAGATGCAATAAGCTTTCTGGAAAAGATGTAAAAACACCTGAATCTGGCTGAGGTTTGTGTTTTGTTACTTTGGTTAGGGAAAATGTTAATTAACACTAGTATTTTAGTGCTTAGGACAGTGGGTACGGAAAGTATTCAGACCCCCTTTTCACTCTTCTGCTAAAATCATTTAAGTAATTTTTTCCCCCACATTAATGTACACACAGCACCCCATATTGATAGAAAATTGAAGAATTGTTGACATTTATTAAAAAAAGAAAAACTGAAATATCACATGGTCCTAAGTATTCAGACCCTTTGCTGTGACACTCATGTATTTAACTCAGGTGCTGTCCATTTCTTCTGATCATCCTTGAGATGGTTCTACACCTTCATTTGAGTCCAGCTGTG
>JAUCMU010000098.1:154555-170360 GCA_032275025.1 Enteromius treurensis
CAACAGGAGCGCTGCGGAGGAATCATTGAAAGACTGTACTCACACTTCACCACTACTTACCTGTTGAACTGCAAAAAACCTAAAAGGAACTTTAATTTTGGTGTGACTCACCTGTTTGATGTATTCTCTCTCATCCTATGTTGTTGTTCTCCAGACTCATCCACGAAAACCCTTAAGTGGCTTTATGTTTGCATTATCTGCAAGAAAAGAGAACCCAGCTGTCAAAGTCTGTTTTTTGTTGTTTGGAGAAAATAAACTGATTCACTTTCCTCTTTGTCAGTCTTACCTGAGCGTGACAATAGGGTTATATTATTTAATTTATTTCATTTTGATGTTTTATAATATTTCATTTGAGATTTTATTATATAATAGCTTTATTCACATTTTAAGTGAACAAAAATGAGGCAAAATATTAAATATTTTACATGTCATCTAATGTTTATATTCTGTTTCAGATTTATTTAAATTTTAAAACAAATGATCCTTAATAGTTAATAAAATGTACAGTTTTGATTAATATTTTAACATTTTGTATGTTTATATTATTTCTTTGTTTTATATTATAATATTGTATAATGTTTCATTTAATCTAATCTAATTTCATTTCATGTTTATTTCAATTTTAAAATTAGCACACCCCTTTAATAGTTTTAGTCAACAATAACAGCACTGCAAGATCAAGCTGAGTGAATTGCACTATAAAATGCATTATTATCTCACACACAGCGTGCTTTGGTTGTATAATGCACATTTTAACATATGTAGTAATTCATATAGATATTCTATTCCCACAGTACTGCAAAAATAGCAGTGCTGTAGTATGCCATTCTGAGTGTGTGCTTGCAGGGCCAGTGACATGAGAGGAGACTGTTCCTTCTCTCTCTCGATGAGCCACTTTTGTTTTCTTCACTTTGGTTTGTGTGTTTGAACAAGTGCCCTCCTCTGGTCAGACAAAAGCGCCTTGTTAAGCAAAACCTCTGCTAACTTTTATGGGTGATGCGGTCTCGGTGCTATTTGCAAACGCTCAAACAAATTAGAATAACAGCTGTGTGATGCGGGCGCTTTTCGCCCAGATTCTTCATGGCCACACAGTGCTTCAAAATGATATCCTTCAGTGCAGCTCTTTTTCTGCAGCCTGCAGCGAGGTTATATTGGGATAACTGTGACCTGCTGCATCAGCAACACAGATACGACGGATGAAGATCAACAGGCATGTGCACTTTTCCCTGAATCAAACGTGAACACTGCAAAAATAAAGAATCCCCTCAGTATTTTTGATTGCTTTTGCTGTATAGATGATTGAAAGATTTGTAAACCAAAAAGCATGCCAGATGCAAAATCACTTAAGATGAGTTAAAGTGCCACTATGATGGGTTCTGAAAGGTTCATATTTTGCTTTTTAGGAGTCCCACAGGATGACATGCATACATTGTCAAAAATACTTGCATTTTCTTATAATGTGCATTTATTTTTTACCTTATTTATTCAACAACTCCCAAACGATTCTTTTAACGATCCATTGTCATCTAAAGCTTTATACGCTCCTAAAGCAACACCTAGTGGTAAAGAATTAATTTGCATCTTCATTCAGACCAACAAGTGGGCGGGGAATATGCTAATGTTTTATTTTGATGTCAACATGAAACAGCTAGGGACTCTCTTTAAAAACCACTCTTTTCAATGATTCTGATTCAACTCTTTTTAAAGAGACAGTAACGTTATATACGCTGCAATTTCAGATTTCAAACTTTGCAGGATGTTTTCATTCACTTAGAGCTGTGATACACACCACATGAAAAATAATTTAATAGAGGCACAAAATGAAATGTTATGCCATTTAGTTATTTATTTATAAGTTTATTTATTTATTTATTTATTTTGTCTCATTGCTCCAAAATAACTAAGAAAAGAAGACGGTTTTTGAAAAAAAAAAAAACTGATATATGTTTCATAAAACAAGACTTAATATTTGAAGCAGTTTTGCTTCTCAAGTGATTTAAGAGTGTTTAGATGTTTGCATTGAAAAACAAGTCAAACATACTGAAGATGAAATGAATTTATTGCAGATTTCAGCATGCATTGATGAAAATGAATTTGGATGCTTAAAGGGGTAATACGGTAGTACATGCACTTTTTCAAGCTGTTTGGACGGAAATGTGTGTTGGGAGTGTGTGTACACAACCATCCTACAATGATAAACATCCACTAGTAGTTTTCTTTTGATTTAATAAAAATAAGTTGCCCCTTCTGAAATCAAGCCATTCTCAAATGCATGTTGGAGGCCACACCTACAATAGTTGATTGACAGCAGTGTGTCACACAGACTGTTTTAGCTCAGACCCGCCCTGAGTAAGCCATCATCAGACCGAGACGCAGAAACTAGCTCCTAAGACTCCTAAGAGATTGAGGAGTTTTGTTGTTGAATGTATTAATGAACAGTAGTGATTTACCCCCGACATCTGAGTGACTGAAGATGCGGAGGATTAACGTTACGTTTGGTTCTGAAGGTTATATTTTTCACGCGCCCATGATCAACTGAAATGCGTTTATGTTCGCGCAAACTATTCATGATCCAGCCTCACCTACAGAAGCAGTGAGTATAATGTATTTTAATGAATCTTTGCAAATCATCTTTCCTAATAATGTGCTAACTAGCATTTTTCACTATGAATATGGCTAAAAAAAGAGATGGCGTCATTTGCATGCATATTTATTCTGAATTATTTGTCTAATGCAAACACATTTGGAGCCACTGTACTTTTATCAGCTAAGTATCTAGGTTGCGCACAAACAATGCAAAACCTCTCATAAAGGGTAGGATTTGTTTGATTTCAGCAGGAGCTCACTTTCCTCTTTCTGGCCCCTGCACACAAGCAGGCGGTTCAAACAAAGTGTTAGGTGCTAATGAACAGACCCTGACAAAGTTTGTTTTCAATGCATATAATGGCTTCATTCAGGTCCTGTGGTTCTGCCATGGAAAGAGCTAGTAAAGAAATCCCATGCCTTGTGTGTGACCTTTCTGAACCTCTCACAAACCTGTTTGCCTTTCGGGCCCCGTGGAGGGAACATGCATATTCATGAGAAACTGGCTGCAGTGAAACGTTCACAGCACTGGGAGCACATCGAGAAACACAAATGACAAGTGCAATATGGGGAAATCATTTTTATAACATAAATCATAAACTGATTATTTACAGTTCATTTAGTGGAAAAATATAACCGTGTGACAAATGCTCGAAATTCTAAATTAAAATCCCACACATCTAAATCTTTATTTAGTCCTGTTCCAAATTTTATTTTATTTTATTTTATTTTATTTTAGTTAATGTTAGCAATTTTGTTGTGTGTTTTTATCATTTTTATTATTTAATTTTTTTAAGTTTCATTGCATGTATGTTTGTTTGCTTTAATTCAGTCACTGAAATATTCTCTACACACATTATATATATATATATATTAGTGCTGTCAAACGATCAATCGCAATTGTCTTTTTCTATACATAATATATCTGTTTGTACTGTGTTTATTTGTTATGTATATATTGAAACACAGTATATATTTCACAAGTATTTATATGTAAATGCATTTATATGTATATATATATATATATATATATATATTGATATATATGTATATATATATATTGATATTATATATAAATATATTTTATATATAAACATAACATATTTAATAGTTTGACAGCACTAATATATATATATATATATATATATATATATATATATAGGAGATGTAGTTAATTAATTTTACTCAGTGATTTAATGTATGGTTACTCTGTAACAAGGACACCTTTTTAGTACAATAACCCCGGTTGATGTTTGGGTGTAATGTGCCCTTAAATATCCTCTTCGTTTTGTTCCCAGTGTGTGGACAGTGAAGAAAACTGGAAAAGTCACAAAACTGGTGTGGGTTACTAAACATTGCCGGCTTCCAGTAAACAGGAAGGATTACTGCTGTCAGGCACGGTACGTCTGTACAAACCACATGCTTTTGATGCATTTATTCAAACTTTTACACGAATGACTTACACAAATGTTTTATTCATGATGCTAAATCTGTCGTGCCCAAATCCTCTGGGTTCATTTGAATTACACAAGTCAGTCCGGTCACTGGCAAACATGAAATCTCCCAGCATGCAACAGTTCTGCTCATTAGATCCTTGAAAGAAGTTCAGATCTTCTCACAAGGGATCTGTTTACTTCCTTCAGTGAGCGACAGCCTGCCAGAAGATGACATACAAAAAATTCATCTACTTGATAATCTGCATTTATAACTTTCTATATTTTATTTTTAAACATTTTGTTAACGCTTTACAATTAGGTGTCATTTGTTAACATTAGTTAATGTATTAACGAACATGAACAAACAATGAACAACACATTTATTACACAATTTATTCATATTTGTTAATGTTAGTAAATGAAAATACAGTTGTTCGTTCGTGTTAGTTCACAGTGCATGAACTAATGTTAACAAACACAACTTTTTTTAACTGACTTTAATAATGCAAAAAACAATTAACATTAACTATGATTAATAAATGTTGTTGAAGTATTGTTTATTCTTAGTTCATGTTTACCAAGGTTGTTAAACAATGTTAAATGATGAACCTTATTGTAAAGTGTTTTCTTTTGAATGTAGTTCAATAAACTATTGTAATGATTTTTTTGTTACAATGCATTAATTCAAATATTAACATATATTTTATTTAATTTTATTTGTGTATATGCTGTTCAGTACTGTTTCTAATTTTATTGTAAATAAATACTTTTGCTTTCATATGTCATTTTATTGTTTTAATTTTATTTTCAAACTCCCTGTAAGCACCGTTACAAATACCTGTCAGTGCCAAAGCAAGGTGAAGTTCCTCGCGCAGTATTTGGAGAACATCAGTGACTCCTTTGTCACCCTGAAGACAGAAAGTTTGGTGTCTGGTTAGACATTAAGAACAAACAAGAGCTTGTCTAGCAATTCAGTATTTACTGTGTCTCACCTCACAGGCGAGCGCCCACAGGACAGGTCTCCCTACAAACACCGCCTTTGCTCCCAGAGCCAGAGCCTTTAGCACATCTGTGCCTTTACGAACACCTCCGTCCATGAAGACATCCACCTTTCCTTCAACAGCCTCCACAACTTCAGGCAGAGCATCAATCTGCACTGACATACTCCATCACATTACTGTATGTCATTGCTCATTCTCAGTTATACACTTTGGAGGAGCAATGTTTTTGAAAGAGGTCTCTTCTGCTCACCAATTCTGCATTGATTTGATCGAAAACACAGTAAAAACTGTGTGAAATATTATTACAATTTAAAATAGCTGTTAAAGTGTCATTTATTTCTGTGCTCAAAGCTGTATTTTTTTAGCATGATTACTCCAGTCTTCAGAAATCATTCTAATATGCTGATTTGCTGCTGAAGAAACGTTTATGATTATTAGCGATTATTAAAAATATGACAAACCACCATTCAAAAAAATTAGGTAAGGATGCATTAAATTGATCTCACAGTTTTTACAACATCTCTGATTAAAATTATGAAACAGAAAGTGATGCTGAAAATGTAAAAAATAAATGACATTTTAAAAGATATTCACATAGAAAACAGCTATTTTAAAAGGTTAAAATATTTCACATTTGAAATATTAAATTCTTCCAAACCCATGTACTTTCAGTATCAAAACTTTGTCTTATGTTTCTAATGCATCACCAAAACTGGTTATCACTGAAACTTCTAGAAGGACAGAGTTTCAATAAATCACGATAAGCACTAATTATAGATCATGACATAAAGGGCAAGCGTTGGAAGACCTGGAGCAGAAACACCATCTCTGTATCTATATTGAGAATGCTCTTCTTCTTCAGTTCTGGAGACCACTCTGCGCTCATAAAACTTGAGGTTGCATTCAGACCTTTGTTTGGCGTTCACTTGGGTGAACCAGAGACCGTATTTCACACTATCAAAGATGCAATTTGCTGACCGCAGAGGATAGTTGGCAAAGTGGACTTGTGGGTTGGAGGTCCCTGGAGAACAATAATGTCTCATTTCTTCAACAGACACTTACGGTGGCTGGAACTCCATCGAGCTGTCTTGCTCCGTGGTTTGACACAAGTATTCCATCCACCCCATACTTCAGCCCTTCTTTGGCGTCTTCAGCTAAAACGGTGAGATTCACCATGAGCAGAACATGAATTATTGCAGTTCTTCTGAAGCAGTTTGGCCTTTACTCATTCTTCAATTTAGAGCTAAAATCCTTTGCATGGAGGAAATTTTGTTACATTGCAATTATGATATGCGAAGCTTTCTTTATCTGGTTTTAAATTAGGAGTTTGTGCTGAAAATGTGCTCATCCTAAGGCCATTCAAGATGTAGATGAGTTTGTATCTTCATCAGATTTGGAGAAATGCAGCATTAGATTACTGTCTCACCTAATGGGTGCTCTGCAGTGAATGGGTGTCATCAGAACGAGCTTAAATAGCTGATAAAACATCACAATAATCCACTCAAGTCTATCAGTCAACATCTGGAGAAGACAAAAGCTGTGCGTTTTTAAGAAACAAATCCATCATTAAATCGGTAACCCAAACTAACCCAGTAAGAAAGTCTATCTCCTCTCACATCAAAACCCAGCCAGCTGTATAAAGTATAAAACACCTTAATGCTGGATTGGTTTCAGTGTTTGTCTTCTCCAGATGTTAACTGATGGACTGGAGTGATGTGGATTATCGACGACACCCATTCACATCCATTGCTGAGACACTGATGCAATGCTATATTTTTTCCAAAAATGATGAAGAAGCAAGGGTGAGTAAACTGTAACCAGGTTCTCATTTTTTAACTATTCCTTTAAAACTCATGCATTTATTCGTTTAGGAAACTATTGCTCAAAAATAGCATCGGGATGACGATTTTTGCACAGGAAAGCCACTTCAGAAAAAGGTGAAAAATTAGCTTTGCATAGTGTAATTTAATTTTTCCAAGTCTGTTCTGTTCGGAAAAATCCCCAAAATGATTAAATGGCCTTTTCCTTTCAGCCGGGGCCAACAGGAAAGGATGCACTTTTCAAAGAAAATTATGTTCCACACATGAGCTAAAATAACTAATGGTGTTCCCCAATTGCTTCCCCCCTCAACATACATTTCTGAGTTTGGCAGAGGACACATTTAAATCCTTTAGTCTGCTTTGAAATGAAAAGATTGTGTGTGTGTGTGTGTGTGTGTGTTCACAGCTCTTTTATTTACAGAATGTGCCATTTCCAGAGCCAAAGAGAAGATAAAAGTTTATCTGAAGACACAATAACAGCAGTAAAGCTTCTAGACGTTTCTGAGATAACCTCAGCGCTCACAGACTGACTGCTTTTTCCTCCCGGGAGATTAATGACACGTTATCTTTAATTAGCGGCCCCTCGCTGACAGACGGGGTCGGCCGGCCGCTTTGTTTTGATTAGATTATGCAAATGGTCGGTTCTGTATCAGTAACGTTGAGCATTCCACACTCTCAAGCATAAAGGTTCCATTTAGAACCGAAGAGTCAGAGCTTTAATTTAGGGAAAATAACTAAATAAATAATAAATAAAGTACATTTAATTTAGTCCATACTATTGCATGAATTAATCTGGTCTTAAAAAACCTATAATGCAACACTAAGAATGTTACTAATCTCCATAAGGTTTTTATTTTTAAGGCTGCAGGCACTTTTTTTTTCTTTATTCATTCATTTATTTTTACAGTTTTTAATATTTATTTTTTGTTATTTCAAATTATTTTTTTATTTCATATTTGTTTTATTTGGATTTTATTTTATTGCATTCATATTATAGTTTATCATATTTACTTTATTATAAAATGCATACTTTGTCATAGTTGTTCGATAGACATCTGGACAGCTTTCAGGCACAACCACAGATGAGGTGAGTGCACACATGATACAACATCTCCTCCAGTCCTCAAACACGGCAGGACGGCTCACCTGTCAAAACCCCTTTGACCACCACCGGCAGCGAGGTCGTTCTCTTCAGCCAGGCGATGTCGTCCCACTTCACCGTGGCATCTATGGCCTGAGTTACATACACCGCCAGGCCGCTGTCCTCCCCGTAACCCTCTTTTGAGGAGAAGGCTAAATCAGGGGTCTCGAAATTGGCCATCCTGGGGAAAAAAAATGGAGAGTGCAAAATGGAATTAGTCCTGCGAGTGTTGTCTTTGGTCAGCGTATGAAAACTGAGCCGGGGTTTTATCCAAACAGCAGAGCTGGCGCTCAATGGCACCTTGTTGCCGCTGTTGCGCTTTGATTTGTGGGGCCGAGCGAAAGTCTCCGGGAGGGTTGAGGTGAAGTTCATGTTGTGTCACTGCTGATGGAAACGGAGGCAGTTGTGCTGAAATATACGGTGGGGCCGTGATGCTTTTTTGGTTTTTCGAATTGCCATAATTCACCTCGTGGGACCCGGAGCAGGAAGGCCTTACTTTCATGAGGGCATTTTTATAGAGGGCCGCTGTTGGCGTATCTGTAGAACTGCTGATATCTTAATGTTTCCCCACATAAAAAAGCATAATGTAGTGAGTGAAGACGGAGCTGAAGCGGCGAGTATGAATCCCCACGAGCAGCGTGATCTACTGTATTTCCATAAATATATAAAGCTCTTCAGTGAGCGCTTTGGTTTTCAATGAACGACAAATCTGTAAAATAATCTGCCCAAGAGGGTGAGAAAACTGAGACCCTATTTATGAAGAAACCTCACGAGAATTGTAAATATATAGTTGTTAATATGATCAGTTTTTCTTTATATAGGTATTTTGAGTGTAGCATGTATTAAAACTAAACTGTTTACAATGCAGCGATGTTTGACTAGAAAGATATAAATTACCTTGCTGCTTTATTGCAAATATTGGAATTTTTTATGCCTTAATAATATTAAAATTAAGTTTTAAAGCATCTAGAGTTTGTTAGCGGATTATGTGGTTGCTGGGGTGTTGCTATGCAGTTGCCAAGGTTTTATTATGCGGTTTTAAATCATTCTTAGGTGATGTTAGAACATTATGCAGTTGCTAAGTTCTAAGTGGTAGCCAGGGTGTTGCTGTGTGGTTCATAAGCATTTTGAATAGTTATTGAAATGTCATGTGGTTGCTAAGGTGTTGCTATGCAGTTGCCAGGGTGTTGTAATGTGGTTTATAAACATTTTAAGGTTCTGTTAGAACTTTAGTTGCTAAGTTCTCAGTGGTTGCTATGGTGTTGCTTTCTGGTTCTTATGCATTCTAAGTTTTTGTTAGAATGTAATGTGGTTGCTAAGGTGTTACTATGGAGTTACCAGAGTGCTCTTAGTGGTTGCCAAGGATTTAAAATGCAGTTGCTAAGGCAAGTAAAGTTTTAGATCTAACAATATAATTTATTAATGCATGACAGCGGATTTGCTAGGGAGATTTACATGGTCACTAGGGTGTTGTTATGTGGTTTCTAAGTATTCTGAGTCACTGTTAAAATGTTTTTAGTGGTTGCCAGGGTGTTGCTATGTGGTTTGTAGGTGCTCTAAATCGCTGTTAGTGCACTGTATGGTTACTAAGGTGTTGCTTAGGGGGTGTAAAAAAAAGTCACAATTCTGTAAATATTTGAATGAAATCACCTCTTTTTGCTATTTAAATATATACATAATATACATTTACATTTTCCCACATGCTTAGATGTTGTCAGGATGTTTTGTGAGTATGTTCTAAGTAGATGTTAGCACGTTTATATTCAGTTGCTAAGATGTTCCGCATGGATGATAAGGTGTTGCTAAGCAGTTGCTAAAGGATTCAGGGTGGTTTTCGGTGATATAAAATTGCTAAGGTGTAAAATTGGAATATATAATTATAGATCTGACCATATAATTTTAAATCTTTGGTGCAAAAGTCGCAGAAAACTTCCAGAGCAGCAGGAACAGCGACAGTGTGACAACATAATAACACGTCCTGTGCTGTCATATGCTGCTGAAGTTTGCACTCAAATCACCATATAATCAGATCACTCTGTGTATATTCTGATTTCAGATCAGATGAACACTTCACAGTGTGTTTGTGAGTTTGGGATGTCTGTAAAGCATGCTGCTGGCACGCTCTCACATCACGTGTGGTTGTCTTAGCGTTTACCTCAAATGAGAGGGCAGCTTAAATCGGTTGCGCACGTCATCACGTCGCCTGCCAAGATAAGGTGTGTCCACTGTGACAAAGATACCCTTATACCCGGCCTCCTCGGCCCTCCTGACCAGAGACTGAGTCAGCGCTCGGTCTTTATAAATGTACAGCTGCATCCAGCGCACGGCTCCAGGTGCAGCCTCTGCTACTTCTTCTATGGTGGAGGTGGCCCATGAGCTCAGCATCATCCCTGTGTCACAGGACAGGCAGGCTGTGGACGGGAAGAGGCCGCAGAAGATGTCAGGGTCATAAGGGTGCTGTGACTTACAAGACATTGAATGGTGTTGGGTTTGAACCTTCAAACAGGGGTGATCCATTGACTATGTCATCTAAAGCTGCATCAGTATGAAATGTGCTTTATAAATAAACTTACCTTGTTTTGCTTAAAGTGTGCAGGATCTGCTCTGTGATAACATGCTAACAAGTTTCTGCCTAAACATTATATAAGTTAGAGCTATCATTTTAACTTTTAATCTTATAATTCACTTTTTATGCAATATTTCTTTTCTTATGTGGCAGAAATAGACTTCCATACTACAGCCATTACAGTATTAGCTCATACTATGGTAGCCATGATCCATATTTGTAAGGGTAATATGAGTGTGAGTTGGAGCAGGGGTTAGTGTTGTATGCAGGAAAGACTTATGGTGCCACCATGTGGTCAGTAACAGTACTCTAAGTCACTGTGAAGCTTGTATATATTTTCTGACCTCTTGCGGTGGCCGTCTCCCCGTCGGGGTGCGCCATTCTCTGCATAGCAGTGGCTGCCACACAGATGGGCATACTGACTCTCTGGCCCAGAACTGTGGTAGACATGTCCACTGAGGACACGTCCCGGAGCACACGAGGGTAAATGTACCACCTACCGGACACAGCAGAGTCACAACTTGATTTTTCAAAATGAACAACTTTATATCATAATTGAATGTAGATGCACATTGCTCTTTATTATAAGGAATGGGTGGGTTTATTCATAAGTTGATTATAGTCAATTTGTTTTTAGACACAAACCTTAAAGTCGTGACTAAAAGAGACTTCCACTACAGTGGGGCATGTTGTCCCATTATAGGGGGTATATAAACCTATTAATACATGAAATACAGTCTAAAGTTAAATGTTCGTTTTCTTCTAAAAATATTAGAAAAATTAAATGATGTATATTTTGTTCATTCTGGCAAATTAATTTGCAAAATTTGGTTTCTATACTAAAAAATAAATAAATCAACATTTGTATTTGTAAAGGCATTTTCAGATAAACACATTCAATAAAACAATTAAGAAACTCAACTAGCCACTGATTGTGGTAATCATGTTTATAAATAGATGCACTGTTTATGTTTGTTTTTTTCCTGAAGCGTATTTCCTGACGCTCACTCAATTTCGTGTTAATATTTGCGATGATTTCGTGACTCATCGAGTCGTCTGACCGCAGCTCACTTAACTTTCACAACGCGTGTCTGTAACCTGGAAGCATGTCTTGTTTGCTCATTTTTATAAATATGCATATATGACTAATATATATGTATGAGTAATAGAGTGGCATTATTCATCTGGACAGAGCCTCTGCTGACACTGCTGTGAGGCCGTGTTTAGGTCTCTAGGGTCCGACTGCCCACCCACACAAACGCTCCAGGCCAAGATAAACGCACATAATTATATCTAACCCCACACAACCCAGAGAGACTGTCTAAAATTAGGCCAAAACATTCAGAAGAAGTGTAATTCTTGTCAACGTTGTGATAGACTGACTCAAACTATTACAGATTATATTACAGACTCATACTGTTTACTTTATGACTTGAAAGCAATTTGCCACAGCTCTGTTATTAACTGTTTGCATTGTTTCATTTTTCTTACTGAATGTAGCTTGATGATTCTGAATAAGGTTTATAGAGACAGTTATAGTTCATATTACAAGATATTCGTTTTTAAAGAAATGTTTTCTTCATAAATAGTAAAAATAATTGGATTGAAAAGCAGATTTCATTTTAAGTATATTCCCCAGTATTGCGTGACAACATGCCCCACTGTACTGTATGTGCTCTATTAAAAGTATGTGTGTGTGTGATAACAGTAAAAGTATTTTTTAAAGTGTCATAATTTTGACTTCTTATTGTGATCATTTAGTCATTTTTACATTTCATAATTTCAACTTTATCTCATAATTGGGGTATGACTTATTATGCCATAATTTAGATTTTTTCATACCATTACTATGTCTTTTTATGTTTAACAGTAGTTTCAAATTTTGTAGTAGTATTGGTAATCATAATTATACATTATCAGTGTTTTATCTCATAATTATGGCTTAGCATGTCAATTAAAAAATGTGGTCATAAATGTTTAATGTTGTAATTGTAAAACTTTTGTTTCATTTTTATCATGATTTTTTCTTTTTTATTTTAGAATTTAAACTTTTTGTAATGTCAATTTTGTATTTTGTCATTTTTATAAATTTTCTCATAATTATAAGTTGTATATAAAATTGTATTTCATCATTTTGACATTTTATGTCAATTTCAACCTTGATCTCAGTCTTATTGCTATTTATGACTCAGTATGTCATCATTTCGACTTTTTAATCATATTAACTTTATGTCATAATTTCAATCTCTTTTATCTCATAATTATTACTTAACAATAATGTTCATTTTTACAAATAATTTTGGCTTTTTATCATTATTTTCTGAGATAAATTCTTTAATAATAAAAAAAGAATGCATAAGTCAAACTAGCCCTCAGTCTAACTAGTTGGTTCTTTTGTTGATGCTTTTTAAACTGTGATGATGATATTCATTTATCAGACACTTTGCTTGCCCAGTCAGCTGAGAATATGTTTGTCTTGTGCCTGGAGAAATGTGTTTTGCTCAAGGGCTCAATGGAATCAGATCATCTGGGCTTTGAACCTTCAACCCTTGGGTTACAAGGCCAGATCTTTAATTACAAAGTCAAACCACTCATTTTAGATGTTAAACATCATAGAGCTCTCAATATACATTAGCAGTTTGAAGGCACATAATAGTCGATGTCTGATTTGTAATTGAATTAATTCTCTTCAGTATAGGATTCATCTCTGCATGTCTTTTCTGTCATAAAAGCTTGTCAGATCAAATGCTGTTCGTATTATGATGAATGGTCACATACCTGGCGAAAGCTGCTACATTATCACGCAGAGTTTGCTGCTCGTCTGCTCCTGAGAAATAATAATCAAACACTGACTTTGGCAGAAGTATCTGAGCCTGACGCTCATAATCACGGACACACACCAGCGAGTCCGTCATGTTTCCACTGATGAGACTCAGAGCTCTTCAGCCTGCTGGATTTCATCACTCATCAATTATTAACTCTCTCAAGTTAACTTTCTGCAGTCTTTCAACTAATGTTTATCCAGCATCGGCCCCTTTGCCCCGTCACAGCTATAAGGTTCTCAAAAATTGAGTAAAAATCAATCCCAAACAAAGAGATTTACACTAAAATGACTAATTTTACAGGGAATTAGCAGCTGCACACAGAAACATGACAAGAACAATGTGTACTGGTGTCAAAGGAGAATAAATGTATTACATTTATATGTATTTATATTATTGTAACATTATTTTCTGCACATTTTGACCCCAGTAATCGGGATGTTTTCATTTTTAATTTCTTTGTATTTATTGATTACTCAAAGGTAATTTTCATGCATCCAGATGTTTAAATTGGACTTTATACTGTATATATATATATATATATATATATATATATATATATATAGTAGAGCTGTCAAACGATTAATCGTGATTTATTGCATCCAAAACAAATGATTTGGATTTTAAATATATATATATATATATTTATTTATTTATTTTGGATGCAATTAATCGCTTGACAGCACTAATATATATATTATATTATATATATATATATATATATGTGTGTGTGTGTGTGTGTGTGTGTGTGTATATACTATTACATAAATTGATTACTACCATGATTTAATTAATCTTAATTTAGAATTATTATAGTTATTTATTATAATTATTGTATTATCTTACTGTTATTTATGTTATTTTAATGAATTATGGTTAAGAGTATATTGCTTAATTGTCATCAAACAATGTAAAATTATGTCCTCAGGTCCTAAATAATTAAGCTTACTTTTTTAATATTTTGAAATGTATCAATGTCTTAGAGGTCTGAAGTTAGGCTTCAATCAGTTGACAAAACACCCTTTCTTGGGGTGGAATATGCTGCTGACAGGTTTGGTGAGATTCTCTCCTGCGTGAGTGTATTTTCTCCTCCAGCTCAAACTTGAGCGTGTGTAGGATGTCCTCTCAGCCTCCTCTGCAGCTTTACGTAACTCTGCAGAGCTTCACAGCAGCTATTCACACGCTTCAAACTATCACATGCTCACTCCTTTGAAACATTTATTCAAACCCAGTTAATCAGTTCCCATGAAAATCAACTCATAACATCTGTACGTACAGTATGAGAGTGATAATGATGATAACGTGACACAAATGAAACTTATATTCAGCTCTGCTCTGCACTTTCATCAAGCAACATGCTCTGCTTTTAAACCTTACTGAAGGAGGAATGTGTCTGATGATGGTTTTTTCTTCACTATTACAACATTAAAAATGCAATAATGGTTATATATTTTATGCATTATTTTATTATTTATTTAATTTTTTTATGTATTGCAATTTTATTGTTTTGTCATTTTATTAGTTTTTCTAAATGTCTATATAGTTTTTTTTTTATATATATATATTTCAGTTTTAGCTATTATAGGACATCAAGTTAAACTAATGAAATGAGAAATGTTGCCATGGCAACTTGCTGAATTAAAATAAGTTTTGATTTAAATTCAGGTAACATATTTTTATGCATCTAGTTTTAATTAGTTTGTACATGATGTTTGTAGTTTATTCATGAATTCTCTTTATTTTCTGACCTATTTTAGGTGTCTTTAGGAGTAATCCTGAGGAGTTGAATCAGGTGTGTTTGATTAAAGAGTGCATCAACCTTTTTTTTTTTTTTTTTGCAAGTTTGCAGTTAGTTTCAGTTCATTTCAGTTTTATGTTTGCATTCCCTTTCAGCTCAGTTAGGCATACTGTATGTGAACTGAAATCTGCCATGACCTGATGGACATGAAGTCTCAAAACTTCAAAAGAATGATGTCAACGACTGCAGATGAGAAACAATGTGAGCTTGTTTGATATTTGTAAAAGTCATACTTCAAATTTGTAGCTTGAAAACTATGGTTAATTAAACTGAACACATAATGGTTTTATCTTGTTAAATATTTTAATGGTGATTCCAGGTTTTTGCTCCATAGATGTTTAGTAGGATAAAACTATTAAGTAACTAACTGAAATCACCACACTAAAATCAGGCAAATGACATATGAACAAATCCTTCTTTAAAAACTTTAATTCAGAGTAAAGATAGGAATAACACGGTAAATTTTAGTCTAAGTGCTGCTGAAGTGGAGATGAAAACTCATTTCGAGAAAAAGTCCTAACTTAAATCTACAAATTCAACAGGTGTGATCAAGAAAAAATCAAGCAAATCATATCTGGCTCTATAAAAACGTCCGGAAAAAACATTAAATAAATAAAATTTTATATATATATATATAT
>JAUCMU010000098.1:176459-195233 GCA_032275025.1 Enteromius treurensis
ATATATATATAGAGTATATAAGTATATACAATATATAAGCTGGTAACTATGTGATATATTTTGTTATATAAAGGAATAACAATAGATAATAATACTTATATACTTTTTTATATAAATTTTATTGAAATGTATTGATATTATCACTTTGATTTCTGCTAGTTTATTGTATTTCCTACATACTTTAAACAAGTTTTTTTTATGTGCAGGAAATACATATATATATATATTTGATAATGTATGTTTTATAAAAAAAAATTTTTTTCATTATTTCCTGTATTTTATATTCATATGATACTCATTATATTCATTTCAGAACTGTGTCATATGCAGTAAGAAGCAGTGGTCAAACCTGGTTGTTGTGTAACATCGACTCTGCCCACTGATATACCCAGACTTTCACTTTGTCTTCCCAGACTCTCCCAGTCTGTTTGTAAATGCTGGCAGGCCGGACACCACGGAGCATAACTAGTGAAACGCATGAAACAGATCGTTTTAATTACATGCATGCCTAAAACATAGATTGAACTCGCAGCCGCTGCAGACTGAACGTAAAAGTGGGTGTAACCCTAATGGTAGAAGTCTGCAAACATGTCCACCAAAGGTCATTATTTACACAATAAATGTGTAACACCCACAGTATCTGTGCATATAGATGTTTACTGCATAACATGACGATTTGAAACGATTTGCGTGCATTTCTATATATTATTGCAGCAAAGAAATATGTATGAACACTTCCGGTTATAGCACAACCTACACGTCAGTGCAAACCAGACATTGTTATTGTTTTTATGTCAAACATTGTTTCAGTTTAAATTGTAACATTGTTGCAGCGCGCGGCCGATCAAAGGGGTCATCGAATCGCAGCGTTATTAATCTGAAAATTGACTCATGAATCCTGCAGCTCATGATCAGATCACACACACACAGTGCTGTACTTACAATTTGATCATCCATTCTCCCTGCAGGATGAGCGTCCAGTTGGCGTCGGTCACCGTCAGCACATCACCGGCGTCCGTCTGAGAGATCAGCCCAGCCGCAAGCGTCAGGAACACCGCACACATCCAGCCGGAGCTGCTGCCATGTTTCTGCATGTCAGCTCGCCTCAGTCCCGCCATATTGCTGCTGCTGCAGAAGCACATGATTCAACACGAGCAGGAAATACAGCAGGAGCAGCAGAGCTCAGAGACCAGCTCGACAGATGTGCAGGAAACCGTGCACACTCTACTAGTTCCGTAATCATCAATATATTTTGTATGTATTTAAAACACATTATATATTATTATATATGATACATTTTTGTTATTCTTGTTTGGAGTAAAGTTTAGACATTTATATTTTCATATTCATATATTTAATATTATAAATAAGTACATTTGATATATAAACATATTTTTCATAGATATATACATGCTTGTGTTTGTTTATATATATATATATATATATATATATATATATATATATATACATAATAAATATACACAGTACACACACATTTTATTATTTGGATGCGATTAATTGCGATAAATCATTGACACCACATTACACTATAATTATTATTACTATTGTTATTAATAATTATACTGTGTGTAATAATATTGTTTGTTATTATTATATATAGTAAGTATTATATGTTGTAAAAGAATTTAGCATGTGTGTATAAATATCTATAAAAAAAATCTTAAAAACAAATTTAAATTTAAAATATTGCAATACATATACAGTAACACAATTCATAAGAATAATAATAATAAACGAATACATTGTATGGCTATATGTATTTTATTTGTTATTATAAACATACAAATATAATAAAATTTATATAAATAATATAGCTTTAAACATTTTTAAGTTTACACCTTAAGTAAACACACACACATATACATGGTTTTAATAAAAAAGATTTATGAGAAGCACGTACGAATGATTAATCTCGGCTGACACCTCGTTCCCCGATCAGTCTATTATCTGATTACCCTGTCAGAGCTAAGATGTTTTCCTTTAAATAGCGCTAACTCCCCTTCTCTTTATATATCTAAAAAATAAGTATAAATATATATACATATATATGTGTATGTGTGTATGTATATATCTATACACACACACACACACACATATATATATATATATATATATATATATATATATATATTATGCTATTGTTGCCATTGTTGTTTTTATTTTAATTATTATATTGCTCATGTGTCTGTATAAGTATTTTCAAACACCTCCTGAAGAATTCCTTCTAAGTTTTGGGTGTGTTATCTAATCTGTCCTACACACACTGTGAAATAAAGGTGGATTTTATGAGGTTATGTTATTTCCTGTATATGTAGGCTCTGTTCAGGGGCAGCCTTACACAACACATCACTGTATAACTCCTGCCTGCCTCATAAATTATATATAACAAAAATGCTCAGATGAGGTTTTGTCCTAATCAAAGATCAATTTCATATTTTTGCTGCAGTTCTGTTAAATCACACCTGATGCTTATAGATCAATGTACTGTAGAACAGACAAATAATCTTTGTGTACTTGCAAAACATGCTGAAAATAGTAATTGCTGTTTTTGTTTCTTGTAGGCTTTCCAGAAGTGGAACCGGGAAAAGATGCATGAACGTGACTTATATTAATATAAACACTGATCATATTGGTATCTGCCAGTATTAGCACAGAAAATACATATTTATCATCACTTTGTCTGTGATTCGTTAATTGAACGTAAATTACGTTTTATTTTCTTGCAACTGAAATGCTGCATGCTCTGTTGTATTGCTCGAGATAAACACAGTAAGATTATAGATTAGTTTTGAGGTGAAGTTGCTATATGAGATGCAGGATTGCATTCAGAGCTGAACAGTATAGGATTTAGATTCCCAGATGTAGAAGAAGAAAGAAAGACCACCTGAGACAAGCCAGGGTCAATATTAGTGCATGAGTGTTTTAATTATCACTCTCTCCGCCTGAACTGGTCAATGCTGGAAGCAGATTATATCAGGGTATATTTTGTCCAGTTCATTCAGTGTACTTCTTTCTGATAGATTTTAGTATGGGCCCGCCCATACTTCCTGGGATGCCACTTTCTATTTTGTGGGAAAAAAGTGGGAACCAATGAGAAACGAGGTTTCATGACAGGTTTTCTTTGAAAACGGAGCAGAAGTAATTAAAGTAAGCAAATACATTTTCCTACTGCTTTAATGAAGCTAGCTACAATTGGTTACGGTGGATTCAGGTTCCGTCGCTACGCATACGTCATCGGAATGAGTGGTCTGATTGGTTGTAGATTCGTCCAGTAGAATCAGAGGCATCTGATGGACGCAGGTTAAGCCTGCCTCCCAGAAGGCAAGGTAAGGCAGCTTGGCCTGACTAAGCTCCCATGAGCTGTAAGTCGCGGAAGCCAGGCTAGTTGAAGTCACCTTTCCACTTACATTTTTGTTACATTACAGTAGGTTACCAAAAGGGAAAGCGTGACTTAATTCATGACTTAATTGTCAAGAAAAATTGTCACAATGGAAAAAATAAATAAATAAATAAAATAAATACTACTACTGCTAATAATAAATAAATGAAATAGTTATGTTACTAAAAAAGTCTTTCTTTATTTATGATATGTATATTCTTTTCTTTTGCTATAATATAATTGTGCATTTATAATTTGATCTCATAGCAGTTTCTTTGTTTATAAAATATATATTATTTTTGTTTCCTCATGCAGCAAATATGTATTATTGTGCAAACATTTTAATTAACCTATTTTATAGTTGATTACTAAGATCTTACAGTGCCTCTATTATGGATTTTTTTTAAATAATCTTTCATGCCGTGTATAACACAGCTCTAAGTGAATGAAAACATCCTGCAAAGTTTGAAATCTGATAGTGCTCTGTGCATAAAGTTATTGTCTCTCAAAAGAAGAGTCTACTCTGAATCATTGAAATGAGTCGAGTCCCAAGCCGTTTCATGTTTACGTCAAATAGAAACATTAACATATTCCCCACCCACTTGTTGGGCTTTTGGGAAATGAAAGTGTTTTTGTATTATATATAGCGCACTTTTATACTGTTTGTAAATATGCAACATATTTGAGAATTTAAACTTCGATTTATTTGTAATTATTAAAAAGATGAAATGATGATGCTGACTGCCTGCGTTCTCCTTGCAGAGATGTTCTGAAATGTTCAATTGTGCCGGTTGCTCCAGCATGGGAAGGACGCGGCGCGCGCTAGGAGGCGCTGGATCTCAGTGCGCGCATGAGTCAATGTGCGGAGGACACACACACTCTCTCTCCCCCATTATTTATGATCGTTCTTTCTCTCCGCTGCTCAGTTGCACCGCATCTTCGATCACTCCTTCCGTTCCATCCACAAATCTGCGGCGTTCAGTCCAGTCAAGCAGCATAAATCGAGCGCTTCTAAATGACCATACGCGCGCGTAAAGCGTTCCCATTCACCACAACCGCTCCGCTGTCCTCAAGCGCGCTGCGCTCGGGCTTCTTCCCGAAGAAGAAAGAGAGAGACTCTGGTTTTTTTTTCTCGCTGCTTTAGGTGTAAATGTTGAAGCTTGAATGGCTGGAGCTCAACCTGGCGTTCATGCGCTTCAACTCAAGCCGGTGCGCGTGTCCGAGAGTCTGAAGCGAGGCAGTAGATTTATGAAATGGGATGAGGTAAGTCACCATCACTCTGAGTGTGTGTGTGTGTGTGTGTTTGACGTCTTCAAGTCAGAGAATGAATGCATGTGAGGCTCGTGCGGCGAATGCGGTTTGTTTGATCGCTCGCGCGGATGTTGCATTGTTTACAAGCCCAGCATGAACGGACCAAAAGCCGCAGAGCCTCTCAATCAGCTCCCCATTGATCTCTATCGATGTTAGACGGGCTTTGACTTCTCAAGTCCATCAGCACAGACTCTGCAGAGCCTCGAGAATGACATCAGGTTACTCAGTGCTGTAATGTATCACTGCAAACCTGACTGCACTAATGCAACGAGCTCGTATGTGACTGCTCACTGTGTGTCTGTGACATGAAGCCTTGAAAACAAGCGTGCAGTTTGCTGGACAACGTGTCGCATGTCGTAGCGAGTGCTGCATGAGCATTGATTGAGTGCTGAGGATCTCACACACATTCACCTGTTGGATGAGAGAGTTTTCTGCGAGAAGAAACTCCCCGCAGCTCTAGATGAAGGAATTCAAATACTTTACATATGATGGATGTCATATATTTTCTGTATTTTAGTGCATGTACTCGTTTCTGTTATTGCCGATGCTTTATAGATGTTGAGAGATGAGGGGAACTGTTGAATATTTCTTACGTTCTCCCTATACACTGAAGACTAAAGTGTTTCCTTTCAGAAATTGCTAGTATATTTTACATTAATTCTAAAGAAACAGCAAGTAACATATTGAAGTAAATTATACATTTTGACTGAAGTACGCTCTTTAAAATAAAAGTGCTTTTTCAGCGATGCCATAGAAGAACCCTTTTTGGCTCCAAAATAACTTTAAAGAACCATCTCTTGCCTTTTTTTTTTTTTTTTATTTAAAGAACCTTCTTTTGCCACAAAAAAGCTTTTGTGAAACAGAACGGTTCTTCAGACGTTAAAGTATCTTTATAGAACCTTTTAAAACCAAAAAGGACCTTCCATCTTTATTTTTTAAAGTGTATTTCCATGAAAAATGCACTTTTAATTTATAATCATATTTACAGTGTATTACATTTAGTAGTTGATCAATATGAGTTTTAATGGACTTTATAGCTTTTACGTCATGCTGATCTTGATGCACCATTTGTCAAAAATCTACTTTAATTGAACTATTTAGAGGTTTTGTTTTACACGTCAGTAATTATTAAATTCATATTTATTTGAATACAAACTGATGTAAAATCTCTCCAAAAAAGCTGTTAGCATAACTTTAGTTCATTAAATCTGATATTATATTTTACATTTATTTTTTAATTTATTTAAAATTTTAATTTTATATTTATATTTTCATTACAGATTGCAAGCAAACTGGTTTATAAGCTTGTTAGTAATGCATTGTTATGCATTTAAGTCTGATACCACTTTTCTAGCAGTTTTTTAAAATTGTTATTTATACATTTGTTTCATTGCAAATTATCATCAGAAAAATAAACATTATCATGCATTTGAGAATGCATTGGAAGTGCTCTCTTTACCACAGTTAATATTAAAAGATTTTGATGTGGTGTTGTAAATCACATAAAGTAAAACCTTTGTTGGTGTTGGTAACCTTTAATGTTTTAACCTTAAAAGCCATTCTTGGTCATTTTAATCATACAGTCTTCATTTTACAAACTACTGCTATAAATTCAGTCCAGAGGTTTTAAGAAGTGAAGAATTTGATTGAACATTTAGTATATTCCCTGTAATATTGTGTAGAATACTAATACATCTATTATTAATAATACAATTAAAATAGGATTAATGAAATTAAGTTCTTTTAGTTCACACAGATCTTGATCAAACACCAGATGTAATTAACTATTAAGTGATTCTGAGATGCTTGTTCTTTAGATGATCTAAAGTAAAACATTTGTTAACATCAGTACGTTTGTCTGTTATGTAATGCTTTAAAATTGACCAAAATGACTTTAATATTTAGCTTTAATCACATTTCATTTTAGAAACATATGGTAAAAATTCTGTCCCAAAAATAGTTATAAAGTCTGATATAATTTCTCTAACATTTTTTCTAATTTAATTAATTTAAAAACATTTTTCATGACAAAACAGCTAGTGTGTTACGTTAGTGTTACTCTAATACATTTAATAATTCTGATTTGTTTATTTATTTTTTTTCCAAATGATCTAAAGTAAAACATTTGTTGACGTTGGTAACTTCAACACTTTTATCCATTAAAATACATTAATTTAAAAAAACTGCTGCCATAAATTCTGGCCAAAAAAGCTGGTTTAATATGTTAGTGTAACTCAAATTGTATGTGAATTATCCAGAGTAAAACATTGATGTTGGTAATATCAGTAATTTGTCTATTATGCAATGCTCTAAAGCTAAATAAATTACATTTAGAAACATATGCTATAAATTCTGCCCCAAAAAGCTGGTTTACCATGGTAGTGGTAATAAATTAAAGTCTGATGTCATTTGTTCTCATTTAATTGATATTTTAAACAATTTAATATTTTTATTTTTAATTTTTCATTGCAAAATAGCTACTTTATTTTAGTACAATTAAAAAGTTTAACAACATTAATTTGTCTAGCATTTCTAGAATTTTTCTAGCCTTTCCCCCCTAATTTAAACACTTTTTTAAAATTCAAATAATCTAAAGTAAAACATTTGTTGATGTAACATCATACGTTTGTCTGTTATAATGCTCTAAAGCAATATATATTTATTGAAGAACCTTCTGCTTTAAATTATGTTGTTTTGTTCCATGAGTGTTAGTGTTTCTGATTACAAATTCAAGCCTAACACCATTAAAATAGTTATTTTAAAGATTTTTCACAAATTTAAGTCTGAGACCATTTATATAGCATTTTCTATCCGGTTTAAACAAATTATAAGACTAATAATCATTATTAACATGGATTTAAAAATGCATTTGAAGAAAACCAGAATGATCTGAGATGTTATAAAGCTGTGTCTGTGCCTCAAATTTAATAATGCATCCCAGAATCTGAGATATTGCTTCATCTGGGTTTTTCAGGTTTGAGAGGGGGGAAAAATCCCATCTTTTGGACGTACTGTACGGTACACGTGCTGTTTTAGAAGCTGTAATCACTAAGTAGGTGTGAGTTTTCTGGAGGAGTCTGCCTGCCATCAGCACAATAATGCCGTGCAGCTTTACATGAGCTTATGCTGAAAATGTTGACGTTTAAAAGCTTTTCTCTGCAAATAAAGGGGAAATGTTGGCCTGTTGCTATGGCAACTTTCATGCTTGAAATTCCCGTCTTCCTTGCCTGCCTTACATTAGTGAAGACACGGCGCACCGCCCAACTTAGATATGGGCAGACCCACGCAAGAGCTAAAATAACACAATCAATTACAGATCTCTGCTCCTGCTTAAACAGACCTGTGACTTGAATGCTGTGACTTCCACCGGTGGGGAAACGATCACCAGCCAGCATGAATCACACTAATATAGAGAGCTTATGCAACGTCTGAGTCAAACCTCAGATTTCGGTCCGTCCCGAGAACGTATCCAGAAACATGTTTTCAAGTGGATTGCCACAGAAATCCCAAGCGTTGGAGATTAGTCTTCACCTCCCACAGAAACATGACGTCGTCTTACACAAGACTTTAATTCTGCTGCGCTTTTTATTTGGTGCTCTTAAAATAACTCCTGTAGATGCATGGACGGATCATATGTTAACAAACTTTTTGGACTTTTATGGGCTTTATTCCATCCGTTTGCTCTGAGCCACGCTTATTTTAGTCTGTGTTAGCTTTTGTTGATTATTTGAATTGATTTTTTAGTTAGCATGTTGTGTTTTTGTCATTTTATTACTCTCTCTCGCTCTCTCTCTCTCTATTTATATATATATGCAGTCAGCATTTGAAGTGGATCATAAAAATTAATCAAAGTGGTCCTAAGACAAGAATACATTTTGGTTTTAGGACAACTTTGTTCAAAGGTTTGGATCCACTTCAGATGTTGGCTACTATATGTATAAAAATTAGAAATATTATATTTTATGTGTTATATATATTTATTTATTTATTTATTTAATTTTCAACTAACAAAAAAAAAAGGTTTGTAATTGTAATTATTGAATTTTATGAGTTATATTCTCTCATATGATATTAAAATTAGACTTTTACGAGCTTTTACTGTATTTTACTTTATGATATTTTATTGATCTATATAGTTTTCATAATTTTTTTTATCTATTAGCTTTTTATTTTTTAATTCGATTTTATTTTATTTAGTTGCATGTTTTGTTTTATATTGTTTTCATAATTTTTTTTATTTTTATTTTTATAACTTTTGTAATTTTAGTGCTTTAAAATGCATAGTTTATATATGTATTTAGTTTTTTTATCACAGTTTTCATTTAAATGCTTTTTTAAATTTAATATTATGGGTTGTATTTTGCCAATTGATATCAAAATATTGACATATGTTTTTTATTCCATCTATTTTTCTAAGCTATTGGCATTGTATGCTATTAGCTTTTAATCATTTTGTTGTGTTTAATATTTTATGACTCTGGGTTTTGTTTTCTTTATTACTTTTTGTTGAATTTTAAGGCTTCAAGTTAAAATAAATGGGAAATGAGAAATATATCTCACTTGCATGTATCAGAAATAATACTGCAGATTTTGTTTCATTAAAGTTTTTTTTATTTAAAGGAGCATTTGTTTAATTTTTTTAGTTAATTATAACTCTTCAGAGCTCATCTGTAAAATTAAACCTTTTTTATGCATATATTTAAAACCCATCTTTCTCCTCAGCTGTATCAACCAAGCCATTTTGCGTTCATATTCATATGCATGATGTGAATTGTCCAAAATTGTTCTCTAGCAAGCAATAGCTAGTGAAAAATCATGATTTATGTACTGACTCAGTTCCCTTTCCAGCCCTTTTTCAAAAGAAAACGTGTCTGTGCATTAAATAATATGTCTATCTTTTCATGAGAACTTTATGAATATTTTGAATAAGTTGTCTATTTTACATTCATTCTGCTGTGTATTGTCCTCCTTCTCTGCTCAGGATTCGTCTACAGTGACTCCCGTGACGTTGCGTGTCGATCCGCAGGGATACTTTCTGTACTGGACGGATCAGAATAAGGTAAATAAAAATCCAGTGCAGCCTGATTGAACCTTGTGATATTTTATGTTTTTTCACCCAGTTTTCTGAGCAGTGTTTGCTGATCTTGTTGTCTATTGCAGCGTTATTCTAGTATTAACTGTACTATCGTATATTTATTAGTATTTCGTTTTTATTTGGGTAAAGGACAGTAAGACGTCCGCATCACTAGAAGTTCACAAAAGTGATTAATATGTCCACAGAAAGCACATTAAATGTAAGTAAAGTGTCTACTTTTAAGGTTTCAAATAAGTTTTTGGAGAATAAAACGTTGAAATAATGTTAGATTGTCATTCAGTGGAGCACTATATTTATGTAAAAATTCAAACAAGCTTATTGTACTTGTACATATAAATATATTTAAAAGAATAAGGAACCACTGTCCCTTTCACTGTGAATGTGTTTTAAATGAGTAAAAAAAGCTTACTGACAAATGAGCAAAACCTAGGATAATGACAAATTTAAAATGAATAAATAAAATTACAACTAAGTATTATTTGGGCTGAAAGTAATTCGTCTTATGATGCTAAAATTAAATTAACGTTAAATGCAGATTCTCATTTTAATTTCAGTTAAAATTTTAGTTAATTTGTTGAATGTTTTTGTTGTTGTTTTGATGAAATACGTCTTTTTATTTTTTTAAATTTTATTAAGTTTTTTAATTTTCTCGTTTAGTACTTAAACTAAATGAAATTGCTCATTTTTGCCTCTGCTGTCTCCTTAATAAGTTTAATACTCTTTTTTATTTCATTTATTTAAATTAACACTAAATGTAGTTTCTATTGATGTATTTCCCATTCGCATTTAAATTTTAGTTAAAGTTTTAGTCATTTTTGTTGCAGCTTTTTGTTGTTGTTTCGATTTTTTTATTTTTTATTATTTGTTATATTTTTTCTTTCTTCATTTAGTACTTTTAGTTTAGTATTTCTTTAATTTTTTCCCCTTGGCAACTATTTAGAAATAAATGCAAATTAATGTCTAAGATGTTTTAATACTATATTGTAGTAAATGAACATTACATGTATTTTATATATATATATATATATGTGTTTTTAGTTTTAGTTGATGATACTAACGTTCCCCCCAACAAATATCCAGATTAATCTGCCAATGACATTAAAAGTAAAAATCTCACTCCTAACCTTTGAGCTCAAGCGTCCCGAGCATTAATATGAGCCATTATAAACATACATCTGATCAGAACGAAACAGTTGGTTTTATCTGGTGTGGTGTCATTTTCCAAAGTCTCTCCGGAGGGAATGAGGTTGAGTCTTTTGTCCAGATGGAGCACCGACAGCCAAATGCTCACATCGCCTCAGAGTCTGGCTCAGAGACACGTCCCACTTTAAATCATCCAATTCATTTGAGTTTGTCCTTCACTTTTTGCGGCGCTTGCATTAATATTCTAAACATGAAAATAAAGTGTGGATTCATTGTTGATCTTGACTGATGTACCTGGAGCTTCTGATCTGATAAACAGCTTCTAATAGATTGTGCTCAATAGTAATTGTGCTGAAATGATCTGATGGAGTGAAGTGTGGGTGAAGAGCAGAACAGACGTCACGCTGTATTAAAAGCATTGCTGTACTGTATGTGATTATACAAGAATCACAAGCATGTTTGCTGAGGTAGCATCAATTCATTCTGCCTTTCAGAAAGCACAATCCTATCTCATAATGGCCAATTAAGGCCACCGAGCTGATAACACCAGAGAATAAAGAGCTCATCTGCTATGACATTGATTTTGAGTCAAAAAATGTTTGTTAAAATTTGTTTTTATTTGTTTTATGACTTAATTCACCTCTTTTGGTGAACATAAAGTACCTTTTGTATATATATAGATGGAATTATACATGAAATCAAGTGGACCCTGTTCACTTAATTCATGTTACTGGTTTTACAAATGTCATTTTAAAAATTATTTATATATTTGTTTGTTTGTTTGTTGATATTTTTAAGACCTAAACCGAAAATAAATATTTGGTGTAGGATTTATTTTGAAGCAATTTTCAGTCAAACATTTCTAGTAAATTTAATGTAAAAAATGAAATGTAAATAAAATAAATAGTAATTTGGTTATTTTGAGATCATTGGGATAATATTATAGTTTTTATTAATATTTTGAATTATTATAATTTTTTTTTTTTTACAGTTGTCATTTAAATTTTAGTTAAAGTTTTTGTAATTTTTTTGTGTTTTATATTTCTGGTTTAAATGAGTGTAATTAGTTATTTTTGTACATTATATTAAAATTAGATTACATGTATTTTTATTTATTATGTTTTTTTACTTTATTTATTTTTTATTTATTTATTTTTTACTTTATTTTAGGTTTTTCAGATTTTCTGTCTACTTATTATTTATTTATTTTGCCATTTTATTTATTCATTTATTTGAATTGCATTCAAGGTTAGTTAAGGCCTGGACATGCTTTGAGAGTGAACTCAACAGGAACTGAGGTCATATGAGTTGAAAGTGGATTGAGCCTCTCCTCTTCTCTTGCCGTTTTATGTAAGAGAATCAATGGTGATTCAGTCGAGTACGAATTTATTCCAGCAAACTTCAGCAACTCATTTCTCATGTCAGTTTGTGAAAGCAGGAGTGAGCAACATCAGAATAATATTCATGTGAGTGACTCAATCTTCAGATACCAGATGGTATTGAATAAAACGCAGCTAATTGTGAGGGACTCTGAAGGGCTTTAAGACAACCAAATCATAGGTTTTTTTTTTTCCAGTAGTGTGATATGTATATGTGTGTATATATATATATATATATATATATATATAATATATAATATATAAATGAACATTAAGGAAAGCTGGTGAAGTTGAATCACTCAATTGAAAACAAAAAGGAATTGAAACATATTTTTTTAAAGGCAAAATATAAATTCTTACCCCATTTTTTTTTTTTAAGATTAGGCTAATTTTTTAAGAATAAAAAAAAAAAAAAAAAAAAAAAAGAATACAACCATTAATACTTATTAATAAATTAATAAGTTACATTTAAATTTTAAAATAAAAAATTAGGGTGTGGTGTTTTTTATCCTGTTGTTTTTGTTATTTATGTTTTGTGTATTGTGTATTATAGAGACACAATATTATTACAGTTTTTATAAATATTGTAAAACAGGTTCTTTTTTTTTTTACTTTTTAAAGTTTTAGTAATTTTGTTGTTATAATCATTTGTATTGTCTTTTTCAATTTTAGCTTTAGTTAACAGTAATAATATCCCTGATTCTGCCTTTTCCCCATGATTTCATTTAGTTTCATTTGAATTATCCCCCCAACCTCAATTTAAATGAAATATTTATGGGAGTATTTGTTATGGATCACGTTATATTACTTAATTACACTATATTGAAAATGCACATTTATGAAGTCATAAAATGTGCATCATAATGCAATATAAGCTCAATGGCCCTAACATTATTAGCTTTTACTGTATTTTTGGGGTGAAATATGGCTTGGACCCATTCCATACACTAGGTTTTGTGAGATTCACCCCGTTTCACCCTATTCTTTGTTTTTTTTACTCGGATAACAATCTACTTGTCAATCAATGAAAGCAATGAAAGCAAACCTGACAGTTTTTCCTGTCCATAAAATACGCTCCAAATTCCAGCACAGGCGCCTCTGGCCAATAGTAATATAATAGCATCCTGTATTGTTATGCAAACCAAGCGTATATTCGAATCAATACATGCGTTTCTATATTTAGCAGCCCTGCGGGCCGGATTGTCGCCAGCGAGAGTCGTGCAAATCATCACAGTCACTTACAAGCGGCTCCATTATTGAATATTGTAGCAGGTTTGCGAGTTTTCTGTGGATGGAGAGTCAATAGAGTGCGGTTTGCTCTGCTGAACTAACAGATATTTGATCATGTAGTCTCAATGGATTTTCAGGAGCTCTCTGGCGATGTCTTCTGCAAGCTGATTTCAAGGGCTCCTGGTGCTTGTCTTCAGATTGCTTTAGCCCGACTCCCGTCACAGACCACCTCCATCCCCTGTTGCCATGGCGCTGGTGAAGCTCCCACCACCATACGCCGGTTTTCATAGATGAGTGAGAGATGCTTTCATTATTCAGACAGCCTTGGCACGCACATGCAATTATCATAAATATTATATCCTAGTCATTTAGCGGAGAAGTGATATCGGAAAAACAGCAACTGCACTGCGTCACAGTCGCATGCGTGTTCAGAAAATGCAAACATTTGCATCACATGGTTTCCCGTCAATGTCATTTCTATCTGTGTTTTTGATTTCGGAGTCAGTAGGCTAAATGCGAGTTGAGTTGGAAATGACCTTGTGGCCTAGTGAATATTAAAGGAAAGGCGTTTCTTACTCTGTGCTAGTGTTTTAGGTCAAAGCTCTGAACAAATGACATCCTTGGATGTCTTTATATAATCTCCTGGAGTCTGCTGTCCTCCCGCGTTCACAGAAGTGTGTCACGCGCACAAAAGTGTGTCAGCAAGGGCTGGCGATTGTAGCCCGTCCAAAATGTCTAGAAAGGAAGAGAAGGATACAATAGAAATAAAGAAAATGCATCGACTTTGAAAAATGATAATCGGTTGTATTGTGCCAATTTATCCCTTTAGAAAGCGTTTAATAACCAGTATGGATGTTTTAAATATATATATATATATATATATACAGGACTGTGCAAAAGTCTTAGGCCACTAGTATTTTCAGATTGAACATCTTATTCAGATTGGGTCTTCTCTAACAATAAGTAGGATTTTCTACCTACTAGACTGTGTTTTATTAACATCTACACCTGCCCCAACCCTAAACCTACCCCTTACGATAATGCAAAACATTTTCGTGAATCGTTTTGCGAATTGAATGTTTCGCATTCCATGCTCCGAGTCCTTAATTAATATTTCGAGTCATTTGATTCAGATTAGAAACAGGTTCACAAGTGATTTTTTCTGATTTATTTTTTAATTTAATAGAAAGCCTCAAAGCAGACGGGACAGTTATAAAAACAAAACAGCGAAAAGAGAAATAAAGAAGGTGTACGTAAATATAAATCCCTACAGTAAATCACGTATTATGATTTTCAAGGTGTAAAGTTTGGTGGAGATGCTACGAGATGATCCTGATATCTAGCAATAATTGTAATCAAACAATTTTGCTCCTTTGTTGTGCCTAAAACCCGTCCTAAGTTTCTGGGCTGTTTTTAGCAGTAGCCAAAAATACATTGTACGGGTCAAAATGATTGATTTTTCTTTTCCGATGAGATTGTGTATAAAAAATTAATTATATAATCAATAATTTTGTGGTCCAGGGTCACATACCTGTATATTAAAATGTTGCATAAAAGAAATGTCGCAATCATGCTGTTTGTGATATTCATATTGGTAAACAACAGCACTCTTAAAGGGATAGTTCACTCAAAAATGAAAATGATCCCGTCTTTTACTCACCTTTGAAGCATCCTTGGTGTGTGTGACTTTTTTTCTTTCGAGATGAATCTAATCTGAGTTATAATAAAAACTCTCCAGATTCTTCCAAGCCTTTGAATGGGTTTAAACGAGTGATAGCCGGAAGACGAGAAATAAAACGGCAAATATAATAACTTTTCTCTCGCGTCTGCTATCTGTGGAAACCGGAAGCAGATGGACGACGTAAGATGTATGCATCGTGTGATTGGTAATAAGCGCAGAGAGAGAACAAAACAAAATGCCAAAAACCCATTCAAAGGCTTGGAGGGGTCTGGGAAATGTTTAACTCTGATTGGATTCATCTGAAAGAAGAAAGTCACATACACCTAAGATACTTCAAAGGTGAGTAAAAGACATTTTTGGGTGAACTGTCCCTGGCTCATAGTTGTATTTTTTGTTTATGTATACATTGCTTATTATGAGCTCATAAAGCAGCTTGCAGGAATCAGACAAATATGATTTAGTTTTTAGCGCATTATGTCACATGTAAAACTGACAAACGTTAGAAGTTGTTAGCGGAGCACGTGAGGTCATTCAGGTTTCACCGTCATGAAAAAACGATGTTCTATTTTTACCCTCCGATCATTGTTGTGCTGCATAAATGAGTACGAAGAGCAAATGCCTCTTTGTTTTGTTCCAGCTCAGTTGTAGCTTGGTCGTGCCAGCAGAATGCCTTCAGCTTTGGTTTCTGCTGCAGCTGTCAGAAAGCATATCTATCAGCGTGTCCGTTACACACTGCAGACGCAAATAATGCGGCGCTCTGGCCCTGCATCATTTCCTTCACAGCGTATGTTAACGAGATCCAGTAATTCTTTGATCTGGATCTGTGCGTGTGAATCAGTCACAGTGTTTTAAGTCTGTTTAATTATTCATCCTTGATTTTCTGTCATTGTTTTCTCTGTCAACATTTCCCGTGCTGTTACCTCGTGTGACGTCTGAATGGCTTTTGTGATATTTAACTTCCTATTGATTCGGTTCAACAGCATGAAATTGTTTTTGTGAGCCGTGGCATAAAATCTGCCCCTCCCCTCTTTCAGGAAACAGATCTACTGGACATCACCTACATCAAAGATGCAAGAACGGGGAAATGCACCAAAACGCCAAAGGTAGGACTGCTGTCCAACCAGATGGCCCGGGCCCAAACTATATGCCAATACACTCATGAATCTTACGTAATCAAGTCAAACAATATCCATCTCATTTTTAACATTAAGAACAGATGCGTCCATTCTGTAACATGACTTTTGCTAAACTTGTTGTCATTGGTTCCCAGTTCATTTTCAAGAGCAATGTTGTTTGATATTTCTTACTGTTATTTGCCATCATATTATTTTAATGTATTATTATAATTATAACACTGGATTGTACTGTTTATTGCAATAAGCCCCATGAAGCCGTGGTTTACAGTGAATTTATAACAGCTAAGGACACCAGACGCGTATTTCGTGCGTAGTTGGACACTTGAACATTTAGAGTTTTCTGGCTTCATTCGCGCGTGAAATTCACTTCACCGCAAACGAGAATTTGCTTCATGGGAGGGGCTTCTGCCGGGTGTTTCCAGTCTCTGTAGTGGTTAGACATGAGGTAAAAATCGTTTTGAGTATATCTGATAGGTTTTGGTTTAATGAATCTAGTACGTATTTCCTTTATATTCCTGTTTATATTAATGTACGAACAGCTCCTCCACATTCAGCAACGATAATTTTGTCCTCCATAGTTTTGGAATTCTGCCTCCGTTTCCTAGTAATCACGTCACTACTAGAGCAAGCTCCTGATTGGCTAACGCGGCTTGAATTTTCACCAAAGTTCTGGTTTCACAAAATAAAAAGGGCAAGTAAAGTGTAATGATATTAATAACAGTATTCTTCCACCAAACAATGTAGTTCCTCCGAAACAGTTGTGGTAGCAACTAAGTGGTTGCCGAGCAACACACAAATGTAAACAAAAATGTAGGTTGTATAGTAGTTAAAGACAGCTTCAAAAGCGGCTCAACCAATCAGAATCAAGGACTGGAACTATCCATGTTATAATAATTTTTTTAATGTTGCTACTTGCATCAGATTTTTCAAGGAACATTCAAAAGTAACATTCCCATAACATTTGAAAATGGTGAAACAGAAAGTTCCTTTATGGCGTTCAAAAAACCAAGGAAAAAATGTTTTTAAAACATTAAAAACTGGATGTATTGAATGTTCAGAGAAATAACTGATGAAAATAAAAAGCAGTCTACACGCTTCTGCTTGTAGTTTGTTGTGATCGAAACCAATTTAAAGTCTGGTAGTGTATGATCCTCGCTCGTGTAGTGTATCATGCCCAGTTTTCCTTTGTCGCTATTTACAGAGTCTGCCTAGTGTTTTAAAAATCTGTTCAGATTTGAAAAGTCATGTAGTGTATTCCAGCCTTTAGAGATGGTTGGTCCGTCTTGTATAGGAGATTATTGAGATGCCTGTGGAGTAAATGAATGAGAAAAATACTGGGAAAGATGGGCGTCACCGCCTATCCGTTCTCCTTCATTGGCTTGCATCCATTTATAAGCATGTCCTTGTGTAAAGGAGGTTTAGCCATTACTACGGCAGTGTGCTCTGTTTCCCAGGCCCCATATAGGTTAATAGCTCTTGTGGGTGATAAGCATCTCTCTATGAGGGTAATGGTCTGTGCAATCTGGTGTGGAATGGCCAAAGGCAGACAGACATCTGCACCCACGCTATATCTGGACCGCTGCGGTCTAAATGTGGAGCCCGTGGGCTGCGGGTCTCCCAGGTGAACTCTTTCCTGACGCTCATGGATGTTATTTGTGTCTATGAAATGAGAGAATGGCACTGGTGCCAAACTAAAACGAGTGTTACCCCACAGCGGATGTCAGCAGCACGTCTGTTTCAGTCTTAAGTTTATGCTGCGGATTCATTGATTTCTATGTGGTTGGTGCCTTGTACGGATGTGGAGGAAAAAGCTTTGTGAAAGCGGTTGATCACGCAATCAAAATGTAACAGATTATCTTTTGCATCCGGTGGTTTATGGTTTCAAGTTTCAGTTACTTGTATTTTATGTTCATAGATACTGAACAAAATTAAAACAAGGAAATACTGTACTGTAATGTTCATAAATACTTTATAATATAAAAATAATCAAGAAATAATTTTCTTGATTAAACAGGATTGTTTAAAAATAATGTTGTGATTTCTTTTTTTTTTAAAAAGGGGTTATTAAATGCCCATTTTACACAAGGGTCTTAAAAAAGGCTATAACATACTTTGGTTAAAATTTCTCAATTTCCCATTGCATCCAGGTGGTCTATGTGGTTTCCAGTTCCAGGTATTTAATACTCATAGATGCTTGATTTATCACATACAGAGCCAAAAATTCAGAAAATTTGTTTCAGTGTCCAAACATGAATTGATAATAGTGTATATAATAGTTCCTT
This sequence comes from Enteromius treurensis, assembly GCA_032275025.1. Lineage (NCBI taxonomy): Eukaryota > Metazoa > Chordata > Actinopteri > Cypriniformes > Cyprinidae > Enteromius > Enteromius treurensis. The sequence continues at coordinate 195,117 of JAUCMU010000098.1, forward strand.
TTCAGGAACTTCGACACTGCGTGAATACGCTTTGGGAAATGCCTCGGCGTTAACGCGCCTCTGAAACAGCTGTGAATCTATCCATATAAGGGCTCCGGCGTCATAGACGGTGACGTC
>JAUCMU010000098.1:305562-327440 GCA_032275025.1 Enteromius treurensis
ATTGTGTATCTGGAATGAATTTTAGATCTTTAAGTCCATCTCATGAAAAATCGGAGCAGAAACGAAGGTGTTGCGTTTATATTTTTGTTGAGTGTATAGATAAATAGATAGATAGATAAATCGATATATATATATATATATATATAGAGAGAGAGAGAGAGAGAGAGAGATATTAATATATAACGTTTTTGTTTTCATAATATACGTGTGTGTGCTGTGTATATTTATTATGCATATACAAATACACACACATGCATTTATATATTTAAGAAAATTATGGTATATTTATATATTACATATATTTATTTATGATATATTAATCGTTCTACAGCACTAATAATATATTATTTTTGTATCTGTTTTTTACAATCTAGTTTAACTATGGTAATAACTGTAATGTACCTGGCAGGCCATGGTCTCGTCCACGCTGCAGGTTCAGAGCAGCCAGATCCAGAGAGTCGGGGATGTTGAGAACCAGCAGTCTTTGGGTCAGGTCTTCTGTCATGAGATGCTCCTGGTTCGGGAGGGCAGCTGGTAGACCCAGAAGAGCCCGCAGAACCGGATCCAGCCCGCCTGAGGAGCACAAAACAAGCTTTCACACATCAATCAAAGCTACTACCTTCATTCCTCTATTAAACAGGAACACCAATGTTTTCTATCAGTCTGTAAAACGTCCTCTAGATGTGCAACTGATCTGAACTTCTAACTATAAATCATTCAGTTACCAGCCAAATGAGAGAAACTATTCAGCGCTTCATTAATGAGTCTGCCAGTAGCTGCAGTAATAATTTAATACTGACATGTTCAATATTTCTGTCCCTTGCCTGGACATGTCAGCATCAATCAGCGGCATTACGAAGTCAGCCTGCCCTCAAGCGCTTTATCATCAACACCAATGCATTTCAGTATTTTGCATAAGAACAACATCTGGCAGAAGAAACATCTACAGCACACTCAAACGAGTTTTCATCAAAAATTAAGTTAAATTAAATAAATTTATTTTTTATCACAATAAAAACATTATTTTACAATTATTTCTATACTATTGTATCAATTCAAATTTGTAATTTTTTTTAGCCTTTGGTTTACATTTTCTTAAACCAGATATTTTATCATTTTATTATTATACATTTTTTTTTAAGTTCATGTTTTTCATTTAATCCTTATATTTTTTTGTTATTTTATTATTATGTTTGAATTATTTATTTTCATTTTTGTTATTTCTAAACGTTTTTTCAATTAACAACATTTGTACTGTAGGTATGTTTTATTGTATTAATTTTATTGTATCATAACATGAATTATATATAACCTAATAGATATGTGTGTGTGTGTGTGTGTGTGTGTGTGTGTGTTTTTACTAAGAATATGAAGTAAAGATCTAAAAAATAATAATAAAATAAAATAGTTAATCTTATCACATTTTATATTTTAATACTGCTAATATTAATAAGTTAAAAACAGGTTAAAGTGCCTCTATTATGGTCAATTTCATTTAAAGCAGTGGTTGTGAGATTTTAACCCTCCTAAAGCGACACCTAATGGTGAAGAGTGAAATTAAATTTTCATTCAGACCAATGTGAAAAGACAACACAGTCTCACGGCAAATTCAAATGTATTAGTAAGAGGTACCAAATTCATGCTAATTCGTACGAAGTTAGGTTTAGGTCATTCGTACAAATTCATACAAATTGGCATAGAAATTAGCCTCGTAAAATATGTACGAATTGTCATGAGATCAGGTTGGAAAAGACCAACAAGTGGATGGCAATTTACTAATGATTCATTGTTATTCCTTAAAAGCAAGAGAAGAGTAGAATCTTTGGCAGTGTAAAGTTCTTGATGCGGATGAACTGGGAACTATAGAGTAATCATCACAGGTCTGTCATGAATGTGTGCTGTCGTCTGTGATGTTCACCTTCTCTGACGAGTCTCCAGGGGCTGAAGAAGGTCTGATGGAGGCTCAGCGAGGAGAAGTGCTGGTGTTCCTGGAAGCTCTCATTTAGTCTCCTGAGGATAGGAGAGATGGTCACGTGACCGAAGCGAAACGCAGCCGTGGAGAACACGTTTGACACCGAAGGGTTCACAGAGTCATCATAGCCTGAGTACGGCCCAATATACTCCTCAAACGCCTTCCGCCCCATGATCTTAGGAACATAGTCCCTCATGGTTATGATCTGCAAGAACAACAATATAGAGAGCGAATCAGTATCTCCTTCACAAAACCCGCTGAGCAGCCTCGAAGTCGTGTGGAACGGTGAAACAATACTCTCTCAGACGTTGCTAATGTCACAAATAAGTAACAGTAAATTAAACATGACATTCTAAAGTAGAAAGACTAAAATAGTATTTTCTTGCAGGATGTACTCCACCGTGACACACCACTCTAAACATACATACTGAGCACCCAAATGTTGGATAAAATATTTTAATTAGATTGAACATTTTTTTAATGGATATATTTTACATTGTGAATAACATTATTGTGTATTTATAATCAACATTGCTCTTCTTCTGACATTATGCAGTGATATTTTACCATAATTTATATACTACTATAGTATAGTATAGTATAGTATAGCAGGCTATGTGTAGTATAGTGTACTGTAGTATAGTATATTATAGTATAGTATAGCAGGCTATGTATAGTATAGTTTAGTATAGTATAGCAGGCTATGTGTAGTATAGTGTACTGTAGTATAGTATAGTATATTATAGTATAGTATAGCAGGCTATGTGTAGTATAGTTTAGTATAGTATAGTATAGCAGGTTATGTGTAGTATAGCGTACTGTAGTGTGGTATGGTATAGTAGGCTAATATTATAGTATAATAGTATAGTATAGCATAGTGTAGTGTAGTGTTGTATAGTATGCTAATAGTTTAGTAGGCTATATATAGTAAAGTATAGTACAGCATAGTATAGTATGGAATAGTAAGCAGTATAATGTGCAGTATAATAATTATATTTTATTTTGTCATCTTTATTTCTATTAACACAAATGTTTAGGTATGTTTATTTTCTTCATATATTTGATTTCATCATAACATAACATACATGCACTTGTTGACAAATTTTAGACAGATTGAGGAAAAAAATTATAAAAGTGGGGAAAGGGATTTAAAAAAAAAAGTTTTTTAATGTTAGTTTTAGTTAATAACAACACTGCATTGTGGATAATTCCTTTTCTAATGGATGCAATGCTTTCTGGGATCATATTTTTTGCATGCTGCCTGAGATGTGTTCTGTGAAGCTGAAAGATCATGTTTTGCATGAACAATTCAGCATCTTCACATCTCGGCATTAGAGAGACATTTACAAGACAAAATGACTAAATGGTAAATCTGAAGATCCAGAGCACTGCATAATGATAGTGTGATTCTGAACTCTACTCTGAGAAAAGCACACTTCATCTGCTCACTAACGTGAAGACACTCATCTCCCTGAGATTGTGTGTATTCTCTGTGAGATGATGGAGGTTTGGGATGTCCTGAGCCTGGAGATAAGATGAGATCCTACGACTCTTTCTCGCTGTGATACACCTCAAAAATTCATCCTATCTTATCACTGTTGATGAAAATAGTCCAGCATGTGCCATCCTACACAGAGATGTTCCTGCCGAATTGATTCACAGGGGTTAAAGCGATAATTAATTAAAAAAACTAAACTTTATCTTTAACTAATTTAAGTTTTTCACTTAATATCAAATTATTTTTTTTCACATTTATTCCTAATTATTATTATTATTTTTTTTATTTAGTGATTAATTTTAAAGGTTAGAAATAAAAAATTAAAATAAATAAATAAATCTTTTATGTTTTAATAAAATTGTACTACTCCGAACTTATTTAAGTTTTTCATTTTATATTTATATTTTATTTCAGTTAACAAAACATTTTATTTTGTTGCATCCTAACATGAATAACATGACGTCCATGACTTAATAATTATGATTGATACAGGTTAAGGGAAGAGAAAAATTTCAGTTTCAGCACTTTAGCTTTAACATATTTTATTCAAGTTTTAGTTTTTTATTAAATATTTATTTAACGTCAGCTTTATTACAATTAACACATTTTTAGCTATGTTTAATTTAATTTTATTGCAGCATCACATAATATGACTTAAACACCGCTTTATGAATTTTACACAGATTGAGGAAAGAAATACAGAAACAATAACGCAAAAGCTTTAATTTATTTTTATTGAAGTTTTAATCATTTTAGTACTATTTAAATTTCCAAGCCAACATTTAGACTTCTTATTGATTTAATTTTTTTTGTAATTGCAGTAGAGTCTGTGTGCTAGCGGTTTGGGACGTCCTGTGCCTGGAGATAAGATGTGATCGTACGGTTCTTTCTCGCTGTGATACGCCTCAAATATTCATTCCGTCTTATCGCTGTTTATGAAAATAGTCCAGCGTTTGCCGTCGAGATGTTTCAGAAGCGAGTCTGACTGACAGAAGGGTGTATAAATCAAACCCGCTATCCGTAAAAGAGCAGCACTGGAAACTGTTTTCACTGTCCATGTGAAGTTGGCCCCTGCGGGACGTTGTTAAAACACTGCGCTCCGTTTGAAGTGTGCCATTTCTATGGCTTCTGTGCAGCTTTAGAGTGCCTTTAATTCACGGAGCCGGGCAGCATTCAGCCTCAGAGACGTCTGTGAGAGACGTCAAATGTGTCTTTGATTCGGAGAGGACCAGGGCTTTACTTCCACGCCTCAAGGCCTTTAATCCCTCAATCTCTTCTCTGCCCAGTGCTGCGTTTCTGCTTCTCTGTCTGTTTCACACAGAAAAAACCTGATTCTATAGCTCTGAATGAAGTCATGGCGCCACATTCATCAGGTTCATCATTTAAGTGCACTCAAAAACTCATTCAAATACCGTCCTCACAAAGTTTCTTACTAAAGATGATTCCAAAAACTGTGTGCATGTCACACTTTCTTATACAATATGTGCATTTGTAGCATTTTGCTTTTAAAAGCATGAATAAAAATAATTTCAATTTATTCAGTTTTAGTTTTAGTAATTTTAGCGCTTAAGCTTTATTTTAGTTATTTGCCAAGTCAGTATTTATAATTTTTGTTGAAGTGTTTATGTTTTTTAATTTAATATTTGTATTTTATTTTATGTCAGTTTTATCATTTTAAAATATGTTTTATTTATGTTATTGCATTACAAACTAACATAACATGGCTCACATAACTTAGTGATGAAATTTAATGAAAAAAATATGTTTTTAAAAAGCTGAAATAATATATATATATTATATATATATATATATATGTATATATAACATATAAAAATATGTTGCTGTATATATATACAGTATACAGCAACATTTTTTTGTTAACCCGATATACTAAAATGACTAAAAATGAAATAAATAAAAAAACTTAAAAAAAATAAAAAAAATCATCATTCCGTTAAAACCTAAGAATATATATTTTTTTTTTATTAAAAAAAAGTTTTTGTTTTTTTTGCAATGTTCTTTTGTGAAAAAATGACTATAAGTGATGAAAGTTTTACTGAAAATAAAATTGTTTTAATGAAAATAAAAAATATTAAAACGGAAATGTAAAGGAATGACTAATTATATAAAGGACTAAGAATAAAAATCTTAATTCTTATTTAACAAGAAAGAATATTTAAAGAAAATAGTTGCTGTACTAAAGTACTTGAAAATACTTGATGGACTAAAATAACTAAAACTAAAATAATTAGAAATAAAATAAAAACACAACAAAATGACTACAACTTTAAAATACATAAAAAGACATTCAGTAAAAATAAAAACAAATTTAAAGCCTGAATTAAAAGGATATTTCACTAACACTAAAGTGCTGTTCTGAATCACGGATCTGTGGTTGAAGCAGCCGTCACTGCAGTACACACAGCGCCTGAAGCACACAGTGTTTCTCAAACTGCAGATAAGCTTTAATTGGACGCTTTCAGAAAAAAGAAAAGCTCAGTGTGAGCCGTGCCGCTGAGGGACTACCGTTTTAACTAGTCTATCACTAACCGGGTATACAGTACAAACAATAAACACGTTCAGATCTGATCACTGAGACTGTGTGAGACAATCCGCTCTGTAAAGGACATTATCAGTCTACTGAGCTTCGTTCTGTGAAGCCTGAATGCTTGCACACATTTCACGCATGTTTATTAAAGATGCTGTTTTATGGTGGTTAAAATACTATTTCTGAATATTGATTCGCCCAAAAGAGTCTGTGATGCATACAGATAATCAGTACTGTAACTAGATGAGTAACGTTTGATCAATAACTTTGATATTGGCTTTTTTAAATAAGATTTAATCGTCTTATAAACGTCTTAAAATATTGCTATGATTTAGCACACTGCTTGCATGTTTCAAACATGATGTTTTAAGATGTTGCTTATGATTTACCCCACTGCTATCATGTTAATAGCATGATGTAACACATCTGGCATTTTTTTTTTACATGTCTAGCCTGTAGCTAGCATGAGTTAACTATTTGCTAGTATGATTTAGCACATTGCTAGTAAGTTGCTAGCATGTTTTAACATGTTGCTTATTTAATTTGTCTAGCATGCTTTAGGTCTAACACATTGCTAACATAATTTAGTACATCAATAGCATGTTTCTATATGAATTACCATGTAGTTTAGCTCTTTGCTAGCATGTTTCTACAATTTTTAACATGTTGATAGCACATGATTAGAACACTTCATATGTTGGAGGCATGATTTGACATAGTGTTAGCATGATATAGCACGTTGCTAGCATATTTTAACGTTACTGACATGTTTTCGCATTTTCATAGCATGATTCAGCACATTGTTAGCAGGTTCTAGCATGATTTTGCATGTGACATGCTGCTGCTAGCATGTCGTAACATCTTTAGCATGTTTTAATTTGTTTTAAAATGTTACTAGCAACTAGTTTTATGTTGCTAACATGTTACAGCAAGATGTTAGCATGAGTTAGAACACTGCTAGCATCAGTAACATGGTGATAGCATGGTTTAGCAAGTGACAAGCACATTTATGGTTTATTACACTTAAAAAATGATGCTAGCATGGTTAAGCATTTTGTTCTATGATAGTTGCTAAGCTTTGCTAGTGACAGACAGCTTAAATACTCATGAAATGGTACAAAAGTTTTGACTCCTGAATTAAAAGTCTATGGGATTTATTGTAGTTTTGATCTTTCGTTTGAAAAGTTAGTAGACTGAGTCAGACTGAAGCTCAGAGTCAAGCTCAGTGGTTAGCTTCAAAGTTAAAAGATTCAAAGATACTGTTAAAATGCTGTCTCAGAAGAAGATTCGGTTTAAACTGTAGGCTTGCTATACTGGCTCTGTCAAGCCGATGTAATTAGCTCTGCAGTGTTTAGCACAGGTGAAAACTCACGTCCAGAACTGACAGGCTTTTTCTTCTGCTCTTGTGATTTTTGATATTTTTTTCTGCTGATGTGTGATTTTTGGTCAGCAGAGACAATGAGACCCTCGACTGCAGGCGTTCAGAATCAGTAATTGCTCATCAGAGGTCACGTTTGTCAGGCAGAAGTAATTTATGGAATTTGTTCTCCATAAATTTTCTCGTAAGGGGAATGTTTCATTACCAAGAAAAGATTTTTGTCAAAACATTTTTTTGTTAAAAAAATAAAGTTACTATGTTTTAGATGTTTTAATAATAGGATATGAGACTTTATTATATTTGCATATTTACATCAAAATAATTTATAAAATATGTTTATAATATAACAAATAATATTTATAAAATAAATCAATTATAATACTATTTATGACATTCATTTCTTGATGTCCAAAAAGTATACGTATACTGCACATCTATTTGTTTTTACAGATGAATAGAAAGTTTAAAATAACAGCATTTATTTGAACTGTTATATATAATAAATTCAATATGTAGTTCACAGGTATAATAAATTAATAAGAAATATACATTATAATATATGATATCATTTATTAAAAATTATAATACCACAGTGTATATATCTAATTAATATAAATATTATAGAAAAATATTTACAAATTTAATTAATTAATTTATTTATATTCATAAATGTTTGTTTATTTCTTGATTAATAAATTAACAAACAAAAGTTTCATTAAAAATTATATACTTTTTTATTATCTTATATTTTTATTTAATTACAAATTCAAGTTTTAGTTTATTTATAGTTATATTACATTATCATGCAATGACTTCAAAACAATATTACTATGCTGGGAGATTTTGAATGTTACCATCACACATATCCAGCTTCATATCTATGTGTTTTCATATACGGTAGGTTTGTTCGGTAGCTCACAGAGTACAGAGATGAGAGACGAGGAGCTCCAGTTCAATCCTGTGTAACTACGCTTCAACAAAACACTTCAGATCTGTGTAAAAAAGTTGAAAAATGTGTTTTTATATTAGTTTTGCATTTTATTGTTTTAGGGTTTGATTTGGAGTAGGGTATATTTCCGACATGATAGAGCATTAGCTTTTAGCAATACGTACCAATATCAATGTAATAAAAATGGGCCAGGGTTCACAGATTAAAACTGCGGTGAAATGTGCACAAAGGTACAGTACATATTTTTATCAGACCAGGTTGGAAAAAACACATTTCTTTTAGTTGGTTGTTAAAGTTTGGCGGTGTGTGCGTGTATTACCTGATGCAGTGCCCCGATGATTTTGCGTGTCTCCTGATAGATGACCTCTGACCCCCAGTGAGGGTTGAGCCGTGCCAGGCGTTTGGCCAGCCGGTTGTGTTCTCTGACCCAGAGCGTGTGAAGGACAGACAGGGGCAGGATCTCGTTGACCCGGCTGTCTCCGGCTGTGAAGCACTCGACCCGCGCCACCGGCTCCGAGCCGGGCTCCTGGAGACACGCCGAGGGCAGCACGGATACAGAGGGCAGATACGGCCGACCGCCATCGCTGTACTGACTGCTCACAGCCATCAGACCTTCAGCGCTGGACAGGTTTCTCAGGCTCTCCTCCAGAGCTGCCGAAGAGCCGTAGACGGTGGTCGCATCGATGAAGGACGAGATCGAATTCATCTGCTGTCGCTGCAGAGCCGCATGAACATTAACACAGACGGGGGAAGAACGGAAAAATGGCAGACAGCTTTTACTGCCGGACAGTTTATCATCCTCGGGGATCTGTAGAAGAGAAAAAGAAATAACTGTATATTGTTTGCTCAGACCAAAAGCATTATTCAAGAAATGTAAGTGTGAAGCCCAAACACTGCCAAAATACTAATTTATAGATCACCTAAAAATCAATGTCATTCATCCTCACTGATGTCATAATGCATAAGCAATGGAGTGTGATTGGAAATATATTCCATTTGCAGGTGGCACAAAGAAAACTGTCAAAAGCATGATTTTAAAATGCTTGAGTCTGCCAAGTTTTCCAGAGATGCTTTCAAGCTTGTTCTAATGTTAATATGACATTGAAAAAAATTGGTGCAGAAACAATTTTCATTCAGAAACTGCTAGTAAATTTCACAAAAAACAACAAAGAGATGACTAGGAACATATTGAATGTGAAATGTTCAAGTAGAAAGACTATATCAGTATTGTCCCATAAAACACAATCCAATAAAAATACTGCCGGACAGTTTATCATCCTTGAAAGTCTGTGAAAGAGAAAAAGAGATGACTGAATATTGTTTGCTCAGATTCTGTTAGACCTTAAAGCAATTATTATAAATTGAAGAAATGTGAGTGTGACTCTGTATATTTCTCACTTATTTTGTGTGTAGTTTGTGAATCACTGCAATGATTGTATTTTGGTTGCAGAAGACAATCTGTGCAATTGTCTTCACTGATTTGTCTTAAACCTTTATACTCAGAAGTCTTTTAATGTGACTTTTCTACTTTGTTTTGTTGTTATATAATACTGTTTCCATTTTCTTTCTCCCTAAAAGTTTCTGGACACGTCTATATTGTTTGTAAACTAATTAGACCTGTTTTTCACTGAAAAGCAGCTGTAGCGTTATTGCAATGAATGGCTATAACTTGCTCGGGGAATGTTATATGTAGACAAAACTTTATTTTGGAAGTGTAAAACGCCCAGATACAACTTTCTATGGAAAAAACCCAAACTTCAGAAGTTTCTGTTTGAGTACATACAGTAGTGAAAAACACTCAATTGTTGCTTGCGTTTTTCTTATAATTCTGGAAATTCATTCTTCTTCAAAAAAAACAAAAACAAAAAAGAAACCAGAAGGAAAATTGGCACTTTAAACTTAAACTTCAAGCTCTCCTGTTTATTATAATGTATGACACTTGATGCTGACTGCTAGAATAGGTCTGAAAAAAAAACAAAGAAAAGTGCAGGTGTTCTAGGTCTTTAACGGTTGAAGCTGGTTCTGATATTAACATGACGCTGAAATTTTCATTCAGGAACTGCTAGTAAATTTCACAAATTGTTAAAAAGAAATGAAAGTGAAATGTTCAAGTTGAAAGACTAAATTAGCATTGACCCATAAAATATATTGCAATACTAATATTTTTGAATATAAACATACACTGAAAAACCTTCATTTCATTCAAGCTGGTTTTGATATTAACATATCAAAAAAATATATTTTTTAACATTTTACAGTACAATATACAGAGGTATTATAAAAGTTTAGAGAGCATTCTAAACACACACTGAAACATATTTAGTATAGGACTTACTAGGAGTTATTCAGAAATTGCTGGGATAATAATAATTAAATTACAGAGAAACAGCAAATACAAAAGACTGGAAAGGCTTTGAAATCTTTTAGGTAAAATGGATATAAAGAATACATATTAAATTATAAATACCAAAATTATTGAAAAACTAAAACTGAAAGTGATGAAAGCCTTGTTCTCGTGGTGCTTTTATTTTCTATCCTCATTTAATGTTTCTATCCTTATTCACAGACTGGATCGAGAACAGATTTTCTGCATTTTCTGTGTGCAATGGAGGAAGAAAAAGAACTCAGGTTGTAAATGATATGCGGGTACACAGATATTAATTTGTGGCTAAATTATTCCTATGAATCTATTCATGTGCAAATTATCAATAAAAAACTGAATCAATGCAGAATACTTCTGCATATGCATATGCAAGTTTGGTGTGTTATAGATCAATATTGAGCTGAACCTGAAAGCATATTTGCACAAAGACTATTTCATTTACATTTCCATCTTATATGCCTCGCTGTCTTGGATGTGTTGCTAATTTGCTCCCTATAAAGTGCACATGAACATACAGTACCATCCATGAAATACGCTGCGATACGTTTATAGAAATATCTTCTGCTCTACAAAGTTGCATTAATTTAATCAAAAATATAGTAAAAATGTAAAAATATTTTACCATTCAAAATAACCGTAATCTATGTGAAACTACTTTAAAATAAAATTAATTCCAGCGATGCAAATCTGAATTTACAGCATCAGTATACAGTATCGATTTTTAAGTTGTCGGAAATATCAGTTAACTTACTGTATGTATTTTTCCTTGAAATTTTGTGACTTTTCCCCATTTAGGGTTATGAACATGTATGCAAAGTTGATGTGTTTTGAAATGTCCAAAAAAAGAAGTTATGTTTATACCCGCCTATTTTTATGTTCTAAAGCCACTTTACAGACCCGAAATTACAACATATCTTGGTTATATTTTGTTATTTTAGTCTTTTCTATCCTATCATTTATTTATTTCAATCTTTTTGAAATACTAGTGTTTTTTTCTTCTTGACATTTTGTGACTTTTCCTCGTTTAGGGTCATAAACATGCATGCAAAGGTATGTTATTCTGGTTGTGTGCTCCATATACTGTATATTCCCTTCACTTATATCAACAATTTTAGTATAAAGAAAGAAAATGTTTTTTTTTTCTTTTTTTTTTTTTTTCATGGTTTTAATTTTAGTTCCAGATTTAGTTATCTATAATAACAATTTTGATTCATCCAATTAATCCCAATGCATAAAATCAAGTTCTGCTATTTCATGTATACTTTCAATTAAACTCAACATCAAGTCTCCTGAGTTTCGAGAGAATGACTCCTGAGCACAAACTTGCAAGACTTATGGTAGATCTTTTTGTTTATTTGGTGCAGTGGATGCTGAGAGCGTCTGGTCCATCATGGAGCTGTGTGTATTAGTATGCAGTATGCAGGGTGGGCGAGAATAAAATGCTATTTTGTATATCTATGGAGGTGTCCTCGTCGCCTCAGGCTGGGGACAGTGAGATTACTCACAAACCGCCACATTTTATGAGCATTTCCAGCCCCGGAGGATCCAGAACCTTCAACAAAAAGGTGCTGCCTTGACCCCCATTTTTCCACGGTGTTTGAGGTTTGCCGGAGATAAAGAAGTAATCAATGCGATATATTTTCTTTTTAATTATAGGGCTTAGCCACATTCCCGGATTCATCTTGCTTGTTCCGAACCAGCAGTCCTGAACTGTCCTCCGACTCAAATATATTCCCACGTCTGACTCATCATGGGCCGTCAGGATCAGACAAAGAGAGCGCGAGACAATGAGTTTGCCTCAGAGAAAACGCGTGGCATTTTATCTGCTTCAACTAAATGAACTTCTGTCAATGAAGTCGAAAAAATGAGCACTGTAACCTGCTCCTTGACACGGGGTGTCAAAGCCTGAGATAATTCTAATGAAATGTCTGGGGGAATGTCTTATCCAGTCAATAGCAGAAAACTAGTTGTCGGTGACTCGCGTATGAAAATAGATGTTGCTCGTGATTAATAATACACAACACCAGAGACAGAGCCTTTGGAAAACAAAAAAACGAGACTCTATTGCAGCAACGGTAAGAATGGAAGCCCTGCCCTCAAAAGTGAAAGAGTCAAGCACTGAACAGGTGAAGGTTCTATATAGATACACATCTGTGTTGATTTAAGTTCTGTTTTAAGTCCAAAACATATCTTTAAGCATCAATAAATGTAAGTATTAGTCTAAAATATAAAACCATTCATTTATTTTTTTTAGCCTAAATAAGTTTTTATAGATTAGGTTCATTCTACTTAATTTTTCATTCATTCAATCTTTATTTATAAAGCACTTTACAAAAACCCAACAACAAATCAAAGTGCTGAACAGTAAAATAAGAATAAGAAAAACACACAGAGCTCATAATACACATTTAAAACAATAATAAGACAGCACACGCAAATGTACTATTCAACAAATATCAGATCAGGTGTCAAAGGCCAAGGAGAAAAGGTAGGTTTTGAGAAGGGCCCTGCCTAATGTAAAGAGGCAGAATTCCATAACTTGGGAGCAGCCACCGCAAATGCACGGTCACCTCTAAGCTTATGTCTGATTTTTGGGACTCTAAGAAGCAGCTGATCTGCTGATCTACAGTAAGAGCATGACACGGTATAACAGTTCAGTTCAGATAGTGTGGGGCAGAACCATCTAAGAATTTAAAAACAAACAAAAGAATGTTAAAATGAATTCTATATTGTACAGGCAGCCAGTGAAGTGAGGATAAAATGGGAGTAACATGCTCAAACTTGCAACTCCCTGTTAAAAGAGTGTATAGACACACTCCAAGTGTATCAGGCCAAAGCGTTGAAACATCTGCACGAGGGTGGATCTGATCAAGGGGTCATGCAGGAACTCTGTGCAGCGACCGACTTCATTCTACAAACAACGAAAGTTGCCACACTTGCCCTTGGCCAGGTGATGTCTACGATATTGGCTCAGGAGTGCCACCTTTGGCTAAACCTGGCACAGATGGATGATGTCGACAGAAGTTTGCTTTCTTGTCGTCCCCATCTCCCAGGCTGACCTCTTTGGTGACACTGTCAAGGGCTTTGCCCAGAAGTTTTCGGCAGTCCAGCAGCAAACTGAGGCAATCAGTCATATCCTGCCTAAGAGAGAGTATATTACCGAGACCCCGGGTGCGCTGCCTCAGCCTGCTTGTCGCCGAGGGCGTCCCCCCACGGCACCCAGACTTCCTGCTCCATCCCCCGCTGAGGCACACGATGCCACATCAGCGACACAACGTCGAGCTGGCCGCAGGCGAGAGATGGAGATTGCTCCTCAGGGGACGACAACATTAGGGCCCCCACTCCCGAACTCACCCCCAGGACGTTCATCCTTCTGGGGCCAGTCCACCCACTGGTTCCCCACCAGGCTGCCCCACCACGGGCACAGCAGTTATCGTACCCTTGATACACCTGGCGACTCGATTGAAGGCTTGGTTACTGCTTCCCAATCCCTTGAGGTGGTTGATACGGATGGTACGCCTCGCTATGCGCCCCTCAGCAGGGATGCACTGGCCCACAGATGGCCTCAGAGACCCAAGTACACCTTTACCTCAGTGAGCCTTGGAACATCCCCTTGAGGAGAGGCCTTCTCTCTCAGGGGATGGGCACGATTTGGCGCCTTTGACCAATCTGCATGTCTGGCTTCTGGACGGGACGCAGCAGACCTCTCCGGCCTTTCAGCACCATCAACACCATCTCTTAGTCGAGGGCCCCCTCAACAAGTCAGGCCTACACTCTGAGCTGGGGTCTGTTCGTCGACTGGTGTGCCTCCAGCAGTGAGGACCCACAGAGATGGCCGATTGCAGTGGTGCTTTCCTTCCTGCAGGAGAAGTTGGAGTGCATGCTGTTCCCTTCGACTCGCAAAGTGTATGTTGCTGCCATAGCCGTGTACCATGATGCAGTGGTCCCTAGGTAAGCACCAACTCATTGTAAGGTTCCTCAGAGGTGCGTGTCGGGTTAATGACTCTCACGTTATCCTGAGACCTCGGCCCGGCTACGTGCCCTACGTTCCCAGCCTTAGAGTTGCTGTGTCCTGTATGCGCACTGCGCCTCTACGTTGACCGCACTCAGAGATTTAGACGCTCTCACCAGCTCTTCATCTGCTATGGAGGTCAGTAGAAAGGGAATGCTGTCTCCAAACAGAGGTTGGCCCATTGGGTGGTTGATGCCATCTCCCAGTCTTATTTATACCAGGGAGAGCCGTGTCCCTTAGGTCTGAGAGCCCACTCCACAAGGAGTGTTGCCTCCACCTATGCTTTGGCTCATGGCACCTCTCTAGCAGATATTTGCAAGGATGCAGGCTGGGTGACACCCAACACCTTTGCCAGGTTCTACGACCTTCCCGAAGAGGCTGTGTCTTAAATCAGACGAGCAGGTAGCGGGAGGCCGGCTGGTGTCGGCTTGCTGTGCCATTCCCACGGGATCTGTGCACTTTCTCTTAGAGGTTCCCCTGTGCCAAGGCGAACCCCTCTTCTCCTGCCCCGCAGTCAGACCTAGAGTGGAGTAGCTCCGGCTGTGTTCTTACTACGTCTCCTTCGCCCAGTAGGTTGTGGCTACAAAATTCCTTATGTTCCATAGTCAGCCAGAAGTTTCCCTTCACTTATATCCATATCTTACCGATATAGTGTTTTCTTTGAATTCACATGTAAGAACTGTGTTTATACTTCATGTCTTCACCCTCAACCCATGCTTCAGTACATCTGGCATCCCTGCGGGGTCCTTATTTTGGCCCCCAGGGCACTGGGAAGGTTACGTGTAGACTCTCCTTGCCTGTCAGCAGTGGGGTCTCTGTGTATCTTGGCCACATGGTTGTGGCTGTTTCCACGGGTCTGTTCCATCTGTAACGTCGGAGTGACTCGACTGATGAAGGGGAACGTCTAAGGTTACGAAGGTAACCCACGTTCCCTGAAGGAGGGAACAGAGACGTTACAACCCCTTGCCACGACCCTGGGTCGCGCTGATGCAGCTCGGCTCCTCAACGAAACCCTGCAGGTGCACTACATCCGTGCCGTCTTATACTCACGTAGTGATGAGGTGGACATGGCTGTAATTAAATGAACGGCAATATTCATTGGCCTATTCTTAATACACAAAGGCTTATAAAGATATAAACTCACAATTCCAATCGCAATAACTAAAACAATATTTTCTTCCTTTTTTTGGCTAACACGCCACTTACTCAAAGGGAAGAAAAAAAATTCTAAATGGATATGTATTTGTGTATACTTTTTTCTTTATATTATTGGTTTGATGTTTTCCATAGATAAAATAAAATAAAATAAAATAAATTAGAAATTGAAAGATTTGCGAACTCACTCCAAAATCCCGAACTGAATTAAATCATTTACGATACATGCTCTAAAATTCCAATCTAAATTAAATAAATAATGATAATGACAAAAGCTCATAACAAATCTGCTAAAACTAAAATTAAAACTGAAAATATTAAATTAAATTATAATTCTAATATTATACTATAACTTGAAAAATACTGTCATCCTGCATAATTTGAGCTACAAAAGCGAAATCTGTTAGGTTATGTGTGAATTGATATGGATCATAACTCAAGAGTTTGTTGAAATGGTATCTCGTACTGTATTTGGGGAAGCTACAGCTTTCTTAACGCTGTCTGTCATGACTCAAAGTGCCTCTAAAGCGCTGGAGGTACCTGCACGGGGAAGCAGGGCTCGGTGTTGCTGCAGGTCTGCAGACAGTGGCTTCGGCCAGAGCTCTGAGGAGTGAAGGAGATGTCGTGGTCGATGTACTGACCCCAGTCCACCAGCATCTGAGAATAAGAGCTGTCCTCCAGAACGACCATGCTGGAGCCCCGCACAATTTTATTACTCACTTCTCGAACCTTAAAACATTAAAAATAAAAGAGAGGGACTTCAGATAAGATGCATTTTCTCCCTCAGTTTTACACTTAAACACATGCAGCCGAAAAGATATATAAAGATAACATATATAAAACTTACTGTACAGTTTGTTCTTGTAAACCTGATATGTAAAACAAGAAAAATCATTTTAAAGTGTATATGCTAATGAAATATGCTAATGATTAATTTTGACATAAAAATCATAAAAATGGCTTGGGACTCGTTTTAAACACCAATCGTTTTTAATAATTCAGAGTCGACTCTTTCTTTAAAGAGACAATAACTTTATACATGGTGCACTTTCATATTAAAACTTTGCAGGATGTTTTCATTAACTTAGAGATATGTAATACACTGCAAGAAAGATCTTTTTTTAAAAATTAATTACAAAAAAAAAAAAAAAGTTTATTGTTGAATGTCATATTTGACACATCAGGGCTTTATGGCTTATATGATACAGTAATGGAAAGAAAAAAAAAAAAAAAAAAAAAAGAGGCAGCTAACTGAAATAAATACGTAATAAAATCACCAAAAGCTGTAGGATTTATTTTTTTAAAATGAAGAAAGCCAAAGACAAAATTATTAAAACTTATACTAAAATTAAAAAGCATACAATAGTACTATGTATAGATACAAGTTTTATTTTAACGGCAAAACTTTTCTATCAACATATTTTAATGTAATACTTATCAATAATTTCCATTATTAGCTTTAATTGTGTACTTATAATATAAATATAATTAAGTCAAAATATGCAATTTGGTGAATTTAGTGATGAATTGTGATAGTAATGCAAATCAATAAAATTTCTACAACAGACAGTATAACACTCTAGAGCTCTTTATTCTAATTCTAGTCTAAAGAATTCTCCCTGTATACTTGCACTTTATTTATTTACTGCTTGTTTTCTTAAAAAAAAAAAAAATAATTGTTTTAATATTATACAATTAACAAAAGCAAAAAAAGTAAAAACATTACTATATGTACTACATTAGGCTAACTGAGACTTGTTTTAGCACTTACATATCATTGCTCTTTGTTGCTTTGAATAAAAGCATCTGCTAAATGTAATGTAGTGTAAAATGATCAGTAGTCACTATATATCTACAATAACATATATATATATAAGCATATAACGTCATTTGTACTATTACAATAAAGAGCTTTCATGGCTACAAAAAGTCAATCGGATGACAAAAGGCATGGAGTAGATTGCATGCAAAGGTTTTACAGCAAAGTTTAATGCACCAGATATGATAAAGAAGGTTTAAAAACAAAACAAAACACCCTAACTATGATAGAAAAGAAAAAAAGATCCTCATTTCTCAATAATTTGATGCAGTTGTGCTTAAGCAAATAAACACGAGGACTTGCAGTGGTGAATAAAAATGGATGCATGAAAGCGAGGCCTGATAAGATGTTGTTTTGTGTGTGTGGCCAGTCAGAGAAACCTTATTATACCCTTCCACTAGTGTTTGTTTACCTGTTTAAATGCCATTAAACCACTAGCAATTAAATCACTATGCGCAGAAATCAGACGGAAGTGTTTTTGCGCTCGTGCACGATGTGAGATGTGACAATGTGAACATTTGTCACGGCTCTTCTCACACTGAAGTGCTACAGCCTTCGCCTCATTAAAAAAATAGTTTGAGCGAGGCGCGATGGCAGCGATGCTCCTGTTTCTCTGCGTTTGGGATGAAGAGGTCGTGCATATTTAAAACAGCGCACAGCGTTGCATTTTTAATGCGATGATAGAGCAGGGAAAGGCCAATGTGTCACAGGTAGATGTGAGATCCTGCTCTTCTGAGGTGTTTCAAATGCAACCGTTCTTAAGTTTATTTGGCAGATGTTCACAGAGTTTTAATGTAAATCATCTAATTATACAGTATATGGAGGATTAAAAAAAAAACACCATGCAATGATTTGATGGACTACTCTCTCACTCAAAGTCAGCTCATTCAGTCTATTTCAAGGGTTTTATGAAGATGCATTCAAGACTTTTTAAGACCTAAAGCAAGGAGGAAACCATCAGGAAAACAACATTTAATTTAATTTAATAATTTATAAATTGAGGAATTTTTTTTTATGAGAAACTGAATAACGTGAGAATGAAGTGAACATTTATTTACTTTTAAACTCATACATTTAACAGTTTAAAGTTTCAAAACCCATTAACAGATGTTTCATATTATAAGAAACTGATGAAAATGAAGTGATTTTATGATTGAATCACGAACAGCTCATAAAGCTCATTGACCCTAATCGTGCAGTCCAACCTAATTTTATATCTTCACTTTGCATCTTTATTTAAGGGCGTTTAGAGATTTGTACCGGAAAACAAAACAGAAATATTGAGAAAATATTCATGCAACATTTAATGCCATGACTGAACAAAGACTTTCTGCTCTGATTTAAAAGGAAAATAATTTGTTGAAACAAGACTTATTATGACATGGGCTCATTATCATATGAGTGCATTAATTTGCATATCATTTGATTCGAGTTTCACGGAGAGACTCCTCTCCACAGTCAATGGTTTTGTTTTGTGCAGTTGTTATTGTGAGGATATTCTTGTGCAGCTCACCGGAGGAAGCTGGAAGCCTCTGTATCGGCGTCCAGCGTTCCAGCCTTTGGGTTGGTTTGCTCCATCCTCGTATTCCGCCGGAAGCCATCTGGCCAAGCCGGTGTTGGCTGCTCCCCAAAGAGGGTTCTTCCTAAAAACACAGTATGAATGCATGCGACCCAAAATATCTCATGACATAGCATTTTAAGAGAATCTAAGGGAACAACTGCTGTGATAAGAGTTCACGGGTGATGCATTACTGCAATTAACATGCACACATTATTTGGAACAATGCATAGTCCTTCATTGGCCTGTATTTTTGTCTCAAAAACTGACATTGCATTAATAATGGCACTGCATATTGTATATTGCATTTTCTGGCTCATTCATATAATCTCTCACTAACCGAACATAAACAAATGCTCTCATACTTTAAATGTTTTTGTCTATGTATTTTGGTTTTGAACTAGAATAAGAAGCACATTCAGTCTAAGCACTGCTTAGTTGCCCTAATATTAGTATCATATATACGACAGATTTTTATGCACTTCAAATATTAAGTCACAAATGTAGTACACATATTCCATTTGGTCCCATAAAAACTGCATGTACAATTCGACTTTACACTTTCTGAAGAAAATTAATTGATTTTTTTTCCCCACAGTCAAGTGATTTATAGTGCTTTAATACAATACAGATTTCAAAGCAGCTTCACGTTTATAAAACAGGTAAATAACAGTGTTAATGTTGTAAAATGAATAAATTATGAAATACATTCGGCTGTAAGGCAGAATATAAATTAAATCATAAAATGTAAAAATATGATATATATAAGTGAAAATAAAACCTATTAAAAACTATTTAAAATCATAATATTGTAAAATTGAAATAAAAGTTAAGCATAATAAAACATTTACTAGACATGTATTAAACCATAAAAATATAAGACTTTTTTACATTAATATGGTCAATATACAACATGTTAAAATTATTAAAATCACAAGAATGGAAAATGTAAATCATAACAATGCTAATAAATTATAATAAATATTTATAATAAATTATAATAAATATTTCTAAATAAAAAACTAAAAAGTTCCAAATCAAAGCAAGTGAATGTACAACACTAAAAATGTAATAAAAAAAATATGTTATAATTTAAATAAAATAATAAAAACAGTCAAAATGTAACACCTATTGAAAATTATTGAAATCATAAGAATGTAAAATTAAAAGAAAAAAGATTATTTGGGTGTTTTTTTTTTAAGAAAAAAAAAAACATTCTCTCTCATTAATCATAACATTTGGAATTGATGAAAACAAATGCTCTCATATGAACAGCAGTGATAGAGTTTGTCAAGCGAGCTCTAATAATAATTTGGACAAATGTTTAAAATAGTATTAGATGCATGTCATATCACAATCAACTACTAATAAAAGATAGATTTATTCAGAACTAATGATGTTTTTGCATTAAAATATATAATTTGATGCATCAGAACTGGACGGACATGGTACATTTACTCCCGCAAATGTAAAATTAATGCTATAAATCTTGCTAGCAGAGCCAGTTTGGAGAACCCAGATTAATTTCCCCAAAACCAAATCAATCATACGCATCATAAAAGAAAAGATAAGGAAAATCCACGTCTTGAGTGTATTTTGATTTAAATCTGTTTATATGATTTTAGACTCTATCAGCTAAATGCAAATGTGTCCACTCACACACAAAATGTTGCTTGTTTTTTGTCTTATTTTTCAGTACAAATATCCAAACATTCTTTTTTGGAAAACATGAAAACATAATTTTGCTTCTGAAGTTGATGTGTCATGAGTTCATAACCTTTAGAAATAATTTTTACTGGAAGACAAGACAGAAATACAATATTTTCGTGCAGTGCACACTTTTCATATGTAGTATTTTGTCTTGTTTTTCTTAAACTGAATAATTTTCTTATTTAGTGTTTTGTCTTGTTTGTTTAGTATTTTGTCAAGAAAAATTACATGAGGCATTAAATTATTTAAATTATTCATTTCATATTCATTATTATCTGAAGATTATTTTTCTGACCCCACAGATATTTTTTGTGTTTTATGCATATATACATATATATATATATATATATATATATATATATATTCTCTCTCTCTCTCTCTCAGAAAGATTTAATACAAATTTGAATACTAAAAAACAAGACAAAAATATACAAAATGCAATAAATAAATAAATATATTTTTTAAGTATTTTCGTTTTTAAAAATATCTAAACATTCTTAAATCAATATATAAATTACATAAAAATTACAAACATAAAAGTTGCATAAAAGTCTTGTTTTCTGAAAACATATATTAAAATTAAGTGAAACGTCTCGGTTATGTATTGTAACCCTCGTTCCCTGAAGAAGGGAACGGAGACATCACTTCGGTGACCAACGAATAGGAATCTCGCTTCGAGATGGCAAATCTACTCTACACGGCCCCCTAGCGGCGGTACAGCCCCATGGCAACGGGATGTGACGTCTCCGTTCCTGAGGTTTACAATATGTAACCGAGACGTTCCCTTTCAGTCGGTCACTCCGAGTCACGTCAGTGACTGACGAATAGGGATCCCTATGGAAAACGCCATGGAAGCTGTCCCTTCCAGTGTCGTGTGGGAGTCTCCCAAACCCCCA
>JAUCMU010000098.1:330592-341629 GCA_032275025.1 Enteromius treurensis
CTCTGGCGAGTTCCCATATGTAACGTCTCCGTTCCCTCCTTCAGGGAACGTGGGTTACGATAGTAACCTAGACGTTGCCTACCTTTGCCTAATGGATAAGTCCGCCCTGCAATTTGGCTAGGTATAAATCCGCGCTAAAATATCAAGGTCAACGTCAACCCAACGTTGTAAATAGATTAACGCTGATATTTTTTTTATGAATGAATGAGTATATATGTACACATTATTAATAAATAATAACATTAATAATAATTAAAATAATTATTACATTGTGCAATTAGATACATTATGCATTACTAATACTACTGTAAATAACACTTGTGTTTGTTATAATACTGCTGTAGCTTCCACTTTATAAAAGCCATAAGAAACTTTAGGCTGTGACGTTAGGAAAAATCCTTCCAGAAATCCACATTATCACTGCAAAAAAAAATTAATTAAACTGCTCATGTCCTGATGCGATATGAAAATGTAAAATATTCTGATTCACTCAGGTTTTACATTAATATAGTGTCCCTAGGGTGGGCTTATGAATACAGACCATAATTTGACGTCTTGCCATCCGTGCCTAGTTAAAAAAAATTGGGTTTGTGAGAAACGTCCCCGTTTCACCTCTGATTATGCGGCATCAAAGCCAGCGTGATCTTCCTGTGAGGCCCACAGCACAAACAAACCACAGCCCAAACCCTGGACCACGGATGACGACATTCCCACAGGGAATCTTCTGTCGTTACATAACACGCATCCTAATACAAACCAACAGCCCATCTACTCTTTACATGAAGACAGCAGCTTAACAATACGTCCTGCTCACCATCTGACCTTCCTATTACGTGCCGAGACCTGCAATTTCTTGGGAAAGTCCCAAGGGCCCATGCAGGAGATGTCATTACAGAAATTTGGCTCCAGATGCCAGGTACCAGATGTGGTTGGAACATTGGGTCTGGAAATGTCCAAACTAAATGTCAGCAGGTACGAAATAAACCCGTGATGAATCCGTCACCAGCTGGCTGTATAGGAGGAAGTCGTTGTGTCAAATTGCTGCCAAATTCAACTCAGAAGTCTAGTTTGTACAAGGAGTGGCAATTAACCAATCTGAAGAACATCTTAGTTAGTCTAGAGCGGTGAATCAGATTACTGTTTTCAAGTAACTAGAAATTAGTGCTGTCAATTGGTAATCGTGTTTAATCACAAACGAAATTAACGTTTTTCTTAATATCAGATATGCATGTGTACTGTGTATACTTTGTATGCATATATGAATACACAGACATGCATGTATATATTTCAGAAAGAAAAAAAAAAAATATATATATTAAATATCTTTTTTATTATATAAATTATACGAATATAACTATAGATGTAAATATTTTCAAAATATATACTGTATGTATGTGTATGTGTATTTATATATACATCATAATTATACATGGAACACGCATATATTATGCAAACATTTGTATTATCAATGCGATTAATTGTGAATTGTGCGATTATTAATTTGCAAGAAAATATGTATTAATCTTACTTTTCCTTTTGTATTTGAATTCCTCAAAATGAATAAAAACTGAATGCAAACTCAGAATATCATCCTAACCTGCATTTAAATAACACTATTTAATTCCATTTTATTATCCAGTCTTTGCTTCTAACTTTTGATGATTACAACCTAATGAGTCAAAATGACTTGAGATAAACATAATATTGATGTTTTCTTTTTTAGTGATTGAGAAGAAGTGTTTAACTTTCTTCTCCTATGTCCTATTCTTCCCGCAATCCATGAAAGCTTTGGTTGAGCTTTCTGAATTTGCATTTAATTAACCTGAGGCTTATTCATTTCATGTTTGGCAGGAAAGTGCTTTACATTTTCCAAAAATAGAACTTTTTTATTTAAAAATAAACAAGCAACCCCAATGCCAGATAAGTAAAAGTAACAAAAAGGCAATGCAATGCATTACTTTCCTTAAAAAAAGTAACACAATTAGTTACTTATTTAATGCATTAATTTTGACACCCTACATGTCTCAGTATCACATACAGCTGAAATGGATGTGAAAGACGTTACATACGCTGAGATGAATTAAATGCATCTGCGCTCAGACCACAGAACATCAGGATAGAGGTTAAATGCATCAGAACGCCAGCCATGTCCTCGCTGACCTGGAATCAAAGAGAAATGCTCATAATTGACAAAAAAAATAAATAAAATACTGTGACGACAGAAAAATAAGCTCTGTGCGCAGGCGTGATACCTACTTTCATAGCAGGATAATTATACGCGATTTGTTCTGTGCTTTATGGAACTAATGTGATCCACTGCACACATTATCGAATGAACATGTGTGATAAACTATGTTTCATTACTGTGTACTTAACAACTGTGATTTCAGAGAACAAATCTCTCATATCTCGTCCTAAAAGCAAACGCAATTAAAAAGTATAACATGTCAGTAATATTCTGCACTTTCTGCCATTCAGCATTAGTTTATTTTAAAACACCAGTTAAATATTACTTAACAAATCACAGATATAAGATCTTTATTTGTGTAATGTTGGATAATGTTAATTTGGCTTTATATAATTATATTCATGCATTATCTGTTGATTAGGGGTGAATTACGATGCAGAAATAGGAAATAGATTTTATCTAAAACCATTCTTAAATAAAATAATAACACAAACAAGTCTGGGTTGAGAAAGGCTATCTTTATTTTAAACTTTATCCATCAAGGATACATTAAATTGTTCAAAAGTGACAGTAAAGAGTTTTTATAAAGGTTACTGTTTTAAATAAATAAATATATATATTCATTAAACAACCCTAAAATATGTTTTCATCATTGATAATAATCAGAAATGTTTCTTAAGCAGCAAATTAGATATTAGATAATCAGCATATTAGAAGGATCATGTGACACTGAAGTCTTAGCAGCATCACAGGAATAAACATTTTACATTTTACGATTCACATGGAAAGCACTTATTCTAAGTTGTAAAAATATTTCACAATATTGCTGCTATGTTTCGTACCTCTATTCTCAGCGGTGGTTTGTCGTGAGGCGCTTGTCTGTGTTGTTCCAGTCGACTGTGTTCACTCTCCCCTGTGTTCTGGTCTCTGCTGGGTTTTGCTCACTGACTATGAACAGTCAAACTCTGCTGATTTCACCAAAACCCTTGATTTTCAAGGCTGCAGCTTCATGAAGCGTGGCGTTCGAGTGGCCCTCTTTAAACACAACACAAGCTTGTGTCAAGCATCTGTCAGGCCTCTGAAATCATGATTATCCGCTCGTAGTATGACATTTCACAGCCTTACTGGAATAGTTTACCTAAAACTGACCTATTTTCTTTTTTCGCCCCCCTGGAACACTCCTATAAACGACACCCTTCTCTTTCTTGACATCGTCTCATTTTCAGGGAAAGGTCCGCCTGTGAACACAACTCAATTCACTCAAGTAATTATTTTAGCTGTATGTCTGCGGTAGAAGAAGAATGACCTAATGCTTTTGGCATAACTCATCTGAATAGTCAGATCTTTGGCTGGACAATGATGCACAATTAAAGTAAATCAAGTCATTAATCTCTAGATTAATAGGAAGACATGTTAGGGCTTCACTGGGATTAATTGCTCTTGATCTGATGTCTGTATAAAAGCAATCATCTAAAAGCACGTAAAGAGAGTTTAAATCATTCATTTAGAAAAGTTCATGAGACGGATGCCCTAACAAAATCATAAATATAAAACACTATGACTAGATTACTTTTACATCACATTGTCTAAGGAACGGGCGTCTACTGACCTACACAATACCAGGGGGTTGCCATCAGGTGTTTTGAGTGGTTACTAGGTGACTGATTTCATATCCAACTCACCCTCCATTTTTAAATGTAGGGAATTAAGCTACAAATTCAATCATAATGCGCAATGTTTCCCTCTAAACCTAATTTTAAGGTGTAGATTTAGGTGTTTCTTTGGAATGGAAATATATTTTATTTGTAAACATTACACTTTTTTAATTGATTTCAGTTGCTGTCATGAAACTAGCGAGCTTAGTCATTATACTGACGATGTTGTGTAAACGTGGTTGAAGGCCCATTCACACAAAGCTCGATAGCGAAAACGATAAAGATATATAGCTCTTAAATTCATTCTCAGTGTTAAAGAATACCAGGGTCCACACCACAACTATAACGACAGTTCTGAAATAAAACCTTTTTAATTTTGCTCCAGTTGTTCCAGTAAAACCTCTAAACATATCATGACAGCCTCTGGACAGTACAATGTAAGTTACGCTGGAAATGCTCTGACTGAGTCAAACTCGTAACTTTGATTATTTAGTTCAAACATTCACCAGCAAAAACAGACCAAAACAGCCGTTTGTTTTTCAAATTTCGACATCACTTTTATGATGGGTCAAACTGAGCTTTTTGAACTTCCCGTATCATTTGATTCAGATCTGGTCTTGCGTATCATGAATCATTTGATATCAACTGGAACTTCATCTGTGCTTCTAAATTCTGATGTAAATCAAATATGCATCCAAGGTTTGCAAATCATTATTTGTTTTGCAGCTTCTGAGCGCAGAGCGTGATTCATTTAGACCAGAACTTCGGGACCAGTTTTGTGAATCCTTTGATTCAGATTTGATCGCAGTGCAAGTCTCGAATCATTTGATGGATAACAGAAGCACGGTCTCATTCAAGAAAACATCAAACCATTAAGGCGGTACAGTAAAAAAAAAAAAAACAGAAAGAAAGAAAGTTAGGTTAATCAGTTTTTTTTTTTGTTTTTTTTACAAATCGCAGTTTATAAATTAAATACAAACACAAATATCATGGTTAGCCATAGTATCATAAAACATTTTTTTTATGTGTTACCAGGTTATATACATATACAGTGAGTACGCTAAGTATTTAGACTACCTTACAATTTTTTACTCTTTGTTATATTGCCTTATATATTGTTCTCAGTGCAAGACACATGAAAGCCTGCATATGTGACATGAAACACCTGAAGGACTTCAAGATTCTCTGGTCTGATAAGACCAAGACAGAACTTTTTGGTCTTAATTCTGAGCGGTATGTGTGGAGAAAACCAGGCGCTGCTCATCTCCTGTCCAATACAGTCCCAACAGTGAAGCATGGTGGAGCATCATGCTGTGGGGGTGTTTTTCAGCTGCAGGGACAG
Source organism: Enteromius treurensis (assembly GCA_032275025.1). NCBI lineage: Eukaryota > Metazoa > Chordata > Actinopteri > Cypriniformes > Cyprinidae > Enteromius > Enteromius treurensis. The sequence goes on from JAUCMU010000098.1 coordinate 335,778, forward strand.
GACGACTGCTTGCAATCGAGGGAAAGATAAATGAGGCCAAGTACAGGGATATCCTGGACCAAAACCTTCTCCAGAGTGCTCAGGACCTCAGACTGGGCCGAAGTTTTCCCTTCCAACAAGACAATGATCCTAAACACACAGCTAAAATAACCAAGGAGTGCCTTCACAACAACTCCGTGACTGTTCCTGAATGGCCCAGCCAGAGCCCTGACTTGAGCATCTCTAGAGGGACCTAAAAATGGCTGTCCACCAACGTTTACCATCCAATCTGACAGACGTGGAAAGGATCTGCAAGGAGGAATGGCAGACGATCCCCAAATCCAGGTGTGGGAAAAACTTGTTTCAAGGGGGAGACTTAAATTATTTTAGCAAATTTCTGTACCCACTGTATATAGTGAGAGAGATGCAGTTTTGACTGCTTTGGGATGAAAAGAACTGTGGATAGTTTCCACATCTACTCGTCTAAATCAACTCAAATAAACAAAAGAGATTTAGAGACAGATTTATGTTTGAGTGCGTAAAGTTTAGCAGGTAACACAAATTATTTGTTATATTTTCCAATATTCTCTTTTGAGGAGTCTAACATTCCAAAGAAAACATATTTAAAACAGAAAGAAAGTTAACTTACACAACGAAATTAGATGAATGTCTGACTTACATTATAATTATGCCCATATGATTTTCAAGGGTGTAGAATTTAGTAGAGATACTCTGCTCAATATCAGCCATTAATAAATTGTTGCTAGCAAAAACTTTGATTGCATGGATTGTTATTGAAATCACTCTTGGGAGCAACATCAACACTGTGGTTGTCTTACTAAACAGCACTAATTAGTGACCAGAAAACACCTCAATGATGTGTAAATATTGTCTTTCTCACAGGTCTGATGTTCCTGCACTTCAGAGCAACTCTGTGAGCGATGGGCGTCAATGACACTTGACAGAAACAAAAGCACCCGCTCGTGTGACGTAAGTCTGTGGCTCCTGAAGCTCTTCACAGAGATTCAAGTGCCCTGGATAGGGCGGTAATTGAGCAATGACGTGTTTCTCCCTCAATGCAGCACTGCTGGCTGAATCCATCCAGACTTTCACAGCAAATGTTTCTTCCTCAGTCTCTGGAGTTTAATTCAGGGTTGATCCACCTCTTCAAAGCCCAGCAGACCGCAGATTTTCACTCGAGTCCAGCACCTCACATGAGCCTGGACGTCACAGTATGACTGCATTGCATAGCAAGTTTCAAGAACTCAATGCATCATCATTTGTTTACACACACTTGTTTTAAAACTCACATCTAACGACATCCACACATTTTGAAGCAATTATACAAGGCTTTTCAAGGCCACTGTGTTGTAAAACTAACTGCATTCACTACACGAACAATAAGAAGAACTAATTTCATGATTCACAGATTTTAAACTGCAAATTAAATTAAGATGACAATCAATAATTCATCACAGCGTGTTTTCTGGTATAATTGTAATTATGCCTTATGTTCTGTGAAGATTGATTCCATGTGTGAAAATAATAACAGTCATTTTAAAATTAGCCCGTTATTTTGTTTTCTGATTATTTTGTGTTTGAAATCAATTTGACCCTGGCAAAAAATAAATAAATATAATCAACTAATAAATTAAATAATTGAGGTACTATATAACAATTGGAATATAAAAACATCAGTTTTATTTTATAATTTAAATAAAAATAATAAGCAGACTGCAAATATAAATACTGTATATAATATACAGTATATATACAGTACTGTCTTTTATAGTATTTTCAGCAACAAAAGCTGGTTTTAAGTGGGTTATTTCTATCTTTTGCGGTAGCGTGTCAGTTGGAAATATCAGTTTCCATTTCCAAACATTATTTTAGTCATTAATTGTAATAATGCAGTGAGATTATTGTCTGACAACAGTCAGTGCTCCTCACAGAGATCTGATCTGATCATCATCAGTCTGTCTGGAATCACATGAAGAAACAGAACTAACTGAGACAGACTCAATCCAGAATAACTGTGACAACGTCTCCAAGATGGAGAAAAAACCTACCTGGAATCTAACTGCTAAACTCTGGGCAAGTGTACCTCCGAACAGAAGCTGTTTCACCAAAAGCTGTAATACCAAATATTTATTTGATTTAGTTAATAGAAGTTAGTTGATATATCTATTTATGCCATTATTTTTGAAAGCATCCTCATTTTTCAGCATGTTTACACGAGTGTCTAAAACTCTCTACAGTACTAGAGCTTTCCAGGTAGGTTTTTTCTTCATCTTGGAGACGTTGCCACAGTTCTACTTGTTCTTTTCTGTTTCTTCATGTCATTCCAGACAGACCAGATGATGATCAGATCAGATCTCTGTGTGGAGCACTGGCTGTTGTCAGACAATAATCTCACCACATTATTACAATTAATGACAAAAATAGTGTTTGGAAATTATATTTCCAACTGACACACTACCGCAAAAGATAGAAATAACCCACTTAAAACCATTTTTGTTGCTGAAATTACTAGTGGCCTAGACTTTTGCACAGTACTCTGTGTATATATGTATATATATATATAGTATATATACAGTGAGGTCAATAAGTATTTTATCACCCTGTGATTTTGCAAGTTCTCTTACTTAAAAATTATGGAGGGGTCTACATTTTTCAGCATAGGTGCATTTCCACTGTGAGAGACAGAATCTAAAAAGAACAATCCGGAAATCACAGTGTATGATTTTTTACAATTTATTTGTGAATTACTGTGTCAAGTAAGTATTTGATAATTTGCTTATCAGCCAGATTTCTGACCATCAAATACCTGTTATTCTGCTTTTAAATAGTCCAGCTACACTCTGCACCTGCTTGAGGTTGTTAGCTGTCATAAAGACACCTGTGCACCCCACGATCAGCCAAAGTCTAAGGAGAAACATGGGCAAAACCAAAGAGCTGTCAAAAGACACAAGACCTTCACAAAGCTGGAAAGGGCTACGGGGCAATTGCCAAGCAGCTTGGTGAAAAAAGAACAACCGTTAGAGCAATTGTCAGAAAATGGAAGAGGCTAATGATGGCTGTCAATGTCAAGGCTACTATCAGTAATACACCAAGAGGTCATGGTTTAAACTCTTGCATCGAACAGAAAGTTCCCCTGCTTAGGTCAGCCCATGTCCAGGCCCGTCTGAAGTTTGCCAGGGACCATCTGTATGATGGGAGAAAGTCCTGTGGACAGATGAGACCAAAGTAGAACTTTTTGGTCATAACTCCATTCGCCGTGTTTGGAGGAAGAAGAATGATGAGAATCATCCCAGTAATACCATACCTACAGTGAAGCATGGGGCAGGAAGTATCATCTCTGGGGGTGTTATTCTGCACACGGGACAGGACAGCTGCACTGTACTAAGGAGAGGATGAACGGGGACATGTATTGTGACACTTTGGACAAAAACCTCCTTCTCTCAGTCAGAGCATTAAAGATGGGTCGTGGCTGGGTCATCCAACATGACAATGACCCAAAGCACACAGCCAGCAAAACCAAGCAGTGGCTCCGTAAGAGGCATATCAAGGTTCTGGAGTGGCCTAGCCAGTCTCCAGACCTAAATAGCTGAAACTCTGTGTTGCTCAGCGACAGCCCCGAACCTGGAGGAGTGGGCCAAAATCCCTCCTGCAGTGTATGCAAACCTGGTGAAGAACTACAGGAACCGTTTGACCTCTGTAATTGTTAACAAAGGCTTCTGTACCAAATATTTAAAAAAATATAATTTTGACTCAAGTGATTAAATACTTATTTGCCAAAGTAATTCCCAAATAAATTGTAAAAGAAAAACAATGTGATTTCCGGAATTTTCTTTTTAGAAATGCAGTTATGCTGAAAATTGTAGACCACTCCATGATTTCTAAGTAAGAGAATTTGCAAAATCACAGGGTGATCAAATACATATATATATATATATATATACACACACACACACACACACACACACACATATATATATATATATAATTTTGTTTTTATTTAATAGATGTAGTCTTCTATTAATTATGTAATGTATATAACTTTAATGGCTTAACCTTTCAGATTTATTTGACCATGGCAAAAAATCAATAATAAAATAAAATAATAAAATATGTGTGTGAATATATATATATATATATATATATATATATATATATTAGTGCTTAATCAGGTTTGTATTTACATAATGAATGTGTATACAGTGTATATTTATTGTGTGTACAGCATACATTTCCATGTATTTACTATTATATTTATTTTTTGAACAGTGTTACATGTGAATATTTTCTCTGGCGTCTGAACCCACACAAGAATCATGTTGTATTCCGTCAGCAGTGAACTAATCATTCCTTTATTTGGAAAAGAACTGGAATAACATCAAACTAAATAGAAGAGTTGATCAGGGACCTTGATTTCTAGAAAATGTAAGTTTTGGAGGACAGTAGTTGGCAAGACTTTCTTTTTACTGTTAATGGAACCACTACTTCATAATAACACGTATCAAATCAGTGTAACATAGGTAGCACTTTAATTAAAATAGAGAAAACCTTCAGAACTATACATGAGTTGCTGTTATTACTCTTTGTGCTAAATGAAGAGGTTTGAGGCGTTGAATACAAAACAAAAGGGCAAAAGAACACAAATTCATCTAGTTTGGTTGATTTTACAGCTGAAAGTCTCAGAGTTTCACCCGTTTTGCCCTGGAAATTGTTAAATGCAGTTCATGCATCAACTCATAATGCTGTATGTCAACATCTGCTTTGCTACATAATCGGTTTAAGCATATGATTGGTCATGTTAGTATGTATGAAAGAAATCAAACTCACAGCATGTCAAAATATCATCTACTCAAAGTGCTCCTTAAACGTCACTCTGAATTTAGAAGATTCGTACAAAAATAACAAGAACTAGATATATTGTGCATAAAATCAGAGAACCGGACGAGATTGTACGTGTTGGTCACACACGGATGTTTCTAGCTGCTGCACATGTACTTCTGCGTAAGACTTTGATTGTTGACGAAGACGGGATCCACCGTGGCCACTTTAGCAGCGATGAACGAGTGAATGCAATGAAGAACAGCCGTCAGATTCGCAAACTCCAGCTCCTGCGAGAAGACAAATAACCAGAAAGATGCACTGAAGAAAACGATACCATTTTTTTTTAAGGTTAGTGGTTGCAAACAATTTATTATAGCTACATAAAAAACAAATCTGAACTGATTGAAGTGTCAAAATAACTGTAGTTATATTTCCAGATGAACTCTTACTGGACTGAAGCAGCTCAGATTTACTTGGTTCTCCATCAATCTTTTTTTTTTTTTTTTAGAAAGAAAAACAGTGCGTCCTAAATCTCATCATCAGGGAGCGTTTGTGTTTCACAGTGATCTTCACAAGCCTCCAAAACATCTCGCATCTTCTGGGGAGATTATTTCTTCATCTTTTAATAATCGTTGGGTTGCATTGCATTACATGTTTGGATCATTTCAAGCTTGTCTTACTAAGATCTAGAACAACCATTCATATTTACATCATTTAATGTAAGTATACTGTTAGAAAGATCTTTTTGTTCATATAAATATCAGCATCTCCATCAAATTGCATATTTTGCTCGGTTTGAGTCTCTGGATAAAACTAAGCGGTTTTTCTTTTATATTATCACTATATCAGACTACACGAGCCATAAAAGCCTGATTGCTCAAATATACCCAATAGACCTGAATACAGGGTTAACCTCTTACACTCTGCGGCCGTTTTGGGGAATTCCCCCTGCATTTCGCCTACCAAATTAAAAAGCTTCCCATACCCACATGCAGAGGTGTATATACAAAAGATTGGTATCATTTTAAAGGAAA
>JAUCMU010000098.1:350954-366460 GCA_032275025.1 Enteromius treurensis
TATATAATTTTTTATGTTTATTACATATATATATATATATATATATATATAATAATCAAGATATATAAGATACAGATATATTCATCTATCCATCCAAACATTTATCCATATAATAAATAAAAATAATAAATTGTGTATAAATATCTTAAAAAATAAATATATCGAAAATGTATTAAAAACTACAAAAAATATACTCATTTACATATATCATCCCCGCTAGTTTTTCTGCGCTCTTCAATCCTATCAGAAGTGGATATGGTTTGGTTCAGGGACTGGCTTGGTTTAGAGCTAAACCAGATCTCAGCGCACAGAGGCCAGAGAAGCTGTGATCCTGAACTCCCACAGACTTCATCACATAAAACCATTACACGATCCTTCACACTCCTCATGAAAGTGTCCCGCAGCACGGGACAGACGCTGGCAGATAATCAGACTGAATCTGAAGCTTTGCATGTTGCCCTTTCTGTGTCGGAGCATTGCAGTGATTTAAATCGCCTCTGACAGCTTCTTTCCTTTGTATTATTTATAAATGTCTGGTTAAGGGTAGGCAGTAATACAGCTCGTGGGCTCAGAGCCGCTTTCTAACCCTCTGCTTTTGGGCAAAAAGGAAAAAAATGCAACAACGTCCTTGAATAGACATTTGCTACAGCCCTGACAAAAAAACCAATGAACATGATGTGAAGAATTTAGTAGAAAATGCTTCAAATGGCCTTAATGAGGCTGGATTCATATCCTCCGTTACAATTATAAGCTACAAAATTCTCCTTTAAAACCAGTTCATGAACCGTTGAATTCAGTTCAGCGAAAGAGCTATGAAAGAATTATTCTGCCTGTGTTTCATGAGTCATTCTGTGCAGTTTGCTTGATAAATATACACAATTCTCAATCAAATGGTATTGAATCGGGAAATAAAAATGCAGGGCAGGTTGTCATGAAAACATTCTTACAAATCTGCTGTTAAAGAGTCTGAACCAGTCATTCAGCTTCTGGAGGCTCCAAAAAGAAAGCATGTTAGCTAGTTATGTGGTGGAAGTAAATATACATATAAAGACCTACAGAGGACATGCATATAGTGTCTTGAACTTGAACTTAAACATAAATGCTGAGATGCCATAGAAATGGTTCCATAAAGAACCGTTCGCATCTGTTTCACAAAAGCTCTTTGTGGCAAATGAAGGTTCTTCGGTTTATAAAAATGTAAGAAAGAGATGGTTCTTTAAAGAACCTTTGACTGAATGGTTCTTTGCAAATCCAGAAATGGTTCTTCTATGGCATCACTCCATGAACCTTTTATGCACCTTTGTCTTTTAAAAGTAGGGTTGCACAAAGTATTTAAGTAAATCTATATCACAATACAGCTTACTGTGATTTTCAAATTCGCAGAGGGTGTGATTTAATTAGATAAATATATGATATACACTCATGGGCAAAAATATGGGCAAATAAGATCAAAGAGGGCTGTGAAAATTAATCTGCACTGTTAATCCTTTTGATCTTTTATTTTTTTTTAAATCACAAACATCTAACCTTTCATTGGATAATAAGAATTTAAAATGGGGTGGAAATATCAATCTCTAATACATATTGGCCACAATTAACTAATTAATTAATTTATTTATAATTAATTAATTATTCTGTTCAATACTTTTTAAACCTCAGTTTGCTCTAAATGTTCTTCTGTGATGCCTGATGAGGTAAGATAACACCCAACCAGAGATCAGAGACCATTCCTTCATCCAGAATCACTTCAGACCCTTCAGATTCCCAGCTCCATGTTGATGCTGCTTCTCTTCAGTCCACTCCTCTTCTACAGGGCTGGAACGCAGAAGCTTGGTTTTGTGCTCAGTGACCCATTTTTGATGTTTGTTTTGGATTATTGTCCCAATGGAAGATCCAGACATGGCCCATTATAAGATTTCTAAGTTTTATCTGTTGCTATTTGATTGAATCCATGATGCCATGTGTCTAAACAAGATGTCCAGGACCTCCAGCAGAAGTATATCGTTCAGCCCATAAAGGATGGTTAAGAGTAAAAAGGTTGAGAGCTGAACTCTCAATCAAAACCACAATCATTCTAGAATGATTCATTCGATATACTGTACAATGCACACACATATCACAATGCCAGTTTTTCCAATATTGTGCAATCGTCCCCCGAAAGTCAAACTCATCACATTCCATCGCGAGCTGAAATTCTGAGCTGAATTTCATTTGAAAGCGGACGTCACGTTCATCTACTCTCTAGCCTATGAAAGCGAACCTTTCACACCACGAAATTCATTCAAGACGTGTCCTGCAAGGACGCAAAAATGCCATTTGGAAATCGCCCTTGGAATAAAGACCAAACGGACACATGCAGTAAATTTCTCTGTCATGACTTGGCAGCATGTCACGATGGTCTAATAGGCCTTTTTGTGGCCTTTACTCCCTCAATTAGCCTCAAATAAAACGTTAGCGCTGTGTTAGATGAGGATTTTGATTTCTTGCATGGAATATGATATGCAGTTTATCCAGAGAGCCGATAATCTGCTCCTCCAAGCTGAAGTATGAGCGAATCAATGGCGAAGAGCCACCGGCAGAGCGCTAAACCTACATAATGCTCATGAGCCATAAATAAATACGCGTAGTGATGCACACTTGCGCATCGGGATATATCGCCGAAACGAGCAATGTGACGCTCTCCGTTTGACCCCGGGTGGTATTTAAGTCGACTTAAATGTGAGTAACGCCAGTCTCCGGAGCTGCTCAGGCTTAAATCCCCTTCATCCCATGAACTTATGTTAGCATATACTTCATAATAGACGCCCTGCAGGAGTTGACGAGGAAACCGGAGATGCGCTAGACCTTTGTGCGGCCGAGGTAATTTAACGGCTCAGCGAGGAGAGGTCTCACAGAAAAGACTCTTCAGAGGAATTTAATTAAAGCCTTAATAACATTTGAAACGCAGGAATCGGACACAGATGCTGACAGATGCAGAAATCAATGCTTCACTTCTTCATCTCTTTTTAAAGCCTGATGGACAGGATATATGTTTTAAATTTACTGCAATGTAAAAAGCGCATAGCATTGCTTTCATATTATAACTGTAATGCATTACTAAAACACAGATGATATATTCTATTAAATGCATCAAATGCTGCCTAAATAAGGTGGTGTTCACTTTTGTATAGTTAGAGGAATAAGGCAGTAAAACCTCCTTAAATGGCATTTGGATTGAGGTAATGGAGAAGCTTTCTCACAATTCTGACTTTTATACTTGTACAATTGCGAGTTTACGTCTTGCATACTCCTTATAAACTAGAAATATTGTGTGACATAAATATGCAATTTAAAAATATGACACTTAAACTCAGTATTATATGAAGAATATCTAAAACATAAGACAAACTCACAATTCTGTCAAAAAAAGTCTAAATTATAAGATATAAACATAATACTGAAACGGAAAAATAATATATATATATATTTATAAAAACATATATTCTCTGTTTCGAGGAAAAAATACAAAATATAAGATTCTAAAATATAAAATTCTATAAACAAATTGTATGTGTCTTTGGAGAGAAGTGACATAAAAATGCAATTGGGAAATATTTTGACATAAAAAAAATATTTGGCAAAGCAGCTGCACAACTGTTAAGCTGAGAACATTGCTAAATGCTCTGTATACGTACAGTGAAGAGAATATAGCAATAAAGCCTCTATTCAAAAAGCCTGACCAGCAGTCCGCTCCCCGTTTCCGTGATGGTTGGTAGGTTTGTGCTCACCCGGACTCTCTGCACCTCCATGAAGACGGCTCTCTGAAACGCTTTCTCCCACAGCACCAGTTCGGAGCCCAGCTCAACGCTGTAGCAGAAGCTCTGTCCGTGACCCACCAGCACACTGAAGCAGAAGGGTTCACTGTCCCGCAGCTCACCATCCTGCTGGAGCCCCATATAAAACCTGGTCTGTATCCAGCAGTCCTCAGCTATCCACAGCTACACAGAAACGGAGGCACAGTGACTGCTCCAAGCTTATATATGACTATATATAAAGCACACAAAGGCTGCATGTGTTTGATAAAAAAAAAAAAACAGTAAAAACTATAATGCGAAATATTATTGAAATTTAAAATAACTTCTATGTGAATATATTGTAAAATGTGATTTTGATCCACTTTTAGAAATAATATAGATATTTTTCAGGATTCTTTGAAAAAAAAAAAAAAAAAAAATATATATATATATATATATATAAATATACATAAAAAAAAAAAGCTGAGAACATTATTAAACAGTCTAAAATATTAATATTTATTACATTCTTTAAAAATAAATAAATAAATAAACAAACCATTTTTAATGTGTAAAACTAAATATGAAAACAAATATTTTATTTCTTTAAGATAATGTGCACTGATGAATCGTGTACAATAAGAGCAGGAATATGATTTTGATTTCATGATGACTTTAAATGACAAACAAAACAAATCCTGAGCACTCAGCATCTACTGATAAAAGCCATACCTTATGAACCTTAAAGAGAACCTCACAGAGGTGAAAACTAGCCTCTGCTTGAGCCCAGTCCGATGCCAAGATCTGATACAAAAACACAGAAAGAAATCTCAGTTACTCATCCATGATTAGTGAAGATACAGCCGCTTACTGAAGTCCCCTCGCAGTAGGTGAAAGGAGTAGTTCACCCGAAAAAGAACATTTGCTGAAAATGTATATTATATTATAGTTAAAAACTGATGGACTGGAGTGCTGTGGATTATTGTAATGTTTTTTATCAGCCGTTTGGACCGAGCATCCACTGATGAGACACTGATGCAATGCTGCATTTCTCTAAATCTGTTGAAGACACAAAAACTCATCTTCATCTTGGATGGCCTGAGGATGAGCACATTTTCAGCAAATGTTCATTTTTGGGTGAACTACTCCTTTAAGAAAGTGCACTACGCTGAGGTTTGTGGATCATGCCTCCAATATTTCAAAACAATGTATTGCAGAGATTCGACTGATTCATCATTTCACTCCCCTGTTTTGGAAAACCAGTCATTTGTTTTATTTTTTGCCTTCGGAAACAGATTTCAACACTGCCATTTCCATTAAAATTCATGCGCATGAAAAAGTTAGCTGTAATTACCTCTTCGTGACCTGCAGAGACATAAGGCTTATTTAACAGTCTGTTCTCTCTAAAGCAGCACAGACGTAAATCTGAAACATAATGAGATGCTAATGAATATGCTGAATGTCTCTGTAGGCTTTAAGGCACGTTAAACGCTATGTTTCCTTAGATTCCTGCCTTTATTAATTCAGTAATGCACATTTAATGAAACGGCAAGAAATATCAGCACAGCATTATTTTGGTCAAAAAATTGATCAAAACCACTTAAAATAACATTAACGCCGCCGTAACGGAGTCACGTAGAGGACGACGCTGGAGTGAAGCTACATATCGCATCGCATTAGGAACTGAAATAGCACACAATACAGAGCCAACACAAAGTGCGGGGCTGTATTTCATAACTGATGAAACCTGTGTCTTCAGGCTTAATGGCAAAGATAAAACATTTGTCACCAATAATGTATGTGTGCGAGGCCACCGCGGTAATGGCTTTTCCTTGCCACAGTCCATTAGAAAGTAATAGATTGATTAGATATAATTAGAATGGATGTCCTGAGTCTCCGAGCAGAGGAGGACAGGTGAGGTTTGGCACAGTCCACAACATTTTAGGAGAGAAGACATGGGCTGTGTTCAAAGTATGCACTTTTTCTGCAGTATACTGTACTATAGATCCAGTGTAATGTAGTGCACTAGTGTTTGAAATGATTTTCACCATTTAGGCTTCCCATATTGACCAAAAAATGTCTATGGCTTTTCCAGAAGGATTTAAAAAATCAAACAAAACAAATAATTATGAAGACTTTTAGTTTGTTAATAGTCACATTTTTGATTTTTTGATTACGAATTGCAAAAAAACTAAACTAAACTAAAAAAAATTCCCCCAGAAGGAATTTCATATAATGCAGTAATATTGTGTGTGAGTGTGTGTGTGTATGTGTGTGTGTGTGTGTGTGTGTGTGTGTGATGTGTATGCGTTCTTGTGTTTGTGTGTGTGTGTGTGTGTGTGTGTGTGTGTGTGTGTGTTTTTTTTTTGAAAATCTAGACATGACTGTAGTTTCCTGTAAGGGGTAGGTGTAGGTGTAGAGTCAGTGTAGGACAATACCACATACAGTCTGTACAGTAGAAACACCATTACACCTATGAAGAGACCATATAAATCACAAAAACCAACGTGTGTGTGTGCGCGTGTGAGTGAGTGTGTGTGATGTGTGCGTGTTTGCATGTGAGTGTGTTGTGTGTGTGTGCTTGGGCGATAGAACATATGTTCAGTACAGTATAAAAACCATTACGCCCATGGAGAGTCCCTACAAGGATAGCTGACCAGACGTGTGTGTGTGAGCTTACAGGAGGACTCCTAAAGACGAGGAGAGAAGATCCTCTGAGAGCCAGGAACCTGCAGCTGTGAAGGGGCTTGACGTCGCCGCCCTGCAGGTGTTCACACACCCACCCCATGTGGACAATCTGAGGAAAAACACATCTCAGACCGCTATCCACTTCTCCTGAGTAAATATGACTGAATTACTCTCTGAATTATTAATCGTAATGCTACAGAGAGCCAGAGGTCATGACCAGTCTCTCAGAGATGTGTTATTTTCCTGATTATGACATCTCTCTCATACTGCAATGTCAAAGTATGATGGAACAGAAAAATAGGGACAATAACTTTCTGTCTTATGATTTAGATGAATATGTCACTGTTAAAATAACCCACCTGATCATCAGGAGAACAGTATTTATTCGCCGTTTTTATCTGAAACGAACAACAACATTTACAAATCAATCACCAGTATGTAAGTATAATATTTATTTATTTTAAAATTAATTGCATAATTTTGTACTCTTCACTGATGCAATTAAAAACTATAATAATAATATAAGCAGAATTATTATTTATTTATTATTTTAGCATTACAATTAACACTTTACAATCAAAACAATTATTATTATTTGATTAATATTACAATTATGTATTCATTATTTTTAACATGTCCACTTTTGTACACCGCACAGATTTACTTATTTTTACTATATAAGATACTTATATTTTTCTTGTTATTAATAATTGTCATGTCTTGGTCCATGTGCTGTCTGTGTTTTTGTTTTCATTCAGTCTCATGTGTTTCGTTAGTGTCTAACTCCTGTCCAGCTGTGTTTCCAGGTGTTGTGTATCATGTCTCTGATTATGTGTCCTTTATATTCCACGTCCTTTTGAGTGTTTAATGTTGGTCAGTGTTTTCCTGTAGACGTTTGTGGATGTTCGCTGTTACGCACTTGTCTCTGCGTTTTCGTCAGCTTCCTTGTATTTTGTGTTGCTCGACTTGGATTAAATGTGTTTCTTAAAAGAGTTTCTGCCTCATCGTCTCCATGCCCGCTGAGAAGCGAGACAGCGACAGCTGTGCACACCTCAATCGTTACAAAAATAAAATAAATGTTTATTTATTTGCTTATTTACTCATTACTTATGTAATTTACAAAATAGTAAAAATGTGTGGTTTTTTATATATTTCTTTGTCTTTTTTTTTTTTTTTTGCTATATATTGCCAGGAAAATGCTAGTTATTATCATAAAAGGATCATTTAAAATAAATAATTTAATACATACATTTATTTATTAAGTTTAATAAGTTGTACAGTTATTATTATACAATGGAAATTACTTATTTAATGCAAGCTACATATTTACTTGTTTATTTTATTTAGTTGTTAAATGTTGCTTGGACAATACAAATAATCATAATATAACATGATTATTATAAACAGATGTATTTATTTTTTCCCTTAAAACTTTAATTTACTGTTCAAAAAAATATATATATAATTTATTGTGATTTTAAATTATTATTATTATTATTATTATTCATATGTTCACTATTTTTTTTATTCATTTTGCATTATAGTACGCTATAAAGCATTAGAGATTCAATTTAAATTTACTTCATTGTCATGAATGTAATAACACAAATTTTTAAAAATGCTTTATATCCTTATTATTTAATTGCTTATTTGTTTGATTTGGCAGAATCTGTCCAGATATTTGTCGTGTGATTCACTCTCATGAGTGATGGTTTCTCTCTGAAGACTAATAATGGACCTCTTTCTGGAAAACTGCATCATAAAGGTCCATTGAGTTTCTCAGATTGGTGCTCTTTGGACTCGATTCATAAGTCTTCGGTGCTCGAGCCCTGCGCTTGCCAAGAATATTGCCTAACGATCTCATTTCCTGTGCGTTGTTTTAATTAGTGCATGCGCTGATGATCCAATGGGCTTTTTCTGAGGATGTCACACAGCTGCCTGTTTTACGTGCAATTACTGCGCTGACGTCACCAAATGATGGAGACGGACGCTGATTGCTAAATGTCCAATTAACAGCTGATTGTGTGTGAAAGTGGAAGCGGATCTGTTATTGTGGTGACCTATAACCTATAAATAGAGCGACTGACACATGCTCGAGCTGCGAGGATGATGGGATTGAGTGTCGTTTGACACATTCTGACCTGTTTTATTGATATATGGACTTGTCATATGTTTCAATGAACTGAATCTTTTCATGAATAATTATTTCAATTCATAATAATGCATCATAATGCCTATTGATGGTCCCACCTGAAAAGTGTCATGCATGTGCATCTGAATTAATGAGAATGCAATTGATCATAAGATCATATTCACAATATAATATTTTAATATTGTAAAGTAATGCCGCTTTATATATAAAACAGCTGGCAAAAGTTTCTATTAGTCATTTATATATATCTGTAAAGTTCATGTGCACAATTTTAAGTAAAATTATAATACCAAAAATTAATAATAATCATCTTAGAATAAATGTACAGTTTTTTAGAAAATGATGAACAAACAAACAAATACAATACTAATAATTATAATTTTATCATTTGTTTTTACATTGTGAAGTGTACAAAAGTGTATTTTAAGTTAAAATAAATCAATAAATGAATGATCAATAAATCAAGCATATATTAATGTTTAATAAATGATTTGAGATGATTTTTGAAGAGCAATTTATGTTAAATAATTTTGTTTTTCAGAAAAGTATCACCCAAAGTAGATCTGTGACCTGACTCAGCATCAGATATATCTGCATCTACGTCACATTATGCAAAATATGATTATCATTTCTTTCTATAGAGAGTTTAATGTGAAATACAACCTGGATGTGTCACCGAGAGTAACTGCATAAAAATACGGTGAACTGTATATCATGCAATCCTGCAGAAGTTCTGAACACAGCAGAATTGCATATTCATATTTCAGCCTGAAAGCAGTCATAAAACTTCCACCCAGTGCATCTGCTGCAGTCCTGAACATCAGTGCATCTGCTCTGATCTCTCATGGACATTAGTGTCATGGACAGATAATGCATGTTACTTACGCTCTCCTGGGTCAAATCGTTGATATTGGTTGATATTGCTTGAAGCCAGTCTGTGCTTTCAGCTGCAGTGCAAAATTGAAGAACGTGCGTGCAAACTCCATCTAAGGCAATGACTTCAAAACTGTTCGATCTGGAAGAACAAAGAAAAAGCAGGGAATATCAAATATTACATTTACTGATAACAGCACAACTCAAGAATAGCAAACTACCCACGAATCTCACAGTTTCTGACAGTATACAGATTTTCTGTATGCATAAAACACCTGTATTTTATCATTATTATTATTATCGTCATTATTATTCTATTATAATTAAATTAATTGAAGACACAAATAATAAAAATAAATTACAAATAATTAAATAAAGTATTCAAATAATTATGATAAAAATGACTATACACTAATAATAATAATAATTGTTATTATATAAAGGAATAATAATGATAAAAATGCATTAAGCATTTAAAAAAAAAAGGCATTAATACTAATCATTATCATCACCGTCATGAATCCGACAACAATAGCACACTTAGCTGAAAAACCTACTGTTGTATAAATTGCACCATTTCACTAATTATTTCTCAAAACAGCATGCATCAGCATAAAGTACACACTGGCCAGTATGAGCAGACTCTAGTACACTAGTGCTCTATTGTGAACAGAGCCATTGTTATTAGAGGAACTCGCTGTGATCAAATAAACTCTGGAAGTAAGTAGTTCATGATGCAAGATACGTGTCAGGAAAGAAGCGGTTCCTGATCAGATCTTCAGGGCCACAGAGATTTATTTTATTATTGATGAAGAAATGAATAAGACATCAGAGACATATTGTACATGGCAAGAACAGAGACAAATCGATAAGTGTGGTCACAATTTGCACAGTATTGAATCATAGCTTTCTGTCGCAGGTGCAGAACAAACTCACCGATGATTCACATGAATTCTGAAAGATGGGAGAGAGAGGGATGTTTGTTGTTCAAATAAATAAATAATATCGCAACAAAACCAGATTGTATATGAATCTCGCAGGAACACTGAAACAAAGTTTGCATAAAGAAAAAAAAACTAAATTAAATAATACTATTTTTCTTAAATCTGTGTTTAATAATAAGTATAAAATAAAAAGGAATAAAACAAAATAAACCATCGTCTATTAATAGAGTAGTAAAACAGAAATACTCACACTACCACTACTACTTTTTTTGTGTAATATTACTAGATCTGTAAATTGTACAATTGATAACAGTAAAAAGAAATCCGTAAAATGTATGGTAAAAACCGGCAGCTGTGTTTTTTACGCTACCAATTAAAGACATTTGAACCAAACTTTTCATTAAGAACCTAAAGAATAATACTGCATTATATGACCCTTTTAAGTTGCACTACCATTAGAAATTCCCAAAGGATTCAAATATAAATAAATAAAGCAGACAGCATACGGATCTCCCAGCGCTATCAAAAGACTAACCTCAGACACGTCTGTCACTTCAGATTTTGTTACCTGCTTATTTCGTTGTGTGTTTTAAATGTGCAGTGATATCAATACAAATGTGAAGGATGAGATGCTTGAGTTGATAGACAGGGTTGTCACACTCACTCCTTCATCAATTGTCTATAATGGGCGGCTTTGACATTTAATTTCAGCGTGTGTTCAGAGCGTGCCGCAGATGAATTACACTCTGATTTGCCGGACTGACTATTTAATGATAGCTGTCAGAAAGACCGTCACGTCAATACATGCTCTGCGTGACTCTCGAGCAGTCCTGCCCATTGTGGCCCAGATTATTATGCTTATGAAGGGCTACCGAGGGCCAAAAGTGTGCAAGATGAACATTTCTAATGCATTAAATCAAGTGAGAGCAAGACTAACTCTATTACCGAAGCGAGATTACAGAAGCACTGCTCTCAAAACACGACATCTTTAGCCGCTTATATCTTTTCCAATAAAGCGATTCGATAAATGGCATGATTTCAATTAATGCCAACCATGTGTGAGATGCGTCCATTCAGCGCTTGGCCTTTCTCAGATAGAAATTGCCTGGAGAATGTAATGTTCTGCTTGAACTAGCAGCAGACTGTAGCCCAGCGCTTTGAAACCAAGAAGCTGACTGACAGAACACAATAAAAAATCTATTAGTCTGGAGAGAGCGTCTTCATCGGCCATTGCATGCATATAGAGAGAGATGCTCATAACCAAGTCTGAGAATAGCTTTAGGCTTCAAGGAGTGTCTTAGATTCGGAGGGAATGTGAAATCTGAGCATTAAAATGATGAAAAGCTGACAATCCTTCATGAAAGATAGACTCTTAGATGTTAAAAGTTTAAATGCATTCAGTTGCACAGAACATATCAGTTGAAGGGACGTTTTCGGTGAAAAGTTCTAGAGAAAGTTGATGGATGGAAAAACAAATCAATAAATAAATAAATAAGGCAAAACATAGTTAACTCTGTAAAGCCTGATATAATCAGGAATCAGAAAAGTATTATTTTTTCTAAACGGAACAGTTTATTGAACATTCAGACCAGAAGTGCCAAAACTTTTTATTAGACTTGATCGAGGGCCGTGGGTCAAATGTAAATGTTGCTGTATTGTATCCAATTTTGTTACATTCAAATGCATTAAATTGTAAAATAAATAAAAAAGCAATTTATTGTTGACATATATGTATGGAAAGAGAGAAAGATTTTTTTAACGTTTTTTTTTACACTTCAATAAAAAAAAAAAAAAAAAAAAAGCTATATCAAACTTAAATGAGTGATGTTCACCAAAAGTAAATAAATATTGCATTAAATTAAATTATGTTATATTAAAATTAGTGCTGTCAAACAGTTTATCACAATTAATTGCATCCAAAATAAAAGTTTTTGTTTGCATAAGATCATGTTCCATGAAGATTTTTTGTTAAATTCGTACTGTAAAGATATCAAAACATCATTTTTGATTAGTAAAATGCATTGATAAGATATTAATTTGGACAACTTTAAAGGTGATTTGCTCGGTATTTAGATTTTTCGCCATTCACCAGCACTACTTAAAATGCATTAAATAATAAAATAAATAAAAAATAAATAAAATGAAAATAATTAAACATTTCAAATACAAAAAAATACTATTGCTATTTTGATATTTCAATGCAAAAGAAAAAAAACATTAAAAAAATAATTATATAATTTAGTAGAGAAGATATGCACCAGTGGCATGTTTATTTTTAACAAATGTTTGCATATGTATTTATGTTTTGTATCAAATTTGATCCATCAGGGTTTTATGGCTCGTAGTCTGATATAGTGAGAAGATGGAGTGGAATAGTGAAATTTACTCAAAGAATCCAAACTATGCTGATATTTCCATGACAAAAAGTGATGGAATTCTGATGCTTGTAATAGAAAATCAATGACATCTTATAACAGTATATCAGTGGTCACTCTCTCTCCAATAATATGTCTTAGTAAGATGAGATTGAACTGATTCAATGCTGATAGATGAAGAAATAAACGCTCAATAAAGTATCATGAAAATCAAGTAAAGCTGAGCTGCTTCTGTCCAGTGAGTGTTCATCTGGAAATATTATTACAGTTATTCTGACGTTGACTTGATAAAATCAGTAAAGATTTGGCAACAAGGCATGGGAAGCAGCAGCTGAAGCTGGACGCTTGTACAGTCTCGACAGAAGGCTTGTACAGTAGGGTTGAAATGAAAACTGTCAGACCTGAAACTCCACCTGGAGTCGAGCCCCAAGCACACAGAAATATATTCAGATTATGCATTCTGCCTAATTAAGGATCTGATTCCACCTGCTGCAATCACAAGCTTTGAGTTTTAAAGTGGATATTTATAGATCTCTCTCTTCTCCGCCGATGCGATGCGATATCATTCGGCCTTCAGCGGCAGACGAATCAAGTTAGAGCCACTTCTTCGCGACCCTGGGCTGCTGCATCGCTGACCTTTCCACATGCGGCATGCTGCTGCATAGATATTGGATTTAGCATCCTCTCACCTAAATGAAAAAGCCTTGCAAAACCAACACTGGGCAAACCTCGCGGCTGGTGCGACATCACCACGGATTACCATACCTTAATTTGTCGGTTCCAGCTTTGCGTCGAGAGATTCGAGCCATGAACAGAGGGAGGCTGACGGCATCCAGCCAGCGCTTCTCATACTTTGGTTCATTAGCCGAAGGTGAGGAGGGCGACGACGGGGCCTGGACGGAATAAATGAGAGGGAGAGAGTGAGAGGCCGGAGCAGAAACATCTCGTTTTAGTGCCATCCGCTGGCCTTTGATCACGGCATCCACAGTCGATAATAACTCCAGCTCCACCTGATTCTGCTGTACTTTACAAATCAATGAGGATTACAGTCAACTTACATAAATGCATGACATTTTTGTGCATATTCAAAAAAGAAAGAGAAAGATGATGAAAGCCTAAAGAAGTTTGAACACTGTAAATGCATAGTTAGCTTTTAAAAGCTATTTTTTGCAACCAATTTAAAAATAAATAAATGCAATTGAAAAAAGGTAAAAGGTAATTGCACAATTTATTTTATTCAGAATTGCATTACTTTTTTAATTCTATTTTTTACATAATACGTAAAACAAATTGCATTCACCATTTAACTAAGTTTGCATCTAACAGTCTGTACTTACAGTTTATAATTATGTAGATGTAACATACTGCTACTGTTACATTAGAATTACAGGATATTGCACAGGCTAACTTAAAATAAAGTGCATCAAGACTGTACTTAAGTATACTTCATATGTATCTATTCTGTAAACGGTATCTAGCTGCACCTTAGTTTGATTCAACCCATTAGTACACCGTTAAATATATGTAATACCTTTCTATTAACATTAAAATTACAGAATAATCCACAGGCATAAGCTACTTAAAATAAAGTGTATTAAGATTGTACTTAAGTGTAAGCATCTGTGTAACAGACTCGGTGTGTAACATATGTGTAACAGTAGCTGTCTGTTACATCTACATAATTAAAAACTCTTATTACAGGCTGTTCCATAACTTAGCATAACTTTTTTTTTTCATTAAAAATTTTGAATTTTAAGAGAAACATAAACATTTGAATAAACATAAACTGATACTTCATGCTGACATTAAGCCCCGCCTAGTTTGATCTGATTGGACGTCTCAGTCATTCTAATATTGATAAGCACTGTAGACTGTTGAGGCAGATCAACAGAGCACTATATAACAAAGTGCAGCACAGTGGAAGGTCAGCCTGGCCATTTCTAATGATTGTGGAAAACTTCCCTCCTCAGTGTCTGTGATGGTTAAGGCTCTGTCAGAGACAGGCTTCCACAGATTACTACCAACGCTGTTGGGAACCCATAAAATTCAGCTTGTCAATTCTACAGATTATAGCATTCGAATTGTGCAGCCCCTAGTGTGCGTCACATTTGTGCTCAACTCACTTCAACTGCAAAATCCCATCATTCATATCAGCATTAACGTAATATTATGCATGACATGCGTGAATCGCTCGGATGCAAATAGTGAGTGCAAAGTCAGTAAGCTTATAAATCTCCTCGAATCAAATCAAAATCATATTTTTTTCTGCAAAACACTTCAGTACAGGTGCTTCAAAGTAGCTGCGGGATGCTTAAGATGGGGATATAGATTTTTTGGAGCCATTTCTGACCTTGCTTCTAGATGCAATGTACAGGGCATTTTTTTTGTTTGTTTGTTTGTTTTTAAAGTCAAAAACTAAATCTAAACTAAAAGGTAAATAAGCAACTTTAAATATATTCTTCAAACCCTTAAAAACATTCGCCAAGGCAGTGTTTGATTTTTCTTTAGTTTAACTTGTAAAATAACTAAAATAACTAAAAATGAAATAAAGTATGATAAACAAACATAAAAAGTATATATATATATTAGTGGTGGGCCATTATCGGCGTTAACGCAGCATCGCGGTTAATCTATTCTCAAAGTTGGGTTGGAGTCTATACTACAAGCTATGGTGACTTTCACCTTTAGCGCGGATGTATAG
>JAUCMU010000098.1:396134-407320 GCA_032275025.1 Enteromius treurensis
ATTGAGATCTGTTGATTGGATGCTGTGTGCTCTCGGTGTCTGCTGATTCAGGAACAGGTGAAAGTGACGGTGTGACAAATAGATAATAATCTATAAATTTTATAAAATATAGTTTTTGTTCAATTATTAATTAAGTTTACGTGCTGTTGTGTTATTGTATTTATCTATTTGTTTCTAATTTTATTTTATAAAATGAAATCGAATTATAGAATTTAAATATTAAATATAATAATAAAGTATAGAATTATATAAATTATTATTTCTTTTATTGAATATTTTATAACTGGTTTTATTTTTATATTATATATATATATATATATATATATATATATATAGTTTTTAGTTATTATTTAGATAGTTATTAATTTTTAATTACTAATTTATTTAGTTTTCTATCTAAAATAAAGTTTGTTTACAGTTTGTTACATTTTTTTTATTTCTGTGAATGTTTATTTTATTTAAAAAAAAAAAAAAAAAAGAAATAAACCAAACCACATCCTTCTAATGCATCCTTGATGCATTTCTTATTATTTCTTATTATTTTCAATTTAATTCATAATATTGTTCAGAAAAGAACATTCATGATGTGAAATGCGTTCTTTTTTGGGGACACTGTAAAAGTCTATAACGCATCCTTGCTGAATAAAACAAGTTTATTTAAAAAATAAAGAAACAAAATGGGAAATCTTCCTGACCCAAACTTTTGAGCTCAAGCGAGTGGCCACACAGTTTGACTTTTAATGAAGCAAAATCGACAGCATCCACTTCAAGTCGAGCGTAAAATCTCCGTACGTTTTCCACCCCTGGGAATACAGGCTTTGTCTTTGAACTCGAACCCTTTGTGCTGGTATGGAAATCCTGGCTGCCCACACAGTGAGGAAAAACATGGCCCATGGTTCTCCCAACGCTTCAGCATGCCAAGCCTTATCAGTAAAGGTCAAAGCCGCTTCCAGCCTGCAAACTCAATATTACATTACAATATTTCATTTGACCAATTCAGCATCAATAACCAGCTAATGAGACCCTATTAATAAAACACGCATCCTTGATTATCTCACGCTCAGCGCTCCCGGCACCCTCATTTTCTCTCAAAACATTGCAATCATCAAACTCTGCGCTGGAAAGTCACATTTAGGCGAGGTAAGTTTCCAAATGTGAAATGGAGCTCATTAAAATTCATACCTGTCGTGAATCAAAATGGAAATGAAAAGGCAAGGCTGGGCTCGGTGACAAAGACGCGGCTGAAAAGAGCCGTCTTTTTACAGGCTGAGTAAACACATCGGAACAGTATTAATAGAGTGTTTGCAGAATAATAGACGGCCGTTTAAGAGCTGAGCGTGTATTACGACGAGAGAGAGGGATGTTAAACGCTGCAGTGGCGATCCACAGATAAAGACGACACACAACAGGTCATGAGCAGCTTTATATTAAGGTTGACTAACTGCCCGGCTGTGACTCCATTGCAGTCTGTAAATCAGCGCGGCCCCGGGGACGAATCACAATAGATTTGTGTTGCAGCTGAGCTGAAAACGGCCAAACGCTGTGTGCATCAGATTCATTACATTCATAGTGCAATTATTAGTGGCGCTCGCGAAGGCACTGATGTGATGAAACCTTTAACCCTGTATAAAATAATGGCCAGAAAGTATTTTTCTATTGCACTATTCAGAAGTTGACATAGTTTTTTTGTTGAGAATCATATGCAGGTTTTATGGCTCATGTACACTTTTGGAAATAAAGGTACAAAAGCTGTCATTGGGGCGGTACCTTTTCAAAAGGGACATGTTTGCACCTAAAGGGTCCATTTTGGTCCTTATATTAGTGCTTAAAATGTACATGTAACTTAATAGATACAAAAAAATGTGCCAATTAGTCCTGCCACAGTTACAGCTTTTATACCTTTATTTCTGAGAGTGTTTAATATGATTTAGTGAGCATACAACCATATTTTTGTTATTCTGAGACTTAAACTGAGCAAAAACACACAATTTGGTGTAGATGCTTATATTCATATGGACAAGAAGTGATTCAATTCTGATGCTTGTTATCTTTATAACAGTACAGCAGATACTTACATAAAATTAAATAAATATCAGTCATCAGATCCAGCATCTCGTAATAATAACATTATTATTAGTAGTATTTATTATCTTGTTTACCATTACAAATGTCTAAACATGCTTAAATCAAGACGTTTTCAGAAGAAAAAAACGCATTAAAATTAAGTGAAAGTACGTTTTTAGTTAAAACGTGAAAAAATATCTGCCAATGAGGTCAGAAAATGATACTGTTTTCCTTTTGAATATGGGTTTAATTTTTTCGTGCTTAATTAAGTTGGCTTGAGAAAGCCAACTTACTGATATCCGACTTAAACTTATTATTATTATTCTGAGACAAAAATTTTTAAACGCTACTCCTCCTAGAGCTTTAACTCTACAAACTCCAAACTCAGACCAGATCTTCAGACTAATCTCACGGGGTGTGCTATATCTTTTCTAACTGATCCAACTTACGATTTTTGTAAAAATTGCAATTAAAAATGGAAAAAATCTCATAGACTCTCATTCACTGAATGTTCAGATGAGCCAAGACTCTGGCAACTGTCAAAATTCAAATCTAAACACACTGCAGTCATTCTCGCAACATGCTAGTAACTTGCTAATCATGCTAGAAACATGCTAGTAACATGCTAGTTACAAGCTAATCATGTTAGGAATATGGTAGTAACTTGGTAATCATGCTACAAACATGTTAGCAACGTGGTAATCATGCTATAAAAATGCTAGCAACATGCTTATCATGCTAGAAACATGCTAGTAACTTGCTAGTAACTTGCTAATCATGCTAGAAACATGTTAGCAACATGCTAGCAACCTGTTAGAAACATGCTGGAAACATGTTAGCAACATGCTAGTAACATGCTAATCATGTTGGAAACATGCTAGGAACATGCTAATAATGCTAGAAACATGTTAGCAACTTGTTAATCATGTTAGCAACATGCTAGTAACATGCTTATCATGTTAGAAACATGCTTGCGACTTGCTGATCATGCTAGCAATATTTTAACAACATGCTAATAACATGCTAATCATGCTAGAAACATGTTAGTAACATGCTAATCATGATAGCAACATGCAAGTAACATGCTAATCATGCTAGAAACATGCTAGCAACATGGTAGTAACATGTTAATCATGCTAGAAACATGCTAATCATGCTAGAAACATGCTAGCAACATGCTAGTAACTTGCTAATCACGTTAGAAACATGTTAGCAACATGCTAGTAGCTTGCTAATCATGCTACAAACATGCTAGCAACATGCTAATCATACTAGCAACATGTTAGTATGCTAGTATCTGTATTATCTGACTTTCTAGACTAAAAAACGTTAAACTGAAAATTTTCTAACTTTTTAAAATCGTAACTGTTTAAACTCTTTTAACTTAAATTATTTTAAACTTTTCAAACTATTTCA
Organism: Enteromius treurensis; assembly: GCA_032275025.1. Lineage (NCBI taxonomy): Eukaryota > Metazoa > Chordata > Actinopteri > Cypriniformes > Cyprinidae > Enteromius > Enteromius treurensis. The sequence goes on from JAUCMU010000098.1 coordinate 399,615, forward strand.
AACTTTCAGCCTCTGCTTTCTCAAGCCAACTTAAAGTTTGTCTCGACAAACTTTTTTTATCTAGTTTGTAAATTGCAATACATTTTTCAGACAATTTCCATATCTTAAAAATCATTTTGCTTTAAGTAAATGTTTCTTGATTTAAGATTGTTTTGAAAACAAGACACAAACAGTAAGAATTTTCCCCCCAGTATAAGATGCCATTGAAAAGCTAAGTTTAATGATTCAAACATATGTCTTTTACTTGATAAAAAATCAAGTGACAGAAAGCATGTTGAAAAATCAAGACAGTCTCACGACCAATTCTTACGTATTCGTACAAGGTGGCAAAATCGTGCTAATTCATACAAATTTGTTCGAATTGGCAACAAATTTAGCAAAAGTTGTATGAATACTTGTACGAATTTGTACGAATTAGCCACCTCGTAAAATATGTATGAACTGCCGTGAGACTGGGTTGGAAAAATCTTGTGTGCAGCAGCAAAGATCATGTTGATGATTGAGGGGTCTTGAATATCAAATACGATACAGTAGACTTTATAGGGTTAAACTTCCATGCCTAAACCGTCCTACTGATTCCTCAAATCATGCGTTGTTGCTTTCCTAAGTGATCAGACACACCGCTTTCTCCCAAATCATATCAGCAAACCAGCAGATCACAGGAGAGTCAGTCAGTAACAACACAAAACAGCCTAGCAACCACATAGCAACTAAACAACCCTTACTGTTCCTTACTCCCACAACACATTAGTGCATGGCAGCAAGTTTTGCACAGACAAATATCACTTATTTTCTTATAAGTCATTTTTCTGAAGGCCTGCTCGTGGACTATAAACCACTGCTATCCCACCACTAAACCTGTTAGAAATACAGCTCCAACTAGTGCTGTCCTGCAGAACATGAATAAAAGATTCGTGACTTTTAAGGTTATAACATTCATGTGCCAGTCACAGTCTCCATTGGGCGCATTTAGCTGAGTCTCCAAATCCCAAAGACAAGCACACAATATCTTTCCAGCAGTGTTTCCAGAGACACACTTGTGCGAGCTGGATCTCAATCAAATCTCACGGACATACAGTAAATAAGAGCCGGTTAGATTCCGTGGCAGATTTACAAAGCCAATCTGCAAAAGTACACATGTAAGACACATCATTTGGTCTGCTGGCGGTTATGCAAGTTATTCTGAAATGTACATCTGCTTCAGGACTAATAACATCATGTAAATGATCTTCATTCATTCTGATGCGGAGATGAAATAAATAAATCAATACGCAGTTTACAAAACTACATCGCTTGCAGGGTTGCCAAGTCTGCAGCTTTTGCATGGATTTGCACTCATTTTAAAATTGTTTTTAGAGCAGAATATGATGATTGTGATAAAGTATACTAATAATTAAATTGCATATTACAGTACATATATAAATAACCTTGCATAGATAATTATGCATTGACAATACTATTACTTATTGCATATTATGTAATAAATACAATTGCATTCTACAACTGCAAGGTTTGACAAAGCATACTATAACTTTAAGTATATCACAGTATATAATACATTAGTAAAAGATTATGTAATGTATTATAGTTTGACAACGCACACTATTAATTGTGTTGCATATTAGGCTAAAAGTATGCATGCACTTTGCAATGTTTGATGTTGTACTGTATGTTTTGAGTATGGTTTGTTGCATTGACAAACAATTAAAAAAAAATGCATGCATGCTGTATTGCAAGGTTTGAAGGCTTGACAAAGCATACTAATACTTACATTTACTTATATATCATGCAATATATTTTTACTTATAGGTTTGACATTATATTCTATATAAGCATACATATTGCAAGGTTTGATGCTTCGACATTATATTGTATATGATACAAGTAAATATAAAAAAAATGTGCTTATATTTTGCAAGGTTTTGATGGTTAGACAAAGCATAATAATACAGATACCACATGTTATAGGTCAAATAAAAAGTACAATATGAGTATTTGTCAGTATTTAGTGTAAAACCTTTGCTTGAAATAATTACACTTGCATCATTTCTATTCAATTCTATTTTAGGTAAAGGAGCCCAGAACAGTACTATATGCATTTACATCATCCAAGCAACTCTCTAAAGCTCCCTAAATATTACAAGACATCCAGCAATGATGATGCTTTTGGATTTTGTGGGACTTTGATCTGTATGCACAAAAAGAAAGCTGAAAAGTATAATATGAACTCTAAGTGCTATAGTCAATTTTGAGCTTTGCCGTGTGGATCTGGCATCCCTCATCATTCACTCAACTGCATTCATGAGAATCACACGTTCACAGTTCATCCGAAAGATCAGATCAAAGGTGAAGCACACAAATCATATCTGCAACCTCTGGGAGAACGACTGCTATATGCTGTGTTTCTCAATGAAATGAATACTCTGATCTCTTTATTACTGTACTGTATGTTCTCTGAACAGGTTTCAGTCACTGGATGCAGCTCAGGAATAAGTTAATGGGGAAAAAATGATTGATTTCTGTTCTAACAGACATCCAATCTCTTGAAGGTTTCCCAGAGGTTGTGTTTTTGGGCAAAAACGGCAAGTTTTTTTCAAATCCAAAAGCAGTGAGCCAGCATTTATCGATACCTCAGGAAACCCTTCAAACCCCTCCAATCTGATAAAGGCATACCGCAGTGCAACTGGCAGGACTCCACTTACCAATTAAGAAAAACCACAACCGGGCACCAGAAATAGGACAGAACGTGTTAAAACAAATACAGCAAGCTAGCAGCAATCTCTAACAGCAGTTTGAGTGCATTTGCCGAGAAATCCTTTGAGAGGACATCTCCGAACACCTCAAGAATAGTGCGAATGAAGCTACTCCACGCTGTCACACATCATTATCTCCACAAAGAGGAATACAGCAAATGGGAACAATAGCACAAAAAACTCATTCCGCCTTGAGATTACACTGTCACCTCAAATCTACTAGGATTTGTTCTGTCAATTATGCAACATTTCCTGCATGCTTTTATTGTTGTTTTCTTAATCACCAACGCTGTTGCATTTATTTCACTTTAATAGCTTATTACCTGACCCTCTTTCACCCACAAACCATCATTTACATTACGAACATAATTATTATGGGCTGATTTTAAGTGCAAAAATGTTGATACATTCCATAAATATAAATGTATAAACCCCCCAAAATGCCAAAAAGTCCATATATACTGTAAACTCAAGTGCTCAGAAATGTTAAGTGTCATCCATGTACAAAATAATTGGCTGACTTCACATCTGCAAAGCACCTTTTTTAAAATGCACACAGTATAAGGTGAACTCAAAACATACAGTAAGCTGGCTAAATAAAAAACCTAAAATAAGCTAGTTATCCTTCCAAATCATGTCAAATAATTAAATCATATATTATGTGCAACGCAACCGATTATAAAAATACAAAAAGATCTGTAACTAACCATCTTTTCAAACGCAAGTGCACTCAAAAGACAATAAAACAGCACTGACCTTCAATAAATGCAATATCTCTTCAGCAATAAACTTGGAACCTTTAAAACACAACTACTGAGGATAATCTTATCTAAAGGCTGCAATTCATACCGATTAGTCCTCAGTTCTCCAGAATGTGTATTTCACAGCACCTCGGTGAAGCAAAGTTAGTTAAGCAAGTTACACTAGTAATCTAACCCCATCTCTGGTATCCCATTTATGTCATAATCCCCTGCATATACACTAGCCAAAAAGTGCTGTGCGCCTGTTGTCAGCCTATGAAGTTGAGTTGGACCTGCTGGTCTTACCCATGTTGGTACCAGGAGGCTGGCGGGTCTCTCTAGCAGATCAGGCTGATGTTTGGCGGCTGCGTTCATCTCCCATGCAGCCTCTGCTTCGGTGCACTGAAGTCACACACACTTGGATCTGTCATTTATATCCAGTGATGGCCAGGCATCGTGCTCAGCCTGTTGGGAAGGACGCGGCTCCGGGGTCCAGCATCCAAATGGACCCGTCGAAGACTACGAATCTGAAACAGCGGGACCGTGCGGAGGCGCTCGGAGTTAAAGACACATCCGCACAGAGGTGAAGTGATCGGAGCGATGTGCGTATTCCTGCGAGTTGGAAAGAGACGCGTGCGTCGCGCTGGAGGACCGGAGCGCAAATGTTGAGCGCGTTTCCTTCTGCTGCCTCAGATATGATGAGCCCTTCAGCTCGAGCTCGTTTAACCCATCACTGCCTGAACTCTTCACACTCAACTAGGGCTGGGCGATATGTCGAAATATTCGCTGCATATTGACGATGCGTAAAGCAACGTCGTAAAGGCGCATTGATGTTTTTATTTGACGAAGTTTTCAAAACACCGTTTCTTCCAAGCAACTCTTCCCTTTCATGGAGTTTTATCTGCATCTCTCATTTAAACTCGATTTGAGTAGCAAAAGCGTTTGAGTTGATAACTTATGATTCATTTTAGCGAATGAATCCAAATTTTTATGAATCGGTTCGAAATTCACTATAGATTCTCGATCGCTAATGTCCATTTTTTATAGGGTATTCGTAGCACATATAGTTTACTTTTGTGATTGGCCTTTGGTTGAAATATGGAGCAAATACCAGTATATCAAAATAAAATGTTTTCAGCATTTTAGTGACATTCAAAAATGTTATGATTTAATATCAACAACTAAGCTACTAAAGCTGCCTTCACATCATTTCGTAATTACCGTAATTCCGAGATGACAACACGTGACTTACTTATAGCTTTCATGTTCTTGGAAATAATTGTTTGATGAACCTGGCGACGGTCAGGTGGTTAATCTGTCCAAGTCCAAACTTTTTTGAGATCGAGTTCACTAGTTGTAATTACAAGTTCTGGAGCATGTGGGCTTTGATAGTGTTGCCATAGAAACACATAATTTAGATGTCACATGTTATCATCTTGGAATTATGAGATGGCGTGAATGCAGCAAAATTCTATATGAGCAGAGTTATTATAGTTGAATACATGTAATACAATAAGAACATTTTTGACAGTACCTTTAAATGAACAATAAACTGTTGTTTCATTTCAGCTGCCAAAGCAGCATTTTACCTTTTATTTCTTGACAAAATAACTAAAACTAAAACTGAAAACAACAACAATAACAGACTAGACTATATAGACATACAAAAAAGGAACGGAAAAAAGAAAAATGACAACACAAAACATTACTATAACATAAACGGACATTAATCTGAAAACAGAAAATATAATATATTAAATATAATTCAAAATAATTCATAATTTTCACATAACCTAATGTTAAGGCATTCATTTTGTCTATTGCAAAAACACAACCCAATAAATTTTATGTAATCTATTTATTGTTGGCACCATTTCAATTGGATGCATCTTAGTTTAAAAAACGTGCTGGACATACGAAAATAACGAAATAAATGTGTCTCTGCCACAAATAAATACCTTAAGACTGGGTAGCAAATACAACATACATGAAAAACAAAACACTGCAACTAGGCCTGCATGAATTTAATGACTAACACAGTGGCAGTGTGTTTAATACCAACCCAGTCGCACGGCTAGTCGTGACAATATCACGAAATAGGCATAAAATCTATTGATTCATGTCAGGGTCACGAAAATTACGTTATTTTCGTATACGGCTCACAGTGCCTTTTAGTACGGCCCGCTGGAGTCACGTAAAGATTACTTTAGAAATACTTTAGTTATACTTTAATTTGCTTCAATAAAAAAAGAAATTAAGTAAGACAGTGTAAAAGGTTTGAAGACGTGGATTAGTAATCTGGCCCCTTGGTATACTGGCCCTCATCACTGTCAAAGTTGCCCATCACTGGATTAATATATGCATTTTAAAAATGAAAGAATTTTAAAAGAAATTCATTCACATGAAACAAACAAAATGCAAAACTGTAATCATGTGACATGCATTTCAAGTGAATATTCATTCATCTTTGTGTTATCAGCCTAACCATGAACTCTCTTACTGAATCCAACAGCATTTCTCATGTTTCTCTTAATAATAGTATTGATTTCTTGCATGCATTTGTAAAATGCACAGAAAACTAGACTCACTGCCAGAGGACACATTTAAGAGACTTCCCTTTCAATTTCAGTGCTCACTGGCTAAAATAATGTGCCATTGACCTAATTATTGTTTGCACTGTACTGTTAAAGTCAGCAGCCTCAGGTTCAGGACGATTACTAGAAATGAGTGCCAATAAAAAGGAAATTAACTGCACAGCTTTAGTGCTCAAATTATTAGAGCATATTTAAGCTCTTCTAACTAAAGATTAATTTGTGCAGCGTTCATTTTTGACTCCTTGTTAGGAATTCCAGAACGGATGACACCTGTGTACAAAATCTTTTGCTCTTCTTACTTTTCTGATCCGTGGAGAAATAGTTCTAAATTAAATAAACCTAAAATGTTATTAAAAGCAGCAAAGGATGCAGAACAACAATGACCGTGATGGTGCGTTTTAGTGGTCATCAACTTTGTAAAATAAAATTTTAATAATGTACATTTATAACATTGTTAGTGTTATATCACCTTTGCATAGAAAATAAAACTAATTTAAGGGTGTTACAAGGAAACTTCTATGGGAGGGACGGTAAATTTATACAAATTTAAAAATTCATATTTGTAGTACTCTCCGATTCACTGTTCTCAAAGTTTACCCAACTATGATGATTTCTGCTTCTGAGAAGCTCAGAAATGTGAAAAAGGTCTACAGGCTACACTTCGTGGGATATAGCATTTTATTTATTCAACATGCGTCTTGAAGTTTTCCAATTATCACGCTTCTTAAAGTCAATGTTCTGGTCCCACTTTATATTAAGTGTCCCTAATACCTGTGTACTTCCAGAGTAACTAGATGTGTATGTAGTGTGTAACCACAGTGTAAGTACACATTTCTACATAGTATCGACTGCTGTAATATTTCTGTAACCACAAACATTAGGGGTGTGCCAAAAAATCGATTCAAAGAAAAAACTAGGTTCTCATTTGCAACGATTCAGAATCGATCTGAAATGTCCAAGGATCGATTAAATAAATAAATAAATAAAATCAGCTGGTTTTTCGCCTCCATTTTTGTAACTAGCCTACTGGTCTGTACTGATGCCACCAAGCAGCCGGTTTTTGAACGCAAGCATGCGCAGTAGGGATGCTCATTTTAACTGTTTAACTGTTAACCGACGGAAGTTGATTAATACAATCAGTTAAACGGTTTAAAAGGTCATTTTATTTATTTATTTACTTCAGTATTTCACCTACTCATAGCCTATATAAATTTTTTGATTGGCCACATTCACACAGCAGCAGAATACAGTAGTTGAGTCCTAATACAGGGAGTGACAACAGCGTTCTGTAATGGAACTCACCTGGAAATGTTCAGGACTCGTATCCGTGTTCGTGGAACACACGCGCTGTGTGAACGGAACAGGAGAGCTGCTCTGCTGCACAAACGTGCTTCTAGCGGGATTTACGTGTTTTTATGTGTTTTGGGTAACTTTTAGTAATGGGAAATGAGTTGCGTGTCATCTGAACGTTTTATTAGATCTCGTCAGTTTTCCACCGGAGCCTTTTGTGTTCTGTGCGCGATTCATATGCTCCACTTTCCATCCAAAGCTGCTGTCGGTTAATGAAGGTTTGATGAAAGAACTCGCGCCTCGATTGGACTCCTGTCATGTCAGAAAGT
>JAUCMU010000098.1:407420-422102 GCA_032275025.1 Enteromius treurensis
ACACTTGATTTATATAAGAAGTAGGAAACGATGGTGTTTGAGACTCACAGTATGTTATGTCCATGTACTGAACTGTTGTTATTCAACCATGCCAAGGTGAATTCAGTTTTCCATTCTATGGCACCTTTAAACAATGTTTCCTTCTCTCTTGCCACAGTTTTGGAAGGTCAGACCAGAAGGGTTCAGCTGGGATTAGGTCTTTGCTTTCTGCAGACCAGTCAAGTTCTTCCGACTCAATCAATCATTTCTTTTTGAACCTTGCTAATACACAGAAGCATTGTTGTGTTAGAGTAGAAAAGGTTGTTGCCATGTAATTAGAAGCACACAATTCCCTTTAATATCATTATATGCTTTAATGCTAAGATTTGTTATCATTGCTTTATGATATTGTTTGCCAAGTCCTGTGGTGTTTTGAATGCTTCAAACCCTTTTACGAAAAAGTTGATTTAGAGCTTAAAAAAGCTTTTATCACTTTACAGCAGCAACAAATGCACATGTACAGCTACGCACTATAATTATGACAGCGATATATTAATGCCAGTGAATTCCACTCACTAAACTGCAATATAAGTTGAAAAAAATGTTTCTTTTAAACATGATCTTTATAGTTTCTGTCCTCTGCACAGTTCTTTTCCATTTCGTAAAAGGCAGTATGTCAAGTTCCGAACAGGGCAAAGGCCCAGTGTTTTTTTCTTTGAACCAAAATTAAATTTAACAAAAAGCCCACTTTTATCAAGACAAAATGCTCTTTTAATGGTTCTGACTTTAAGGGCTATGAGGGACCTAAAGCATAAAAAAAAAACACCCACTGCACCAGAGCAATTCACAGTTCTTCATGACGCAAACATTTAATAATAGGCCATCGCATGATGTCTGACCTGTCAGCCTTTACTGGCCATTACCAGGTACCCCTAGCAGGCGGCATTTCTTTATCAAGCTTCGATGGCTGCTGCGAGCGCTGCATGATGGGCTTTCAGTGTCTTGTTTTCGGCCTCCTAATGCGATCACACATACAGGGTGGTAAAGAGTGTCCGGGCAGCGGGCCAAGCTCTCATCCAACAGTGCATCTCCTGTAGAAATCGCTGGTCACCATCGCTTAAATAGTCTTGCTGATAAACATTCATTTCACATGAGCACCTTGGCAGAAGTGCTTCTGAAACATGACGGGGGCAGAGAAACAGAAGGAGGTCACTGGATGGGGAATAAAAGCCGCAGAGCCCTTGTTCTGATGTGCCGAGCTGAATGCAACATGACAAAACACTTACCGGAGGGGGGAGACACCTCTGCATGCACATGTGAGGCACTTTTCTTGTTATTCCACGCGTGTCAGGTTGAGGGTCACTCTGGGGAACAAACTTTACATTTTCAGGGAAAGCTGCATCAACAATTTAGCATCAAAGCTTAATTACTCCCTTCACATTTTCCCCTCGCGCTCCACTAATTAGACCGCAATCTCTGTACGCACTACGAAATAACACTGCCTTAAGTCTTCGACAATTTGCTGGCAACATGTTTTTCAAACAAACAAACAAATAAATATATATATATATATATATATATATATATATATACACACACCTAAAATGTTTTTTCCTCAAGTGTAATAAAAAAAAAAAAAAAATACATTTCAAGTTCTAATATATAATTTTATTTATAGTTTTTATTTTTATTTATATCATTAAGCTAATTATATTATATAAGCTTGTTATTTAAACTTGAATATTTGTTTTTTACTGTCTTTATCTTGTGCATGCTTGTCACGCCCAGCCGGAGCTTAAAGTTCAGCAGCGGGCTTGTTCAGGGCTCACACCAAAAATGTTCATCGCCTCACCGGCAGGATGTCTATCCCTTGTTAGAGACATATCTATGGTCGCTATTTCAGAATGGACTTCACATTGACGCTTATGTGCAGGACTTTATCGCTGTTTCTCACAGAGTCAATGTCGACGGCCTCAGGTGCTGTTCCATGTCCGGTCGGTGCCGGTTATACAACCAGGAGTGCTGTTTCCTCCCCAGTCGGTTCAGGTTTTACAACTCGAGGAGCTGTCACCCGTCCTAGCGATCCCTGAAACGCTAGTGACGGGTGCTGACATCACGTTCAGTCCCGGTTGCACAGCCTGACGAGCTGTTGAAGGCCCTCACGGTATCCAACCATTTATTAACGGGTCCCAACCCCTTAGCACGATACGAGGGGTCGTGTTCAGCTCAGCCAGTCCCGGTCTCACAGCCTGACGAGCTGTTGAGGGTCCTCGCGGTTCCTAGCCCACAAATAATGGGTCCCACTCCCGTTTCACTGTACGAGGAGCCGTGTTTTGTCCAGTCGGTCCCGGTTACGCAGCCTGACAAGCTGTCGAAGGCCCTCACGATTCCCAGCCAGTCTATATCGGGTTCCATTCCCGTCACACGGTACAAGGGGCCATGTTCAAGCCAATCTGTTCCGGTCACGCAGCTGTAGGAGGTTCTCGTGGTACATAGTCCGCATGTTACGGGTCTCACTCCCGGCAGGAGGAGCCGTGTTCAGAAATGACGGTTTGCAATTTGGGTTTCGGGTGGCTGGATCCAACACGGCCGGATCCGCCAGACCCAGTCTGGGACCCCGATCCAGTGTGGCCGGATCTGTCAGACCTGGTCTGTGATCCGGACCCCTAGTGGCCAGATCCGCCCGCGCCAGTGGGTGAGCCTGATTCATTTTTACCAGAAGCGCCAGAGCCGGTTGAGGAGCTCGAACCACCCAAGCCCCATAAAGACTATGAGGTCCCAGGGCCAGAACCTTCGGAGTCCGTGGGTGGCTCGGATATTCCAGTGGGTCCACTTATGGCTGCACCATCTCTGGCGAAGTCGGTGTTGGCCGTAGATTCTCCAGAGCCCCCATTCGTGGCTGCTCAACCCGTGGAGGTATCTGGGTTACAGTCCGGAGGGTTCAGGAAGGCCTCACCTACACCTGTACACCTGGGCGCAATTTCTGTTTGGTCAACCTAGAAGGTGCATTCACTGTCTGTTCCCGCGGGTGCAATGTCTGTCTGGTCAGCCTAGAAGGGCGCCTGTTCAGTCACTGACGAATGGTTTCAGGAGGCCGCTTTCACTACCTGTACGGTCTCGAAGGGCGATATCACTGACTGTTGGTTTCAGGAGGGCGCTAGCTCAGGCTGTTCGGTCTCGTAGGGCGCTAGCTCAGGTTGTTCGGTCTCGTAGGGCGTTTCCACTGTCTGGTGGAACCAAGAGGGCTCTGCCGCCATCCACTCTGGAAGATGGCCTCGCTGTCCGTTTCACCCAGATGGATGTTCCCGCCACCCAATCCACCCTGGAGGGTTTCTCCGCCGCCTGCTCCACCCCGGTGGGCTTCTCCGCCGCCTGCTCCACCCTGGTGGGCCTCTCCGCTGCCTGCTCCGCCCCGGAAGGTCTCTCCACCGCCTGCTCCGCCCCAAGAGGTCTCTCCGCCACCTGCTCTGCCCTGGAGGGTCTCTTCGCCATCTGCTCCGTCACCTCCGTCTACGCCGGCTAGGTGGGCTTCCCCGCCATCTGCACCGCCCTGGAGGGTACTAGAACTGTCTGGTCGGCCCTGGTGGGCATCTTTTTCATGGATTCCTCCCAGGTACTGCCATGTACTTTTTGCCTCTGCCTACGTGGTTTCTGTCTGCCGGTGTTTATGTTCGTCCGTTTTTGACCCTGAGCCTGAATAAACCCTTTTTTGCACATGAACTTGCACGCTTCGCTTCTTCCATTCGTGACAATGCTAAATGTTTTATATCTACATGCATAATTTTGTCTAAGGATCAATTTCGATAGATAGATTAAAACTGAAATGCCATGAAATGCAAGCTTGCATTTATGCACCTGCATATCAAACCAAGTCTCTTTCAATAATAGCAACTAAATGTATTATTAAGTGGTGCTCACTATCAGCAATAAAAACAAAAAAACAGTGCATGTTTGGAATGACTGGACTGAACTAGGCTTTGCACACTTGCATTATGAAATGCACATCGAAACAGAATTTGGTGCAGATTCTGTCTCGTGCACTGTCGAATCAAGAAATCAGCTTCCAGACTGTATTCTCCAGTATCAAAAACACATGCATATATTAATAAAAGTGAGTGTGGGTGAAGTAATTGCCCTGAGAAAAAAACATTAGCTATTGTAGGTGGGTGAAGATGGTGGGCAGGACGTGCCAGGAAAGCAATTTCACCTTAAGAACAGCACAAGTGAAAAGCACTCAGCGGAAACCACATTTTTTTTAAGGAATGCAAATCCCGTCAACGACAGCTGGCACTTTCCTCACACAGAGCACAAAACAGAGCCTCAAACTCTCACAAAAAAGTTATTTTTCAGAAAATGTCAGTTTAAAAGGAGATGCTGATATACCAGGAGACCTCACATCTGAACAAAAATATTTACTTCAGTTAATATTCTAATAATTTAACAATACATTTGCATTTTTATACTACTCTGATATCATTATTGGTCACATGACATAATGGTCACCTTTTTACAAATATTACAAATATTTATATTACAAATTTTATTAATTAATACTAAAACATGTCTTTAGTGAATCTGTGTTTATACATTTCATCTTTTTGGTTTTTAAGGTGTATTTTTAATAAGATTAAGATTTTGAATGCATATTTCTCCCATGCATTACATTATTTTTGTATGTTATTTTTAATTTATTTTCATATTTATATTTATTCATTTATTACACTGTTTAAAAAAATAAAGGGAAAACTAAAATAACACATCCCAATGAAGTATTCTTATTAAATACTTTGTTCTTTACATAGTTGAATGTGCTGACAACAAAATCACACAAAAATCATCACAAGTTTTTTTCGTGGTGCAGGAACGATTCTTACTCGACTTTCGTGATTCCACCACGAATTGACGCATCCAATGGAATCGGAATTTTTCGTTCGTGCTGGAGTTACGAAAATAACGTAATTTTCGTGACCCTGACACGAATCAATAGATTTTATGCCTATTTCGTGATATTGTCACGACTAGCCGTGCGACTGGGTTGTATTAACCCATGGAGGTCTGGATTTGGAGTCACACTCAAAACTGAAGGGGAAAAACACACTACAGGATGATCCAACATTGATGTAATGTCCTTAAAACAAGTCAAAACGAGGACCTCCACGTGCCTGTATGACCTCCCTACAACACCTGGGCATGCTCCTGATGAGATGGTCTCATGAGGGATCTCCTCCAAGACCAGGAATGAAGCATCCGCCTACTCTTGGACAGTCTGTGGTGCAATGTGGTGTTGGTGGATGGAGCGAGACATGATGTCCCATATGTACTCAATTGGATTCAGGTCTGGGGAACCGGGGCGGCCAGTCCATAGCATCAATGCCTTCGTCTTGCAGAAACTGCTGACACACTCCAGCCACATGAGGTCTAGCATCGTCTTGCGTTACGAGGAACCCAAGGCCAACCGCACCGGCATATGGTCTCACAAGAGGTCTGAGGATCTCATCTCGGTACCTAATGGCAGTCAGGCTACATCTGGCGAGCACATGGAGGGCTGCTCGGTCCTCCAAAGAAATGCCACCCCACACCATTACTGGATGTTGCAGGCAGCAGAACATTCTCCACGGCATCTCCAGACTCTGTCACATGTGCTCAGTTTGAACTAGAAAGATTTTTTCAGTCCCGCTCCCATTCGCTCCCGCAAGATTATGTCCTGCTCCCGCCCGTGCCCACAAAAATGTATATTATTTTCTCCCGGCCGCAGAATTCAAGTTTTGTCCCGCTCCCACCCGCGAAGTAGTTTTTATTTTCACCGCTTCTTCCCGCTACTCTATTATTTGTTTCACTTGCTTCCCTTTTGAATATAAATAAGAAAGAAATGGAAATTAAACAAATATGTTTCGTTTTATTTGAGTTTAATTAAATGGGATGATAAACATGGACACGAACGAGGAGCTTTTCAGAACATAGAAATACAGTTAGAAATAGGCTAACAATTTTGCAATGAAACAAAATAATTATAAACATTGATTTCTGAAGTGGTCAAACAGAAAAGCATTTGGCCTAATACTGCTTCAGAAAGTGCGTTAGGCTTTTTTTCCTTCAGCAATGTAGAAAAAAAAGCACCGCATTCAAAAGTGACCAAAACATCAGCCAAAAAGAAGTGGCCTGTGGTCACCACCTGCAGAAGTACTCCTTTGTTAGGGGTGTCTTGCTAATTGTCTATAATTTCCACCGGTCATCTCTTCCATTTACATACACAACAGCATACAACTCTTTTTGAAGTATAACAGTAATATATCTATACTGTAAATAAGACCAGGTGCATAATAAAAGTGTTTTATCCTTGCCTTTTGCTTTTGTGTTTGCACTTAGCACTTGTGTATATTTATGGCTTCCAAAAAAAGAAGGTATTTATTTTTTTCTGGGTGCCATAAATTACAGCAAAATATTGAATTATTTTTCTAAATCTGTTTCTTTCTTGAATTTAATCCTAATATAATTCACAAGACTTTCCCGTTGAAACAAGCACAGTCCAGCAATCTGCCCACATGAGCTTTAGTAAACATCATAATCTACAAGCCTGTGATGCTGTTTTTGGGAGATGATGGTGTTGAAAACTAGACGCAGGTATCCGGCGATATGATCTAACACAGCGGTCCTGCAATTTCCCAGCGATTTCCTGGAAAATGGATCTGTTTTCGGCCGCGGTGTCTCACGGCAATGAGGGTAAACAAGTACTTTTGCTACTTGAATACGGTCTAAATGATGTTCTCTCTTTCATTTGCTTGGTTATAGGACATATTTTTCCCCTCTCTCCATTTCTACATGCGGTTTCAGTCATCCCCTCCAGGTTAAGGAAACTTATTACTGTTTTTTCCCTCAACATTTTCTTCGGTCACTAAATCTTTCCTCTCCTCCAGCCCTGGCGTTGTCTATTATGCATCAGGGCCCATTTTTTGGCCAGAAGCGGGTTGAGAGCTTCTTCTGGAATCCAGCAGCTGTGGGATGGACCTAGGCTTCCCCAAATACTGTTATTTTCAGCATCAGCAGGGGTCGGTTTGTGTTCGACCACCAATTTTGATCGAGGATCAAAATTTTGTGGCTTGCAGAGAGAAGCAAGCAAGCTCATAGGATTTCATTTTCGGATTATAAACAGCCAATTCTGACGTATTATCTATGGAAATAGTGTCCTTTTATGTTCATCATCGAGAGAAGATGCCCCATCATCTGTGCAATTATTAGAAATGATATATGACGTGTAGTTCATCAAATCCAGGGTATCATATCCATCATCCTCCATTAGAGTCTCAGACAACATCATTACCTTTAATTAAAGAGCAGGAGGCCTTTCGTTAAGTGCAAGGCAAGATATAATATTGTCTTTGCAAACTAGAATTATTATGTTAGTCAGTGATTTTCAACCAGCAGGTCGTAACCTAAAACTGACAATTAACCATACAAACTTGCAGAGTTATGAGAGGAAAATAAGCTTACGGGGGATTAAAAACACCTGACTTTTACTGGAATAAAACCTGTAGCTGAAGCTTCTGTGAACCACTGATATTATTGTGTGTTTGAGACTAAATAACCCTGTTCCGGTTTGATTTATTAGCTGAGAGTTTTTTGAATCCGTCTCACACGGGTTTCTCCTCCCTCTCATGATCATTAAAGTAGGTCTCTCTCTGAAACGAGTAAAGCAGGAAAATAAAGCATTCATGTAGATATTTTTCAGGTCATTTCTGGGAAATTGTGCTACTTGTGATCAAAGATCAAAAAGATCAAAAGATAAATAGTCATCATGACAAAACGAGAAGTTGGCATTAAAATGAGGTGAAGGAAAAAAGAAGAGATTTTGTATCTTTTTCTCCTTTAGTACTGTAGTTTTATAATTACAGAGCGGTGTTTGTCCTGAAAAACAAAATTAGGCAAAACGAGGAAAAGTAATGAAGTGAGACACTATATTGAGTTTGTTAAACAGATCTTAAATGTTGATAGAAAGGTCTAACACACATATACTGTATTATATATAACTGAAACATTTAAATAATATAATGTAAATAACATATGGGTAGTTGACCAATACAACTTGAACTGTGATGAACACTTAACACACAAATAACATAAAGAAATGTCTCTTCATTGTTAGAGTTACATCAACTACCCATATATACTGTGTGTGTGTGTGTATATATATATATATATATACACAGTATATATACATAATGCAGTGAAACACTATTTAGAGTTTATTGTAAATATTAATAGAAAGGTATGACTTGCCATGAATACCATAACAACAACAATAACAAAATCAAAACAGCTTTTATAAAATAATGAAAAATAACATTTGTATGAATTCTTTGGTCTGTACTTTTGATTTATTTATTGTGTGTTTTGCGCTGGAGAGACCGTGTGCTGGACGGCCTTGAGTGGGAGCAAATCAAGGTCCTGTATGGTTTCTGAGGTTCAGGGATCATTAGACACTAAACTAAAACTACTGGCAACCTGCGCTGCCATCCAGAGCCCCAGTGTCTGCTGGGAATTAATGGCACAGAGGCAAGAGTTCAGTTAGCTGTGCAGAACAGAGAACACGCTCGGTCTGTTTCTGACACTCCTGACAACACCAGATACAACCAAGCTTTAAGAGAAACTACAGAAAACATCAGGTTGATGTTTGGCCATGAGTTGCTTTTATACCTGTGTGTGTGTGCACCTGGTATTTATCACGTTATGGGGAGCAATTGTCCACACATAGATAAGAATACCAGTAAATTTTAGCCTTGTGGGGACATTTTTTAGGTTCAGATGAGGAAACAAGCTTATAAAACACACAGAATGAAGTTTTTGAAAACATGTAAACACTATACATGTGTGTGTGTGTGTGTGTTTGTGTTTGCAAACGGGATGTGACAATTGAATGAGAAAGTTGAATAAAAATGGAATGAAAAATAACAATAATACTGATATTTTCCAAAAATACATAAATCCAAATCAATTTAAATCACTAAATAAACATACATAGTTAAATATATTATTATGATTAAGTATAGCAGATTATGAATGTTTATAAATCTGAACATAATGTGGTGACATTTAAAGTTACATTAAAATATGTTTTGAAAGCTGCTAATTGTTTTGGCGCTATTGTGGATACTGTACATACAAAAAAAAAAATGTTTTCTACATTTAAGGGAATGAATAGGCATAATTAGTCAAAATTAATGGTGCAATTATGTTATGTTGTTGTTTCACTGATTTCCCGTCATTCAAATTCCAGTTCAAAATCCTGTGTGACTAATTTAACAAACTCATGCATTGAAAAAGAGCCAAGCATTAAATTATGAATTTTGCCCAGCCCTGCTTTCACACAGCACTATGTGTTTGTCGATCTAGTATGTTGTGCATACAAATTGATTTAGGTACAGGCAAATAGGCCATGCATTCATATATTTGTTCTATTGTCTCAGAATGAATGAATGCTGTGTGTTTCCTAAAGGTCTCCATTTAAAATTGCAGTCTAAAATTGCAGCGCCAAGAAATGGGCAGTTTATCACAGATAAATGCATCTGATGCCCGCGAGCCAAGCACAGGTGAGTTTTTCACGGGAGCATTTAAAGGGGGCATTTCATTTTATTTTCCCTCATAAGGCCCACTTATAATGATAGCAAAGTGTGTTGCATGAGACATTTGCTTGCAATGCGGGGAAAGTTTGTGTTTGATTTCATTTTTTATTTTAACTATGACTATATATTCATTCATATTTACTTTTAGATAAATTAGTACATCAAGTTAAACTTAAGGACAATAGTGTGTGTTTGTGTATATGCAGTATATATATATATATATATATATATACATACATATATTTATATACACACAAACACACACACAATATATATACTGTATACACTCACATTCAGTATATTTAAAGTATTTACATGTATTTACATGTATATTTGTAATACAGTATATGTACGTGTGCTGTGTTTATTGATGTACATATAAATACACACACATTCTGTTTATATTTAGAAAGTTAATAAATTTATATTATTACATTTTGCATCATATCAATATATTTAATACAAAAACATAACACACAATTCTTAAATAAATGCATGTGTGTGTTTGTATATACAGTATATACATATATACATGTGTGTGTGTGCACCTGGTATTTACTTGTTCCCACAAAGATAGGAATTCCAGTAATTTTTGACCTTGTGGGGACATTTCTTAGATCTCCGTGAGGAAACAAGCTTATAAAACACAGAGAATTAAGTTTTTTTAAATCTAAAAATACTCACAGTTTCCTGTAAGGGGTAGGTTTAGGTGTAGGGTCAGTGTAGGACAATACCACATACAGTCTGTACAGTAGAAACACCATTACCTCTAAGGAGACCCCATTACCTTCTAGAGACCCCAGAAAACACGGAGACACTACATGCTTGTGTGTGCATGTTTCTGTGTATAAAAACATATTTACACACAGAAACACACACAAAACATTTGGGAAGTTTTTGTTTTTGAAAATACCCAATAGTGTTTAATTCTAACTTTATAGCCGAGTGTCTTTTTATTTTCTGTTTTGAAGACATCTGTGATTGCCAGTGAAAATTCTGCACTTGAATCCATACATTCTTTAAAAAAAAGAAGAAGAAAAAAAATCCAAACATATCTCAAAAAAATCAATATCAGAGTCCTGCAGTTCAGCAGAAGGTGGTCTTATCATCTGTGCCGCAATGTTTGTCAAACAAACATTTTCTAATGTAAAGCATCTATCACACGTCTCCATTCTGTATGGATTCTACTTACAGTGTTCATTTGAATTTTAATTTCATATCCTCCCTTCTACAAATCAACAAGAATAGAACAGAACATGCTGCCAGTTTTGAGGCACAAGTTTCAGACTTTAATGTGTGACTGCTTTGAAGAAGACATTGTTTCATTCACTTCATAACCCACAGGAGCGTTCCAGGCAAACACACTGCTGATATGTTATGCAAATTCATTTAAGTGTACTGTACGAAAGTGCCTGTCGCTTCATTGGCTGTAGTTAACTACGCAGCAGGTGCCTTGTTATCAATGAAAAGAGTGGTTCACCCAAAAATTAACATTTGTTCAAAATGACTCGCCTTCAGTTTATCCAGGATTAGGATGACTTAATTTCTTCATCAGATTTAGAGACATTTAACACTATTATCAAAATCATTTTGAGATCAGGCCACGTTGACGCTACATGCTGGGAGTTTTCCCTAGAATGTTTTTGGTTGTTTTGCATCTTTTCATACCAGATTCGGGCCGCTTGGGGGTCCTGAATCCGATGCGCATCCAATTCATCGTGCGACCTCAGTGTGAACCGACGCATTAAAATTCACGCATTTCTGCAACATCACAAGTTACTTCAGCGTTCACAGCCGGGGCACCTATATGCTGGAAAAAAAAAGAAAAGAAAAGAGATGAAAGCAGCAGCAAAGGAAGTCTGCGGGAGGCGAGAGATTTCATTGATACTTGGGGAAACACTTCAGTTGAAGCTAAACTCTAGGGAACGAAACACAGTTTAGACAAATTAGTTTTGCAGTCTGCGATTACCTGAACTTGACTTGTTTTTACAGAAATGCACATGACGGCAGAGTTTTGGAGATCATGAGCAGGTCATTTTAGGGCGGATGGGATCACGCAGATGAGAAGAAGTAAAAGATCTAAGCCTAAAAATCGAAACAGAGCCTTAGAAGCAGTAATGGGAACACAGAGAGATGGCAGAACATCAGACAAACAGTATTAGATGAGCCGCAGCTGACTGGACCTCCTGTAAGAGGCGGTTTTGTTTACACACACACTATTTTACTAAACTGAAAAATATGTTGGAACAAGCACAAGCTTTATAGAGATAACTTTGATATTTGTCTAATTAAGTATGGCTTTGTTGAAGATCTGTGGAAAAGGAAGCTGAAATGACACGGTTGCATCAACAAATGCCTTTTGATATCAGTTTTGCATTTTGTTAACACTATCAGGTAGGTTTAGGGTTGGATTGGGAGTAGGGCATATTTCAAACATGATAGAGCTTTAACTTTTAGCAACCGTCTACAGATATTTAAATTCTGACCCGTCGCAATAAGTAACTAAAGCAACGTTATAAAAACACAGCAATATGTACCAATATTAACATAATAAAAAATATGTGATGGTTCATATATTGAACCTGTGTTTTAGCACCACTCAGTGGACATTTCTCTTTGAAACTGCGGCGAAACATGGCATATAAAACGATGTTGCACAAAAAGTGCCCAGAGGTACATATTTTTTTATGAGATGAGGTTGCTACAGTATATACAGTTTGTGGGATTTTGTTTTGTGTTTTCAGAACAAAAAACATGTTGTAAACATTTTATCCTGCATAGACTAATTATTGTATATATGTGTCATGAAAGGATGCTCAAAGGATGCTCTCCAAAAAGCTGCTATAAACATCACAATAACCCACAGCACTCCAATACATACATACACTAAACATCTGGAGCTCAAACAAATCCATCAAGACGGTTTTAAATATGAGTATGACATATGAGTCCATAATCCATAATAAGGCTTCCTCCAGTGAAAAAGTGTTCTGGAGAGAAATCTTTAAAGATCAAGCAGCATTTATAAGCCAAAAGCTTTAAACAAATATGTGACTGGATTGTGAGAGACAACTGGAGATGGGCTTTTTCAGGAGGAAGTGTTATTGTGGATTATGAACTCAAGTTTAAAATGTTTTAATCCTGGATTTGTTTCTTATTCATGCAGCTTTTGCTTGTGCTGTTTTTATCAGCTGTCTGGACTCTCATTCTCACCGCACATATTCACTGCCTTTGCTGAGACACTGATGCACACATTTCCAAATCGGATGAAGAAATAAACTCATCTACATCTTAAATGGCCTGAGGATGAGTACAATTTCAGAAAACAATTTTGGGTGAACTACTCTTTTAAAGAATATTGTCATCATTTAGTCGTTATGACATTAATGCAACATGACTATTTTCAGCCATGAATCATTTTTACATCTAACTCCTGTCAATATCAAAAGGAGTTATGATGTTCTGAAGTGGTTCTTTTAGCCTCGCTTTTTTTTTTTCTGGATAAAAAGCCATTTCTTCAGGCTGAAATTTTCTGACATTTCCATAAGTTTTGGATCATTGGATTCAGTGGAAAGACTGAGGTTTATCATTTTAAAGCCTTACGCTACGAGTTTTCTCCTCAGGCTATGAGCAGATCTGATGTGAAACAGCTTCATAAACGCATTCTGTATTAATGATGGTCTCATCACATTTTCATTTCTTTTTTATGGTTTTGCAATAGTTTAGGACAGTTTTTTTCATGCATATACAGCAGACCTAAAAGTATTTGGACATTAAGCGGTATTAAGTGTCTGAATGTCACTGCATGCAATGATCAAATGACACTCGTCTTGATATTTTCTAAAGCAATGCCGTTAAGACATGAAATCAACATTTCAACAGCTTCTAATACAGACACTCTCATTGAGTACTGCTTTGATTATACTGGTTTAATCCAAATATATAAGCTTATTGAAGTAAAACAGGTTATGAGTTTTTGATTAAAACAAGAAAATGGGTTTTTGTTCTTGATTTAAGCACAAATGGCTAATTTTAGACTTGTTCCATTATTTTAGTATGTAAACTATATTAAACTTTATTTTTTTATATATATATATATATATATATTTTATGTCAGTTTATGTTTTTTCAAGCAACAAAAATGTATTTTTTATGCTGCACCGAAGTCATCCAAAGTTTCTAATAGCTCACTGAAGACTGAATAATTACTGGCACACATAAGTGGAGGTTCTGCTCATCACTGTCCTGTCAGAGAGCTGGTTGTGGTCAGCCGGAGCTCCAGCATTAGCAGAGAGACGATGAGCTTCTCAGCGGCCGTCACAAACATCAGCCGCTCCGAACGGCTCTGAACAATCACACTCATTTGACACTTCCCAGTCTTAGATCTCCAGCCTCAGTAACGCATCAAAGTGCCTTTCTCTTTGATATAAATGTTCAGTTGTGCAGAGAGAGGCTGAATATCAATTTTGGCATTGTGTTGAATGTGGGTGGCGAACCAAGCGTTACAGGCTTAGGGGAGCTTACATTACAATGAAATTTAAAAAAAGCCATGGGTCAACAGCAAAAATATAATTATGTTTGTTAATTAATACTTGCATGAAAGTAACTGAAAACTGAAAATAAGTCTAAAAGTATGAAATATGATGCTGAAATAATATAATTGCCATTAAAGCACAAAAGTAGTCTGGTTAGCAGATGTAGAGCAGATTTTTTTTAATCATAAAAAAACCCCAATTACTCATCCTATGATGCATCACAAATGAACATTTAAAAAAAAAATCAATAAACATTGTATTGCTTTTTTAAAATGTGTTTTACAGTAACAATCAATTTTAAGATTTTATGTGTTATAGTTTATGTAAAAATTATTTTCCTGTGATATTGGCTTATGTGCAAACAAGTATATTTAAGTGCTGTCTAATGATTAACCCGATTAATCACATCCAACATAAAAGTTGCATAATATATGTGTGTGTCACGGTTGTTGTAGCAGGAAGCAGGCAGAGACTCAGTAGTAAAATATAACAAGTATTTTTACTTGAATCAAAGAACAAGAAACAAAGAGCTACACACATCCATTTAACAT
>JAUCMU010000098.1:437005-450518 GCA_032275025.1 Enteromius treurensis
CTAGCGTCGTGGGTGAAACTAGATAAATAGACAATTTTATGATGTAGGGCGAAAATGAGCTTCCCCTATTTGACAGATCAGTAGCCGCCACTGCAATATATATATATATTTTTTTAGATATTTCATAGACATTTTTGCTTTAAGAATTTCTAGGGGTGCCAATAATTATGGCCAACACGTATTGGGAGAAAAACAGTGAGATTTTCTTCCCATTTTCAATTGTTTTACTTCAATGATAGGTTAAAATGTTGTGAATTTTTAAATGAAAGATCAAAAAGATAAACCTTGCAGATTTATTTTCACAACCACTTTTGGTCAGATTTACCAAAGGTGCCAATATTAGTGGAGGGCACTGTAAACTTCAGCACAAAATCAAAAATTAATTTTAAAATTATGGATATTAAGATAAATTAAATAAACAGTTCATCCACAATTGACCATATGTACTTGGCTTTTTTCAATCAGATTTTTGCTCACCAATGGATGCCCTGCAGGGAATGAGATTTGTTTCTTACAAACATGCACAAGCTGTTAATTGGTGTGGACTATTGTGATGTTTTTATCAGCTGTTTGGACTCTCATTGTGACGGCACCATTCACTTCAGAGCATCCATTGGTGAGCAAGTGATGAAATGCTACATTTTCCTAAACCTGTTCCCATCTTTGCCTGAGGGTGAGCACATTGCAAATTTCTGGGTGAACTATTCCTATAAAACTCGTCTTGCAGACACCGATCTGATCCAGTTGAAGAAAACACTCCCTGGTAAAAAAAAGAATAATTTCACTGCATCAACTTTATGGTGTTGAGACAAAAATACAGCGTGTAGCCCAGCAAACAAGCAGTCAGAAACCATGTCAGAGAGCTAATTAAAGGTCTAAAGTGTGAGGCGGCTGGTAATCCTGCTCACTTCTGTGTATCAGCATCAAACACTGCAGAAAATCTGGACTTTGCAAAGGTCAGATGTGTCCAGCAGTATCTTCCAAATGAAATACTACATGTAATTGCTATAGATATTTATACAGTCACAGAAAAAGCTTTCACTAGCAGTCGGTCAGTAAGATTCTCAAAAACACAGCATTTTTGGTCCCAAAAATAAAACAAATGTGTTAACTGAAGGAATTTTGAAAACACTTCATGTTACTCATAAATGCTATTTTTAAATTATATCCAAGGTTTAGCAAGTTTATTTGATACATGTTACATTTGTAACTAAATCACTGGCAACTTTAGCTTTTAACTGTAGCTTCAATAAATGACAAACACACAGAACCACTTAGTCTCATTAATCTGTATGTATGATCGCTCAAGTGAAGAAAATAATTTGGTTTAATCATCAAGATCCTTCAGTAAATCAAGCTGCTTTGATTCTCACATTGGCTCAGGTTCTTTTCTGCAGATTTACTCAGATAAATGTCTGCGATTTTAACAAACTGTGTTCATTCCATCACGCTGACGCAGAGATTCAGAAGCCACAGAACATCAGAGGAGACTTTCATGTTAACCAGTGTTAAACAAAAACTCCCTGTAACTGTTTGTTTGGCCTGTTTCTGCTTCTTGCATGCTGTTTCAGTCTTAAGATACTCATAAAAACAACTACTGTATGACAAACACGACACCTGAGGATATCAGAAAGGGGTTAGATGTGGCATCTGACAAACCGCATAATGTTTGTCATAATACATTAAGAAAGTATCCATCATATGCAGCTGTCTGTGATTGAGGGATGCCTGAAAAATGCGATCTGCATATATTTTGCTAAGAATTCCTTTCATGTCAAAATTATGTTCTCCATGAAGGTAAAATTTATTTGATGTCAAAGCAAATGTATCAAATTTTGCCAAGTCTAACAATAAGTAACATACATATTGTGTGTGTGTGTGTGTGTGTGCGTGTGGGTGGGGGGGTTATGTGGTTTATGAGGACACAAATTTGTATAATGACATGGGTATTACAATATAAAGGTGTTTTATGACGACATTTTCAGTGTCCCCGTAATTCAAAAGGCTTAAAAAAAAAAAAACATACTAAATGGTGTTTTTCTGAAAATCTAAAAATGCACACAGTTTCCTTTAAGGGGTAGGTTTAGGTGTAGGGTCAGTGTAGGACAATACCACATACAGTCTGTAGAAACACCATTACGGCTGATGGAGAGTCCCCATAAATCCCAAAAACCAACATGTGTGTGTATGTGTTTAAATTTATCGATAAATTTATATACACTACAACGCAAATAAAAAAATGTTATATATATATATAAATAATATAATATATATATATATATAATGTATATAGAATCTCTTACCTTTACAGAGAACAAAACGTGCAGGATGTAGATACTGAAAAAAGAGAAAGGCTACAGCGTTCCCTGGTGGACATTTGGTATATTATACAGAGCTGTTCAGCTCTAAGAAATAATAGTTTTTTTTTTTCCCCAGTAACAATTTCCAGTGCTTGCACTTCCACTTTTGAGACCCCTAGACTTAATTTATATGCACATTAAAAAAAGTTGTATATATGCACAATCTAAAGAGAATTCAGGTAAATTGAGATATTTTGACTTTAAGGTGACTGGGAAAAATTGCCCCAACTGTAAACTGAACAAAAAAACAAAAAAAACAAACAAACAAACAAAAAATGTACTCCAAGTAGTACCGATGGAAATACTGTCGTTTAATAAAATTTAAAGGGATAGTTCACCAAAAAATGAAAATTCTGTTATCTTGTTCTCACCCTCGAGTAGCACCAAATTTGTATTAATTTCTTTGTTCTACCGAACACAAAGGAAGATATTTTGTTTTGGGTCACCATTGACTTCCATAGTATTTTTTTTTTCCAACTACGGAAGTCAATAAATGACCCAAAACATCCTGGTTAAAAAATTGTATTTTTAATTTTAATTTGTGTCTGTTTCAGTGTTCTGCTTCTTTAAGTCTGTCGCTGTCCATGGTGCTGAATCAGAAAAGGTTCATGCACCTTACATTGCATTCAAGTTGCATACATTTTAGCAGTTTAACAAACCATGATAAAAACAAAACTGTAGCAATCATGGAAAATTACGAGCTATGTAAAGCATGCAACAGTTAGCAGTGGCTAATAAATTAAGCTTCAATAGTTTTATTGAGAAAAAAAAAAAAAAAGAAAATACAACAAAAACACGTCAGAGACATTAGAACTAGTTTTAAAAAAACACATGCAACCAAAAACAATTGCTTCTATCCGTTTAGCTGTTCACGATAATGTGTCAGAACTTCAAAATTGGGTGAAAGTGCAAAACATTATGCAAGTTTTTTTTTATGTAAAATAACTATTAATTTTTACACAATTTTTAGGATTTTTTTCTCCAGATATTGCTATTTCATTTCATTGATTGCATGTGTGTATTTCGCCGGAAGCATGCGAATGCGCTGGGTTGTCGACATCTGCTGTCAGGAGCTTCACCGAGCACCACCACCATCATCCTCCCCACCCCTCAACCTCTCCCTGCGGGAACGGCAATATCCAGCTCTTAACATTCCCAATTTGGAATTGCAAATCCTCGCCAAAGGACCCAGTTTGAGCGGCATTAACCACATTCTTTCTTTAATGGCGTCAGAGACGCGTCTCACGCTCGCGTTATCGTACAGGAGGTATGGCGGCTAATCAGACGCTCTGTGCATCCGCATCAGTCAGATTTTCAATGCATGCGTTTGATATGATTGTAATACGATCATTCAAGCATAAAACCGATAATTAACAGTCATTCAAAAAGATACGTATGCGCGCATACGTTGCACAAATAGCCTAATCAACTCGCGGGTGTTGTTACAAACAAGATTGAGGGATGAAATTCAATTTCAAAATGCATGACGGGATGGACAGACCGATTTGAAAGCGCTGGTTGCATTGGTCTGCGTTTGTAATAACTGGATGCTGAAAGGTCTGGGGAGAGTTTGAGGTGGTCCACACCCCGTCATTGTTCCAGCCATGTCCCCTCCAGCATCCGCAGCGACAGCCAGTGAGAGCAGCACCACCACTGTGTTCGAGGACGACCCAGACGGCACTAGAGAGGAGGTACTCAATAACTCATGCTGTTTTCATTTTGCAGTCATGACGATGCATGAATAGCGCGTGGCAAGAGAAACCAGAAATGTAAACATGAGCATCGATGTTCATAACATGGAAGCGTGCACGTTTATGTGCACATCACGGCGTGACTGGCTCGACCAGCCTTCGTTACTGTAAGAAACAGAGGTAAACATCCACGATCCTGCATAACATGACAACCAGCATGAAACCTAATGTCATGTCAGACTTTGAAAATGCTGATTGATCACATAATCAATCATTATAGTGATGAAACAATATACTGGCTAGGCCAAAATTTGGTCATGCTTATTCGGCAGATTACTGTTGCTGTAGTACTGCAGACTAAACCAGCCTAAGATGGTTTGCTAGTACAGTATTCTGCTCTTAAATTGTGCAAAGCATGCGAAAAAGCCTTTAGAATCAGTTAATACTATGCTGGGAGACCAGCTGACCAGCTTTGGTTTGTTTCAACAAGATTGTGTCAGGTTCACAATCTACAAACAGCATTGCGTATGGATAATGAACATTTTTCACTTTCTTGTGTATAATATTGTTGTTCAACATGTTTAATTACAAAACATAAAATGGAATTCTAACACTAAACTAATTTACATAAAAAATAGGAAGGCCTAATAGAGTCCAAGATCCAATGAGAGGAACATCAAATGTACAGTGGCACACAATTACATTTATAGTTCAAAATAAGCTCAATATTAATCTAAAAAATGAAATGTAGGATTCAAAAAGGAAAGCTCAAGATTCAGTGAAATAACAAAAAGAAAAAGTATCTCATCCATCTCTGCACACTGAAACATGTAGATCAATATTGGCCCATCACAAAAAGCTCTATGTGCTGCTTTATGATGATAATGCATGAAAATAAACCAGTAGATACATTTGTGCAAATTCATCATCTTGATTTCAAACAACAACATGCCGGACACTGCATTTGCATAATTCACTGTACTCACCGTTTCCATGTCCTTTTGAACTCATCTGCATTCTCTTTGTTCTCTTTTATGGTTGACGAGCAGCAGAGGCCTGTGAAGCAGTCATTGAGCAAGTCCATGTGCAGAGAGGTGTTCTGGAAATGCCTGCTGCTGTCCATGCTCATGTACGGCTGCATGGGAGCCATGGTGTGGTGCCACGTCACCAAGGTCACCCGGTTGACTTTTGACAGTGCCTACAAAGGGAAGTCCATGATGTATCATGACAGTCCCTGCTCCGAAGGCTACATCTACATCCCCCTGGCCTTCCTCATCATGCTTTATGTCGTTTACCTGGTGGAGTGCTGGCACTGCCATGCCAGAAATGAGCTTCAGTATAAAGTGCAGGTGGAGGGGATCTATGAAAGAGTCCAGAGGATGCAGCAGGCCAAGCCTTGCATCTGGTGGAAGGCTATCAGCTACCACTATGTGCGGCGGACACGGCAAGTCACAAGGTACCGCAACGGAGACGCATACACCACCACGCAGGTGTATCACGAGAGGGTGAACACGCATGTAGCTGAGGCAGAGTTTGACTACGGCCACTGTGAAGTTAAGGACGTGTCCAAGCTGCTTGCTGGTCTGGAAAAGTCAGCCATCACCAAACTGAGGTTCACTAAGTGCTTTAGCTTCGCCAACGTGGAGTCCGAAAACTCTTATTTGACCCAACGGGCAAGGTTCTTCACCGACAACGAAGGACTAGATGATTATATGGAGGCTCGGGAGGGGATGCACCTGAAAAACGTAGATTTTAAAGAGTACATGATTGCGTTCTCTAATCCCGACCACCATCCTTGGTACGTCTCCAACTATGTCTTCTGGACAGCGGCCTTCCTTACCTTATCCTGGCCATTACGGGTGCTGACCGAGTACCGCACGGCCTACGTCCATTACCGTGTGGAAAAGCTTTTTGGTGCCGACTACATACCTGTGACGCCCTGCGATGAAAGACCTTACTGTAGACGCATCCCAAGGGTCAACACTATTGATAGCACCGAACTGGAGTGGCACATTCGCTCCAACCAGCAGCTTGTGCCCAGCTACTCCGAAGCGGGTCTGATGGACCTGGCACAACATTCGGGAGGCGTCCGGCAGAACTGTGAGCGCTGCCATCGTGCCATCAGCAGCTCCTCCGTGTTTTCCCGCAGCGCCCTCAGCATCTGCAACGGCAGTCCACGGATCCCCTTCAGCGGGAGTCGCTTCTCCTTGGGAAGGCTGTACGGTTCCCGTCGCAGTTGCTTCTGGAGAAGCGGGAGTGGCAGTCTGGACGAACCTGAGAGCCCAAGTGAGAACACGCGATGCCTGTCCGGTAGGCTCAATGTTGACGAGGAAGACCCACCGCCCTACCAGGATGCGCTGTATTTCCCGGTGCTTATCGTACACTGCAGTGAGAGTTGCCCCAATCATCGCTCCTTCCATAGGAATGGTTCGTGTGTGGAGACGTCTTTATGATGGACCTCTGTCTACAGCTTGAAGTTCAAAAGACTGAAGAGGCTCTCCGATAATGCAGGAAAAATCTCAATACCGGATGCGTCCTGTTACTCAGGAATCATTTACTGGCCCTCAACACTGTACGCTTACAACGATGGATGGAGCAATTGAGAAATAACTTCAGTAATGCACATTAACAGCAATAATGCAAACAAAGCATTGGAGTTCTTGGTACAAGTAATAATTTTGATCAACTTGCGCTCAAGACAGCAAAAACGGGCTGATGTTCACATATTCATGACAGCTATAAAGAACAATTGCCACAGAGCAAAAACCTGGTCTTTTTTTCTACAATTTGACCATTTTCACCTTTATGGACCTTCTTAAATGTTGCACTTGAAGTTACATCAGTCAGATCATCTGTAAAAGAATGTTACTTTGCTTCTCTCATGTAGTGGATTCCATTGGTCCATGAGATGTACGGTTTACATTAATGTAAGAACACTCCTCATGGGTGGGAGAACAATATCATGGGTTATTTGTACTTTTATTGTGATTTAACTGTATCAGGCAGAACTATATACAATTATGAACTATTATGGCGATGTTTGCAACACTATCTCAAACCACTAAGGAAACCATAAAACACATTTCAGGCTATGCAACTATTAACCTCTGGTATGTTACGCCTTTGAAACGTATATACAATTTACAATGGAATGTATGACTGTTAACGCTTTTCTTTACATCGCTTGTATGTAGTAATACAAACTATCCAACCAGGACTTAATTATTCAGTGAAGACAGACACAGACAGGCTTGACTATTAGTGAATGTTTTGGGGGTTGAATGGCTGGCGGCTGCTCTTGTACTTAGCCAGAAAATGCAGTGGATCAGAGTAAGTGAAAAGGATCAATTAAACAGCGTAAGAGGGGAAATGTACATTTCTTTATGCAGCTGTACATTCATTTATTGATTCATTAATATTGTTTTGCATTAACCATAAAGGGTCGGCTTCATGAAAGCTCCATTCAAAGTGGTTTTGTACTGACAAATGATACCTGAATGCTGTAAAGAAGTACTGACCCTCAACAATGACCTAGAGCTTCCCAAAGACTCAAAAAGAATCTCATTCATGCCGTCGATCCAGATATAGCCTGTATATTTCTGGTCTGTTACCTGTTGTATCTAAAGCTTGCAAAAGCATTCATTAACGTTGTGTCATATCACTTTTATACTACCTAGATATTGTATACCATATCATGAAAAAGTAGAAAACAACATCACTATGCTGCCTTCATGTAGCAAACATTAAACATTGTTATGTTATATGGGCATAAACTAACTAAATAAACTGCTTGTGGTTACACAGAAATGAGTAAGCACTGTGTAAATGTGACTTGCCAGAAAAAAAGAAGTAATGTCAAGTTACATTTAGGTCAATCCTGTTCTGTTTTTGCTGTAATGAAGTATATCTACTAAGAGTTTATAAACCTGCTCTCTGCCAACTTTCATTTTGATTACTTATAAAATGGCAAGAAAACAAACAGCGAGTTCATTTTGACTTCTGAAATGTTGATCTTACAAAAATGATTTTTTTAATTAGTGATAAAACGATTGTCTCAATATTTTACAAAATATGAATTAATATAACTTACAAATATTTGTTGTTGAAAATGATTTCACTTCCTGATGGAGCAAAGTTAGTGTGTAGTAATGAGAACACACCTCTAGATGGCAATACACAATGTGTCATTAAATATTATCACAGGTCATTTTCCATGTATAAGCAGAACTAGCCTATCTATTTAAGTATCATGCTGTCTAAGTGCAGATAACTGAATTAAACTCCACACACAGATCACAGAAGACTTTCTGATTAAATTGTACGTGTTTGCGAATCCTGTTTAGCTTTAGAGTCGTTTTGTGTTTCAATTCAAACAAGAATAAGCAGGAATAACTGGTTTTGCACACAGAAAAGCCAGTTATAATGCAAGTGTTAGAGCCAAACTTCTGTTGGGACACAGATTCAGTGATTTCAAATAACCTTGTTAACTTTTGATCAACGCTCACACAATAAAGGCAAATGCTTTTGTTATCAGTCATGTCCCACCCTGAGTACACAGAGATGAGAGGGCCTGCTACTGTCTGTTAATACAACAAAACAAAACATGGAATCATTTACAAAGCCGGACGAAGCACTTTTCAAGGGTGTAGAATTTAGCATTAATGATTAATGAACAACAAACACTTCTAAAAGTACCATCATAATGTCATCGTGTTTTTAGACTTTAACATAATTAACATGGAGTTTGAAATACTTACTAAGTTTTTCAGTGAATTTATGCTTCAGTGGCCTCGTTTGTGTCCGCTTATGTCCATTTATAATTTCCTCTAAAGATGTCGCGATTACAACCATGCTTGTTGATTATATTATACTAATATTCTTTGTTATGATTTGTTGAGAACGGTTCTAATTAATATTAATAAGTCAAGTTCATCGTAGTCGGATTGGTTCATCCGCTATTACATCAATATGACACTCAGCAAATCAGTGAGCGCTATTAGGCGGACGTCACGGTATCTAATTATTATTCATGAGATAACGCTTTACTGTAGCGGCATTCATTCATTAATTGACGTCCAGAGTTTTTATAGTTAGACAAAGGTACTGAGTATTGATTTATTGGTTGTTATACAATATATAACAGTAGCACCATACAGCAAAAATATTTTTCTAATTGTAGACAGTGTGGGTTTGTTCATTTCGTTAAAATGTGCCATTTAAGCTAAAAAAATAATAAAATTAAAAAAAATAGTAAAACTAGATAAGTGTAATCTGAACGAAAGTTACTGACTGAACACTCATCTCATTCTATTGGCTATTTAATAAAATGCATATCATAATTTATCACCATATGCAAAATCAAGCCAGCTATGTATCAAAAAGGCTGCATCATGCCACATATATCGAGTATCAAGGTAAAGTTGCATTCAAGTCCATTTTATTGCTGTATGTTATCAGTGAGGTCTCAGAAGTTCGTCCAGGATCCTTTTTCTCAGTCTCATCTGGTTCATGAGTACATGGTGAGATGCATCCACTACAACAACAGAGCATTGGTTAGACAGCTGTTATGATCTATGCTTTTTATTAATCTTACTATGAATTCTGCTGAATGAAATATTTGCGTTAAAAACATTACATCATTTTCTCCCAGCATCATGTTCGGCCCTCCAGCAGAGATTCTCTTAAATGTTTCTGTTGATAATCGCATGATTTTATATTTAGTGTTCATTAATAACAGTAATTAACATCAATAAATTAGACAATGACTGGGACATAATCCACTACAGAGGTTTGGTTTGAATGTTATGCAGTCATTTAATCTTCACCGAACATAAATTGAATCATTTAAGTTGAATTCTAACTTATTTTTTATAAACATAATATTTCAGACTGTAATAGTACACAACAGGCTAATGTTTTAGACTCACTGGCCATGCAATCCATGCGCAGCACGAGCACAATAAAGTTTTCCAGTGTAATTTCACCATTAGAGTCGCCGTATCGTAGAGCCATGAGATTCAGCATACTGTCACTCAATACAAACCCTTGAAAGCAAAAGCATGAGAACATCCATTCTATTGTTCTGTATGTAAAGTCGTCTGAAAACAAATAAATGTTTTAGGAAAAAATGTCACCTGTAAGCGCAAGAGCATCTCGGAGTTCATTCAGAGACAGACTTCCAGTGCGTGAAACATCCTTACCGCAGAAAACGTCCTGATGAACAGACAAAAGAGCAATAGCAAATCTACAAAGTGCATTTTGAAAATGAAATAAGCAATGATAAAACAAATGGAGAAACGCACTTTTACCTTTAGAAAGACCACTCGTTTCCACAAACGGTGGCATTCAAATTCACTCAGCCTTCCAGTGACACTGAGCTGTGTTTGTTGTCAAAGAGTATCACAAAACTTGTGATGAATGGGATTTTATATTTGTTCTATCATTTAAATGGCAAATTTGCATGCGTGATGAAGGTCAGTGCACCGAAACATTGCTTTTCTAATAATACGTCTATATTTAGTCTGATTTTTCAGCACCGTTGTTGGAATTTTCCTATGCATCTATTTATTTCTCAGGCGTGCTGAGTTTGTGTACTATAATTTAAAAACATGCAAAAGTGTCTTAAATAAAAAAGTCTTGTCTAATCCTTCTTATTTGAGGATACATCCATCAGAGCCACCAAGCTCTTACACAAATCCAAACTGAATCCTGTTGTCTTCTGTGAATGTCCTGAAAGATCAGACCAAAAACACACACAATCACAGATCACTGGAAGCAAAACAGGAGATTTAAGTGTGTGACATATTTAAATCTCATATGGTGACTTTTCTCTGCAGGTTTGAAGGTTGAAGCATCACCTGCATAAAGATTCTCATTCAGAAGTTTTTGAAGTCGCTCAGCGTCCACTTCTCCGTACTTACATAAACAGACAATGATGATTTAGTTTTACACATAATATATCAAATATTAAACAACTTGCTTGTATTTCTGGGTCACATTGCCTCTTAATCCAGAACTCTTAGAGTCACATGTACCTTATCAGCATATTGTGGAAAGAGCTTGAAGGATTCATCATTATCCCGGGGAATCATCTGAGGAGAAAAAAATGCAAATCATTTGAAAATATATTCACTTTCAAAGCTTCATTTGTATATAGCCCAAGCTGTGCTATACCTTTTTTCTTGTCATGCCATATCCAGAACTGTCTCTGAAGACACAACATCAAAATATTTAATACTGTAGTCCAATAATATTACATTAAATGATACTACTAAAGCTGATATAGGTGATGGTGAGACGTCACATCCCAGCCTAACGTGCATTGACTCTTACTCAATGATGGCTTCTGACTTTGAATAGACTGTCAGAAGGAAGGATGCAGCTTCATTCGGCAGGAAAGTTGAAGGAACAATGAGGTATTCTCCCGCTTTGAATCGGAAAAACTCCATGATTTCCCGAGCATTGATGTAGGATTCATTTTTTCCAACAAGATGGGCCTTTCTGAAGAATGAGGCAGAGAATTTTTCCCGATGGTCCTTTAACTGGAGAATAATGAACCAAATTGATTACTTTGTCTCTACAAACCCCAAAAAAAGTGTTTCAGGAATATGTTAAATACGTACATTAGCTGGCAGCTGCAAGGGTAACAGAAAACACATATGTTTATTTAGGTGTACAGAGTCTTTTTCAGAACATAATGCTCAATACAAACCTCATAAATATTAAAGCCAATATGGAAATTGGTTGCCAGGTGCCTGTTTCTCTTGTGAGATTTCTGAAGGAGAGACACAAGGAGATTTGGAGACCCTTTATCTCTGGGGTCTTCAACAG
Organism: Enteromius treurensis; assembly: GCA_032275025.1. Taxonomy (NCBI): domain Eukaryota; kingdom Metazoa; phylum Chordata; class Actinopteri; order Cypriniformes; family Cyprinidae; genus Enteromius; species Enteromius treurensis. The sequence continues at coordinate 448,887 of JAUCMU010000098.1, forward strand.
TCTCCTTAAGAGTCACACGGAACTGAGGATTCCTTGAGAAAGTGTCTTTAAGATGGAAGAAAGAGAGAGACTGATAGTCTCAATATGGTCATGGTAACTTCAAAAAGATACTTTTAAATAGAACTTAGAAAATATATCTTAAAGAATTAAGATACGGCGAATAGGAAACATTCGTAGAACTTCTCCAGTGTTCTCTCAAAGTTATATTATTACAGCTACATTTAAATAATGTTTACTCATTTTTACTTTACTAATGTTACAATATTAGAACCAAAAGTGCATTTATACATGCAACATTCAAAAGTAACATTCCTATAATGTCTGCAAAATAGTAGCCAAGAAAAAAAACAACCTAATTTGCATTTATTGCTTTTGCATTCAAACAAGCATTTTTTTGTTCCCCGTGGAAGTTTTGCGAGATAAAAACATGACAAAAAAACATCTGTGGTGTTGTTCTCTCAAGCTGAACGCAATAACATAAAGCGAATGACTCTTTTGAGACAGTTCTTCTAATGAATTGTTCAGAATAACTCACAATCTCAGATGAGAACGGGTCGGATCAGTCTGGTGAATGCTTTCCTGAATCTATCTAAGCAGGTATTGAAAATCTAAATCACTGTTTGAGGCTCTGAGCTAAAAGTATCATTAAGTAAAGCAAGCACCTCATGTTTTTCACTTCAGGCATCTCTGTCAATCAAGTTTCAGCAAAGCCATACATAATTCATTTTCAGCAAAGTGCCTTAACATGATTTGCATCCCTATACTTAAACAAACAGTAGAAGTCATAGTCATAATAAAATAGATGTAATAAGAATGATTACCTATGTCGTTTGAGCAGCCTCCTGCTGTTGTTCCCAAAACCCACTGGCCTCTGTGCACTTCAGTTTTCCAGGAGGAAAAATGCGATCCAGCAAGAACATTCACATCAGAACAACATATATCCAAATCGGAGTAATTCCTGCAGAAATCCTCCACTGACATCCTGCAGAGACAGAAAACCTGCTGTAAATATAGTGACATGCAATTATGCAGTACTGTATATACTGTACATAAAAAGTAGGGATGTCCCGATCTGGATCTGGACATCCCTAATAAAAAGCAATAAAAATCCCAAGAGATATACAGTACAGGCCAAAAGTTTGGACACCTTCTCATTCAATGTGTTTTCTTTATTTTCATGAGCATTTCCATCGGTAGATTCTCACTGAAGGCATCAAAACTATGAATGAACACATGTGGAGTTATGTACTTAACATAAAAAAGGTGAAATAACTGAAAACATCTTTTATATTCTAGTTTCAAAATAGCCACCCTTTGCTCTGATTACTGCTTTGCACACTCTTGGCATTCTCTCGATGAGCTTCAAGAGGAAGTCACCTGAAATGGTTTTCACTTCACAGGTGTGCCTTATCAGGGTTAATTGGTGGAATTTCTTGCTTAGGTTACTACACAGCCGACAGCCCTAACTGTTACAATTCACATTATGGCAAGAACCAATCAGCTAACTAAAGAAAAACGAGTGGCCACCATTACTTTCAGTAGGTCAGTCAGTCCGGAAAATTGCAAAAACTTTAATTGTGTCCCCAAGTGGAGTCGCAAAAACCATCAAGTGCTACAACGAAACTGGCACAC
>JAUCMU010000098.1:467985-483831 GCA_032275025.1 Enteromius treurensis
GAAATGCATACCAAAAGATAAATAACAGGACACAGATACATAATTTTCATAATATGTCTGTTTATTAACACAGCCAAGTAATAGTGGTTTAAATCAAGCTGAAACATACCATAATATTTGTCTTTGCAATTAAGAACAATCTTTTACCTTTCACACTGCACGCGTAAGCAGCGCGCACCAATTGCGCTTTCATCACACTGGCATCGTTTGTCGCGCGGAGCTGAACTGCGGCTTGCTATCGCGCGCGGCGCTGCCTTGGCCAAAGCATTCACAAAGCCGCTGTCAGCAAGACTCACCGTGACACTTCTCTGCAGCATGTGAGCGACACAGGTCATGTGTTTATAGCGTGTAAGACGAATTGCGGCAACCATGTCGCGTACACTGTTAGTTCCAATGGTTGTCGTTTTGCCCCCACTTACGTGCAACAGACAGGAACTGTCCTTTACAAGCCTCCGCAAAATGACACTCCTCAGTTTTTAATATAGTCAGCGTAAAAGACTTCAGTACCCACATGTCACTTATGCAAAGCGCAGTTACTCCAAGGTAATTGTTGTCTCACTTTCCTGACAAATAATTAGTCACACTGCGCATGCCTTAAATGCGTAAAAAAACGTAACAACAAAAAGTAATTAACTTCGTTAACACGTTATTTTTGACAGCCCTAATATATAATATAATATAATATAATATAAATTAAGAACTTCTTTTTGAACTTTAAGAGATACCCCATTGGAAACCCCTGTTTTAGAGTTTATTTGGGTGACCTGGTTCTTCACTGGACTGCAGGAAATGGGAATGTACATGTTAATAAACATATTGATGCTAATATATTGAGAGGTGAAAGATCAGTATCTGGTTATATAAAAAACAGACTATTAGTAAGTAGTCTTCTAATTGGTTGAGCGGCTTTGTGTGTAATACTTGAAAATACTTTTATCTTACATGCTGTCTTAAAACACAGCACTCATGTGCGAGACACGAAAGTATCAGTATCTGTGTGACTTGAAATAAGTGCATGCAAGAGTCAGACCTTTGAGAGACCTCAGTCAGTCTGCGACTGTGGAAAACTGCCTTCTTATAGACGATGCAAACATGTTGATGTTCACTTATGTCGTATTAGGCACCTCCACATGTCATGTAGACTCTTGACAAGACCATTGTAGGTGAAGAGTTCCAGGCGCACCTCTAGAGTAAATATTAGAACGTGATGTAAATGAAATGTGCAAAACCCGCTTGGCGCCACTCCCCAACTCAAAGCCAAGAAACACGGTTTAGATGCATGTCTTGTCTCTTTAGCAGCCATATATACACTAAGGGAAGCACAAGGCTGCCTTTAAAACAGTATTTTAGTTTTCTCGTTTGGACTTACTTTGTTTGCCACAGCTTCGAAAATGTACAGCTGTGACCAGAAAACATGAGCGCTACAAATAATTCACAGCAAATATGTGCTTTTTAATCAAAACAGCACTATGCCAAAATATTTTACTGGTAAAGCCCGAAGTCTTAAATTAAACTCAAAAGGGATTCCTCGTAACCTGTTGATCTGGTGGTTATGCAAAAGCGGCCCCCTTTTTACCCGGTTTGTTTGCCCGTGGCGAGCAGCTATGCCGTGTGTTTGCGATTCACATGCTGGAGGACACGGCACAGTTCATGTGCTGAGCTGGCCTCCAACACCCCCGCATACAAGAACCTCCTTTTGCCTTTTTTTTTTTTTTTTTTTTTTGCTCCGTCCACTCCCTCACGAGTCACCTTCGCCCAGAAGGCTCAAATTGTGCAACCGCATTTTTTTTTAAAAACATTTCAAGATGCTCTGCCAGTTTCCAGCCTCACCCCAAAAACAAAATGTTTTGTTTAGTTATTCTCTGCATGCATTACTTTTCTCGGCTGGTACACAAACAAATGATTGTGGCTTTCAGTTGTGTGTCGACTGCTTCGTCAACACATTCAGTAGAATGAGCTGATTCTTCCACACTTTCCATACACAGCTGAAGCCCAACAGCAAAGTTGTTTGAGTTTCTTCAACTTCACATACTTTTAAGTTTCATTCTTTTTATTTATATTAGCACAAATTTAAACTACTCCGTTACTTGGAACGCTTTAATTGGCATGAATTTATTTTTATACATTTTATAAAATTTTCATTCTTATTTTTTATTGATGCATATTAAGTGATCCACCCAAACGTTTATTTTTATTTATTTATTTAATTATATATACAGTGTGTATATGTGTTTGTGTGTTTATTTATATATATATATATATATATATATATATGTATAATAATTTTTTTTTTTCACTCACATGTGAGATTATGGAAGAAAGATCTGTTGCTTCTTAAGTTTCATCACTACTTTAAAATATGAAGATCTTTTATGTGAACATATTAATTGTTATATACTTAAATCTAAAAAGTGTAATAATCGTTAATTGTTTTGATATTTATTGTGTAAAAATTACTACTATCAGTTCTGCCCGTAGTACTCCTTCCGCCAATCTAATATGAAATGTGATAAAAAAATTTAAAAAAAGAGGCATTTCGGGTCAAGCTGTTCTGTCAGTTTTTGCAGGTTACAGAAAAGAAAAGAAATCCGCCATAATGTTTCAAAAATGTCAGCTAATTATCATCCTTTTGATTTGTGGGACTATGTGAGTCTGTTTAAGAGACCAAGTAAACTTCTGATAGTGTTAAATTAGTTTATTTTGTTAAAGTCTTGAGGACATTTAGTTGAAGAAACCAGTCTTAGAAAAAAATATATCTTCTGGGATCATTCTCCTGCGTTTCGTTTGCTATCTAGTAAAGGTTAACGCTAATTTTAAACTCTAGTTTTGTTCAACTGTCTTATTTCGGGACTTTAATTGCTACATTGACAGCGAAGCACAGCGGACAGGCTCTGGAAAGGTCGGAGCTGAGATTTCTAGGTTTACATTGAGCAGGGAGACTGACGTGAAGCGGTAATGTATAGAATTTAGAAACCATCTCTCCCACAAGCTGTCTAGAGACGTGAGGAAAGCATACAGCTAACTGCGGCAGACAAAAATGCATCTGCGTCTGACGGGTATGATGTTGTCTTAACTGTCATCAGGGTGTGAGTGTGTCAGATACGTGAGATGCAGAGAACATGACTGCTCATGAGGGCAAACGCAGCTGACCGTCTGTTAATGTACTGCTTGCTTTTTTTATAGATTGGAGTTAATGTACCAATCCCCGTCCCACTGCCCATGTTTTCATTCACCGGTTCCAGAGGCTCCTTCAGGGGTGACACTAATTTCTATGGAAAGCAAGTAAGTATCTGAGACTTGTTATCAGGTTTGCGGTTTATATTACAAATTTTTTTGGCCCCCAGAATATTTTTGGATGAATGTCGGAATATTTTATGAAGCAACAATTTGAACAGAATGCTGAGAAAATAGCATTTTTTGTATTTGTGAAATACAGATACTCAGTTCAGTTATAGAGTTAATATAAAAATACCAAATTAAAGAAAGAAAAACCATTCTGCCATGGAGCGTCATTGAGAATTATTGGCCACATCTTTCTCAAATAAACCAGTTGAAGTATAAAATCAGGTCACAGGCTTGATCCAGTTGGTTAGCCTTTGAATGTTTTGTCTACCATTTTGAGTTTGGCTGTAAAATTTGTTTTGGTATAAAAGTCAGCTGTAGTTTGTCATAAAACAATGACTGACATGTTTTGACGCAAGTGGTTTATTGTTCCAGTTTAAGTTTGCCAGCCACCTGCCATTTCTCATGTGATGTCATTGTCATTTTGAGAGGGTATTAAAAAGAGGATGACTAATCTTGCGTCATTGTTTAGTCTTAAGTATTTTGCTATTCTTTCCATCACAGGGCATTCAGTTCTACACACAGATCAAAACTATTACCTCGCAGTGGAAGGCAGAAGATGCTACCCTAAAGTCCCCCGCTGTTACCATGCCAACAATGGGACGTTAAGTATTAATCACCTGTATAAATCCCCAAAATCTTCATCACTACTTTCAACTACTGTATAGATGGATGTTTTCAAACATACTGCCATATGTGGTTTAATAATTCAAAAAATGTGAATTTTTCTTTCACGAGTTAAAAAATACAAAAATTAACGAAACATGAATTGCTTTTAGACTACTGTATGGAAAAATGAAAATTTGTCAGATGATTTGGCGTTCTTACCCTGATATAGCTGAAGTTTCTTACAGAAAATAATGACTCCACATTCAACACAAAATCTACTTCATGTGTACAAGCTGTATTAACTCTGCAAAAAGGTTGAGTGCTACAACTTCTGTCTGTTGCTAGCTGACTCTTTTGAAGTTTGAAGTAGCATACTGTCTTGTTAAGCATGAATGTCAATAAAAATATGCAACATTTGTGAACTCTTGTTGAAAAGAAGACTGTTTTGGGATGTTTGCCTTAATAAACAAGTCGGTAAACTTGTTCTTGTAAGTCTCGTTTTTTTATGGTACATTTTCACAACAACAGTGTGCTAAAAAAAAAAAAAAAGTTTTCATTTTATGTACAGATAACAAATTGGAATGATTTGGGAAAACAACTTGAAGCATTGTAAAATGCCAGGCCAGTTATTTGGCGATCCCACTTTGTAAAGAAACCCTTCTTTCATTTTTTTTATTTTTTTATTTTTTTTTTAATAAAAAAAAAAAAAATTATAAAAAAAAATTCTTTATAACCAGTTTTCAAAATTTAAATCACCATTGTTGTGTAAATTAAAAGCACAATATGTACGTTTTTGCCACTTTGCAACAGGTTGCATTTTCAAAACAGTAACAGGCGAAGATCGATGACGCAATGACGGAGCATGGAAGGTTTGGAGATGTTGTTTTCACAAATCATGTTCACAGATAAGTTACAGTCGCTTTTCCACTGTCGGGCTAAATGGTTCTTAGAACTATCAGGTACGTTTGCAGCTGTGTTTCCACATGAACCTGGTACGGTATGGTGCGCCAAAAATTATGTCTCCAAAGGGTAACGTAAAGCATAAAAAGTAACGGCCCTAGTACTGAGCCTTGAGGTACTCCATACTGCACTTGTGATCGATATGAAACGTCCTCATTCACTGCTACAAACTGATAACGGTCAGAAAAGCATGAATTAGAGCAGTCTCAGTACTATGAAACGGTCTAAATCATGACTGGAAATCCTCACAGATACCATTTTTTTTAAGCAGGAATATAATTGTGAGGATACTATCTTTGACAGGAAAGGGAGATTTGAGATCCGTCTGTAATTAACTAGATCTTTGGTGTCAAGTTGCGTTTTTTTTTATGAGATGGAAGCAGCTTAGATAGTTAAATAGTTTAGATGGAAAAGGGTCTAACATACTGTACATGTTGTTGATTTAGACGATTTAACAAATTTATTCAATTCTTCCTCTCCTATGGTAGAGAATGAGTGGAATTTTTCCTCAGGGGATCTACTATCTGATGTGATACTGTAGCTGACAGCTGCACAGTTTTTATTTGATCTCTAATAGTATTAATCTTGAAAGTAAAATATTGCATAAAGTCATTACTGCTGTGAATAATGCAGCGGCACACATAAAAAACAGACACCGCCGTGTGACAGAAATGCTTATACCTTAATGACTCAACGAGGAGCTACGCAGCACAACACCAGTCCATATGCTCACCTGCTGTTTGACACAGAGTTCAACTTGCGGCCAGAAATATATTCAGCTGTCTTAATCTCATGTAACCTGTTGTCCCAGACCTGAAGACAATGAAGCTTTTTAGTGCACATTTTCACAATTTTTATCTGTGCAAAGTCCTAATGCATAAAGAAAAGAAATGATACAAGGCTGAAGATTTAAATAAATAAACGCGCAGGTTTGGAGTTTCTCTTCACCTTCAAGACAGAAATAGAGCCAGACTGGCAGCACAGCAGAGAAAGGTTTAAGAGTGAGGTTCAACTGCACCTTTGGGTTTTCCAGCATCCATTCCATTTATTCCAGTAAACAGAACAATTCATCTGGGAAATTCATTGCATTTTTCATCAAGGAAGATATTCAATTACGTTCTAATGAAACTCATGTTTGGGTTAAAAGTTTTGTAGACTTTGAGGGATTTAAGAAATTGAGGTCAGGATCCAAAGGGAGTTTATTTACTCAAATGTAAAACTATATTAGTAAACATAAAGGGTTAGGTAAAAGGATAGATAAAAAGAAATTCTGTCATTTACGCTGTCAAAAATGAACAATAAATACATTGGACCCCACTGACTGTCCGTACTGTCTGTTAAGCACTGTACGTACTTAAATCACAGACGTTTTTCAAAATATCACTTTTGTGTGTTTCACAGAAGAATGTATTTGGAAAGACATGATGGTGAGTAAACGATTAACTGTAGGTAGAAAGGTAGAATTTTGAGGTTGCACTAATTTGATCAAAAACACAACACAAATTGTGAAATATTAATGCTATTTTGAATGTCTGGTTTCTAAGTGAACATACTTTACATTATCTTAAAATATATTTTATTCTTTTTATTTAATGCTGACTTTTCATCAGCATTCTTTCAATCTTCAGCGTCACAAGATCCTTCAGAAATCATTCTAATATGCCTGGTCTCACTTTTTAGTGGGTCACAAATTACGTACCAATAAGTACATATCACGGCAGTTTCCAAAAGAACACTACACTACAGGCATTAAAACTCTGACACCTTTTGTTCCTTTTTTACAGACTTTTGATTAATAAAGCATCATTTTTACACAATTACTTAAATAATATCATGTTTTGAATTCAAAACTGCTGCTTTTGAATGTCATCATCACACATATCCAGCTTCATATCTACTTATGTGTTTTCCCAGGTTTGTTCGGTAGCTCAAGGAGTACAGAGATGTACTTGAGAGACATGATAGAGCATGAACTTTTTCAACTGTTCACGGATATTTAACGTAATAAATTGAACCTGTGTTTTTGAAACTGCTGTGAAGTGTGCTGTAAGGTATGTAAAAACAGCGCTGAACAGAAAGTGCACGGAGATACATATTTTTATTAGACCAGGTTGGAATATGCTGGTCAAGAATGATTTTTTGATGATTAAAAAGTTTCGCATTGCTTCGTATTGTTGTGCAAGCCGTGATACATTTTTATTTTCAGGACACTTTTATGATTAAAAAAGGTTTCAACAACTTTTATAACATTATCAGCATCCACTGTCACTATAAATCAATTGATGAGTTTGATGAAAGCCTGGCGAATAAAAAATACATATCTGTTTTATGTACAGAGCTGATGATCTCTAGGTCACCTGGCCTGGTGAGGAAAAATAGAAAAGCAGTGCTGTTTTCATGATTAAACCGCAGAATCTGCATTACATGTGTCACCTTGACACTTACCGGCGCTCCTGCATTAGAGACATAAATAGCTGCTGTCCGTGACATGAAGGGCTTCTCAGAGACAGCAGCGCTGGTGTAGTGTGGAGGCTGCGAGCGCATCCCGAGGATCCTTCCAGATGTCTGTGTGTGATGCGTCCCTCCCGCCGCTCGAGCGCTGTCATCTCGCTGACGTCTCACCGCCATCACGTTTCATCAGCACCATAATTAATCAGTCCTCTAACAATGCGCTGGCCGTGACAAGGAGAACGCGGGCTGTGCCAGGGCTGCTGTGCCAGTGAAAGCCTCGCCAAATCAGGCGCCCTCGTGTCACGCCGTCTCACCTCCGATGACATTCGTATTCATTAGCCACTTTCATAGCGCTCCTCTGCTCGGTTCTTTCATTGATGCTTCTAAACCGAGCACGCTCTAAAACTGACAATGTCAAGCAATTAAGATAATTTACACCTTCTTTCATTAACCATGCTTTTACTATAAATAAAGGTTACACTTTATGTAAACAAACTAACTATAAGTAACTTTGTAACTACATGTCAACTACAGGTCAATTAATTCTCATTCATTTTCAACTACATGTCTGCTAACTCTCAGAGTAGACTGCTAGGGTAATCAGTATGTTGTGAACCCGTCAAAATAAAGTGGTGGAGTTATTAAAGGGTTAGGTTCACCCAAAAATGAAATTAGCATGTGATTTACTCACCCTCAAGCCATCCTAGGTGTATATGATTTTCTTCTTTCAGATGAAACCATTTAGAGTTATATTAAAAATTGTCCTGGCACTTGCAATAAAAGGTGTTTTAATATTTTTTAAGTTTAAAATATGATTTTTTTTTTTCTTACAAAAACACATGGATTCACTACAAGAGGCCTTCATCCTCCCCCCACTAAATACTGATATCTGTTTACGCTGTATAACCATTTCAGTGATCAAGAATAAATGGATAGAAAGGATTTTGTGTGATAAATTACTAGGTCTAGCATTGGTAATTTCGTTATCTCAAAAAAAATCTCATTATACTCATAATTCTGAAGACAGAATTGTGAGAACAAAGAAAGAATTATGGCACAATAAGTCAGTTATCATTTTTATTTTATTTATTCTATTCAAAATTCTGTGTTTTAAGTCACTTTGAATCAAAGTGTTTGCCAAATGCAAAATTGTAAATATACATATACAGTCAAAAGGTCTGAACTTTGCCAGCCTGATCAAATAATTAGTCAAGGAGGTTGAGTGCATTGCATTGTGGGATACAGTTTGTATCCCAAATGTTACAGTTTTTCCCAATTGTTTACACACATTTTCTGAACGTATGCTTCATATTGAACTCTACACACAGATCAAGAAACATGCACACAATGGGCAAAACCCTTCAATTCTCCTGCAAAATGAAACTTTACTTTCAAAACAATCTAATTTCTTCTCAAATATTATATGTATTTTATATGTTTTATTTTGTATTTTCTTTTCAAATGACAGACACTATCCATCACATGAATAGACAGAACCAGTTGATCACTGATGTGCTTAATGTAAAACACTATGACCACTTCTTCTCCGTTCATCATAATTGGCTACTGTAAGCCTTTTTTTTTGTTCAGTGTTACACTTACTACAGTACAGTATATAGTACATAAGTGTGCAGTGCATAGACAGTACGCTTCAACAGAAGTATTTACTGAAAACAGTTACAGGGGGTAAAAAAAACAGCTATGCTGCATCTTCTTTTCTGTTCGGATTTGGCCACAGCACCTCATCCACATCACAAGCAATGTTTGCTCTCGTCTTGCAGAGGAGGAAATATTGCCCTGCATGGCGAATACAGCCATGAAAAGCATCAACTGCTATCTCTCCACATGCATCATCCATAGCTTGGAGGAGAAGAGGTATACTGTATGTGTTTGTGGATTTCGGTCATACACTTTCCATCTCCAGGTTAATGGAAACTTAATGGAAACACTGTTTCAAATTCAGACTGGAAATGAAAGTCAAGTGGAGTGCATTGCATTCGGTGCAGTATATATATCAGTTATGCACAGAAAACTTGCATACAATAACGTAGTGCAAGTAGTATAGTAAAAAGCTTTGAGAAATAAAGCATTCAAAAGCAAAACGGAGAATATGATGTTGGGCTGTTTTCTGTTCCTTACTATCAACCAACCTAATGATGCATGGGAAGCTTTTTACCAAGCTGTAGGATTTGTTATAGCTTTTGAAATAAAAGCTCATTTGTTTGGATCTATTTCAGCTTTTTTCTTCTTCTCCAGATGTTAACTGATGGACTGGAACGGTGGGGATTATTGTGATGTTTTCATCACCTGCTTGGACTCTCATTCACTGCAGAGTATCCATAGCTGAGCACGTGATGCAATGCTACATTTCTCCAAATCTAATATAAAAAAAAATTGTCTACATCTTGGATGGCCTGAGAGTTGGGGGTTTGTTAAGTATGAGCCCTAGTGATCCTAGTCTCTTCACACAACCACTCCTGATTATGCCTCGCACACAACTGTGATTCCACTCGATAACCTCTCGCATCTGGACATGTTTTGCTACTTTGCATAGAACAAGAGATCAGGTCGCAACATGCTGAAAATTAATTCTATAACTTCAGAAAGAAAACTCACAGGGTCTGATGGTTTAGCAACCTTTAATGGGAACAGATGGAGGCGGTTCAGAAGGTTCACGTAAGTGATACCTGTAGAATTTTAAAATGACACAGAATTCATTACCTGCCCACTGCAGCTGTGAACTCTCGGCTACCCGAACCAGATGAGGTCAGATTATCATCAAACTTGCTGAAGCAGAAACTTGCTTTCGCATCTGAAGGGAAAGATACTGACAGTCTGAGACCTTGGCGTTGGCAAAAAAAAAAAGATTATTAACGTTTAGGTGTGGAGTATTAAAAACGGTAAGCAAAAAGAGAGGAAGGGCTGCAGTGCTGTACATCATGACGCTCGCATGCTCTCACAAACCTTTCAAAGAGAACAACGTCTGAATAATTTCCCTCAACAGTCTCTCATATTTCACACACCAGTTATCTTTTCAGATATCGGATAAATCTTCTTACACTGAAAAAAATTATTCTTAACCCATGTAAATGTTACATGTTTTTATCTGGTTAATTTCACTGATTTTAATGTGTTATTTTATCCTACTTATTTTTTATTATTAATTTTCAAATTCACTGTCCTTGTTTAAAACAAGTTAATTTCATTCAATTAAAAATAATTAGAAAAAAACGCATTTCATTTAATTTCCATATACTGTCCGGTCTGCGCATGTGCAGACACATTTTTTTCTGAAGGCGCCAAGGCGGGGGGATTGAACGTGATGCACTCGTTTGAATGCTGCATCCAGCTCTGCATTCCGGTACAAATGGTAAAAATGATTCACCAATACTGTTCAGTTGATATATATATATATATATATATATATATATATATATATAAAATTAATTTTAAAAGAACACAAATGATTTTATTTATGAAAGTAGGAAGTGGATTTCCTCTTCCCATCATGCATTGCACAGGGCAGGATAAGGATAGTAAATTTTGAAATAAAATGTTATTTTATTCATGTTTATTAAGATGATTCAGCTGGGATACTTGTAATTGTTTAATGCTATTTTATATTTGTATTTAAAAGACATGTATCCTAACCATCTTATGATTCGCATAACAAGTTGGCTAATGCCTAAAGATAAGTAAATCAAACATATCTTTTTTTTTTGAGTGTAGAATGATGTCTCCCTTTTCATTAATTTTAATATGTAGAAATTAATCGATTAAATTGATCTGGTTGTACAATAAATTTGAGTAAATTCTACTCAAATAAGTTTAGCTAAAATTATGAATAGAATTAATCTAAAATTACTGAAAGGGATTAATAAACTCAACTTATAAAATATAAATTCACTCAGCTTAATAAATATATCTGGATTTAGATAAATTTATTTTGTGCAACCCCTTGACGTAATTAAATTCAACATTAAAAAAAATGTCGTGTAGAGATGCCAGCGTTGAGTTAAAATCATTGGCTGAAACACAAGTACGTGAACATAAACGCTTCGCATTACATCCAACATTTACTGTATGAGTTATTACATACATAAACCAGGGTTGGGTAATGTTCAGATTTTAGAATTGCCTTCTTTTAATTCATATGTAAACAGTCTAAAGGAAGGACAGGAAGAGGAATGTACTGAACTGAAGTCAGATTTCTATGAGTGGAATTTCTAATTTACCCATTCATTATGTCACGTTAAAAGAGTCGAAGAGACGTTTGGATTTAGATGCAAAGCTGTTTAATTAAACATTGAGCAAAAACAGACAGTCAGGGTTATCACCGGTGAGTTGCAGCATCCGGGGCTAATCAAAAGAGTCATCAGAGTCTATACGTGAGTCAGGTGAGGCGTAAACAGAATCCAGAGAGCAAGGCGAGAGCAATAGTCCAAGCCGAGCAGGGTCGAAACCAGGAAATCCAAAAACGCTGAATACAAAGAGGACTGACACACGAAGAAACTTAATGACACTTTACATAGCACAGTGACAACTAACCATGAATCGCGCCTTCACAGACACAAACGGGAACTGATATACACACGGAAATTAAGTCAGTGGGTAGAGACAAAAGAAACACCATGACAACCCATAGGATGGGCGGAGACCAGAGTTCATCACATGAGAGTCCATAAATGACTACAGACACACAGTTACTGAAACACTGGAGTGTCATCCAGAGACTGGAGCTGACACTTCCAGCCTGATGGTTACACCGACAGCATGAGTAAAAAACATTAAACACCTGACAGTAAGTGTGTCAGAGACGAGTTAGGTCTTGCGCTTGCTCAAGCAGTCTACCGGATTTTATTTTGAGATCAAAAGGTCACATATGGATATCATTTATTATTATTATTATGAGGTCACAAGGTCAAGGAAATTAATCTTTTTGTCAGTTGGTATCACTACTTACACATTTTCAGCATTAAACATTTTATTCAAAATCATGAATTATTTATTAATATAATGATTTTCTAATATAGTAGAGACTTTTTTGACCACTTTAAGCAGTCCTTTTCCTCCTCTCAAAAGTAGATTCTAATGTAATTGTAATAAATTACTAAACAAATCATAACAGCAGTCAAACTATTTAAATACTTTTAAACAATATACTTTGATGAAAAGATGTTGGCTTTTTCAACAAGAGCAAAGACATTACTTTCGTATGAGTGAGATCAATGTTTATAGAAAACTGCTTACCATCTATTTTTTGCATTACATATTTCTCTTTATTTCCATTCTTTGTTTTCCTCCTTGTAAAAAAGCTTTGTGTTCTCTTAACCTCCATACTTGACGGATGCAAATAAAAATCTTCCTTGTCTCACAGAATACAGAGTAAATAGCGAACTGACAAGAAAAGCAGATATAGCCTACTAATGGGAATTTACCATATGAATAAAGCTTCCAGTAAATGGGTTGGAGCTTACCAACTGGTTGTTTAAGGTATGAAGCCTATAACTGCATTTACGTAAGACAAAAAAGTGGGTGTGCCAAAGTTTTAGGAACAGGTTATTTTAGCTATTTTAAATTATTTCAAAGGTCATGTACGGTGGCATGCAGTAACAGGCTTATAACAGGGAAAGGGAAAGAGAAAGGGAAAAAAACATATTGTATAGTCTTTGTATTGAACTCAAACACAAACATGGTAGATCATGTGGCAGCAATGGTCTAAAAAAAGCAGAATCTATCTATTTCTCATCACTGTGATGCAACTGCGTGCTGACAGATTGTCTTGCAGTGTTTTAACGCTGCTTAAATCCCATACACAAATTTCAAAGGCCTCTAAATCTGTATCATCAAAACTTCTTGTTCACAATTTGTAGGCTACATGTCTTCCACCATATGATTGATTTGAGTTTACACTTTTTGTGAGTAGCTAAAAGGCCTTTTATCCACCTTCAGGTTTACATGTCTTTTTTAATGAAATCTTTACTGATTACTATAAAGAAGACATAAGGGTTACCTTTTTTATTGTCAGTAATATTTCAAGATGATCAGTTACGGGTAAAATGCACTACAAATTTTTCATTATTAACAGTCTGGAGAAGTAAAAGAAAGCAACAACTTAGCACTGCTAGTCTCCTTACACAACAAGGCACACATTTCTGCTTGAGTTTGTTGGGAGTTTTTTTTTTAAGTTTGGTAGTGTGCGATCTTCAGTCATGTTCTGTAGATCCTTTTTTTGGCACTACATAAATTGCATAGTGTATTCCAGCCTTATAGCAACATGTTAACTTGATTATCCATAAATATATATATATTTTAAATTCATGTTAAAATGTTTGTATTAAATATTATTAGTTCATCTCTCAATCATCATTATATTGCATTGCATTAGACTATATCAGGGTATGTGACATCAGCTGTAATGGTATTTTAATTATCCTGTTTCAGATTTTAATTATCATTAAATCTGTAGTTAAACAGATTTTTTTTAACAAAGTTAAACAAAGTTGTTATTATTATAAGAGTCTCACGCAGGCGGCAGACACAACAGTAGTTTCGTTTTGTGTGAAAACATAACTGAAGGCAGATTCCAGGTGTAGCTGGTTACACAGTGTATCAAATAATGTATAATTAATTATTTGCATGAATACATAATAGGAAACTGACTGTCTTCAGAAAAGTAGAATGTCATTCTTTTTAGAATGGAAAAGAACTTATGTAGAGCAGATCTTTTTCATTCTGATTCATCCTTTTTAGTAGATAACATGTTAATTTAATGTTAGTTTAAAATACAGCCATCATTTTTTAAACATTTTTATTTAACTGCTTATGCAAACACAAAATGCACAGTCCTGCTAATTTTATTTCTATAAATTATTTTAGTGTGTGTATAAGTACTTTTCCAGCACATTTCAACAATGCTCTGTATAACAGTTTGGATTGATACATTATTTAAGAGATTTAATTATTGTTTAACATTGGCTCTCATTTTCATTTTTAAACAGTAGCTCCCGAATGAAATATATAACTGGGCTATATGTTTTGTCCCACAGTTAAAATGACAGAGCTTTGATCATTACCTAATTTAAATATTATCTTTTTAAGACATTATGTAAGGAATAAATAAACATAACAATGACTCTGTGTCACGTTCTATGTCTGTCTAGTTTCGTTTTCATGTGTTCCTGTTTTAGTTTAGTTTTCCCTTGTCAGTTCCTGTCTGCCTTATATGGTCTTTCCTGTGTTAGATGTAATTATGAGTTGATTCCCGTCCACCTGTGTTTTCCCAGCTGTGTCTTGTCTCGTGATTAGTCTCCCCTGTATAAAACCCCTGTCTTTTGAGTTTAGTCTTGTCGGTCAACAAATGTGTTTGGTGTGTGTATGTTTGTTTTTGGATTCATTATTAAAAGATATTCGTTTATTGGAAATCCACGTCTTCATCCTCCAGCACCAGACGTTACACTCTGCCATTGAATTATAATAATTTCATATTATTATTCCTATGAAAAACAATTCTGTAAAATAAATGAAAATAAGTATTTCACAGGTATTTTTTTCCTTATTTTACAGTAGAGCGATTACAGTCCTTTTGTCCTTATTTATACTTGCAAGCAGGGCCTGAAACTTTCTGACATTTTAATGAATGACACTTTTTGCCTTTTTTTTTTTTTTTGGTGATTTGAGAAAATTTCCAAGCCATAAATGTTTTTTCCGGCAATAACTAAAGATATTTAATATAAATAAATAAAATTGAAAAATAGAACCAAACACTGCTTTTTTTATCACAATATAAACAAAGACGCAACACACATGTTCATGTGCATGAGCCGTTTTTTTTTTTTATTTGATTTCATCATTTTAACATTTGACGCACAAACAGAATGGTTTTGCTTCAGTATTGTGAAATTATACTAAAACTTGCAAAAAACTAAAAAAAGCACACAGGCTGAATTTCACTCTCTTACAGCAGGGGGCTCTTTGGGAACCAGGATCTAAATAAAATTCTGGGTAAAAATGTGTTCCTCAGAAAGTTAATCCAACACATTTTTAACTGAGGGTGCTTTTGGCATGAGAAAATGGATGTGTGAGAGCGCGACAAAAGTGTCAACTGCGTGAATCAGCCCTGGATAATAAATAGAAGTTAGCAATATAACGCAGCCTAACAGACTGTTTTTGTACAGTTAACATTACTGGAAGTGAATTACAGTCGTTGTGTTGGGTTTGTATACAGCATGCAGCGTTTATGTGCATGGTCCATGTCTTCTTTTCTGTTTTCTGTGTATCTCTGAGGCAAAAATACAGTAGTTTTGAGTCTGGTCTGGTGATTTTGTCTGTATGCAAATATTTCTTGAGACGTTGCCATGTTTACAGGAGAATGAGGAAGATAAATGTAAGGAATGCTCTGTGTGGACCCCAACAGTATATTCCTGCACAACTGGAGGAGCAGCAGTTTCAGGACCCTCAGTTTTAGGACCGCAGTTTCAGGAC
>JAUCMU010000098.1:483931-495322 GCA_032275025.1 Enteromius treurensis
AGAGTCCATGCGTAAGTCAGGCGAGGCGTAAACAGAATCCAGGGAGCAAGGCAAGAGCAATAGTCCAAGGCGAGCAGGGTCGAAACCAGGAAATCCAAAACACTGAATACAAGAGGACCGATACAAAAAGACAACTTAATGATGCTATACAGAGACAACACAGTGACAACAAACCATGAATAGCGCCTTCACAGACACAAACGGGAACTGATATACACATGGAAATTAGGTCAGTGGGTGGAGACAAAATAGACACCATGACAACCCATAGAATGGGCGAAGACCGGAGTTCATCACATGAGAGTCCATAAATGACAACCGACACACAGTTAATGAAACACTGGAGTGTCATCCAGAGACTGGAGCTGACACTTCCAGCCTGATGGTTACATATATACTGTATCTATGTGAATATTTCTCTATTTATCCACCTGACTATCCATCCATCCATCTGTCTAACCAATTAGAGTATTCCAACTTATTCATCATCCCTCATCCATCCATCTAACTTTTCTATTAAGTATCTATCCACCTTTCCATCTGTCCATCCATCCTTTCATCTGGCATTCATCCAACTATCTATCTGTCATCCAACTGGTTATCCATCCCGTATTTGACAATCTATCAATCATCCATCATCTTTATTTTCTATCAGTTATCTGTCATCCATCTGTCTGACTATCTATCCATTCAGCTGTTCATCCATCCATTCATCCATCCATCTGGCTATCTATTTGACCATCTATCCATGATCCAACTGACCTCCAATCCATCTTGACTAACTAAGTATCTATTCATCCATTTATCTATCTATGTATCCATCCATGCACCTATCTGACTGTTTATCCATCAGTCTTTCCATTCATCTGACCATCAGTCCTACTATCTATCCATGATCTATTTATCCATCCATCCATCTTACCCGACTATCTATCCATCTATTAATCTGACTATGTATCTGACTATCTATTCAACCACCTGACTCTCTATCTATCTATCTATCTATCTAGATTATCTTGACAAACTCTACTATAACTTTCTCTGCCTGCTTTAATATTGAAATGCACCATTGCAAAATACCATTTTCCATCTCTTTGTTAGACGACTTTGCAAAAGAATGTCAAAGAAAATTGGAACAAGGAAGGCCAATGAACTACAGTGACTTTTGGACAGCACCACGCTTCTGTTAACCTAAGCCTGAAACAACCTCGGGACATAAACACAGCGTCTAAAGAGCAGCTGATGAGCGGGAGCGCTTGAGAGTGGTTTAAGATGGAATCGCAGAGCCTTCTGGCAGAATCCTGGGGTCTGATGGATGAGAATTGAAAGGCAGATCAATAGAGATCACAGTCTAAATGAAGAGTGATTTTAATTGGCTTAGTGTTATTGACTGACGTTCCCGCCTGCCGTTTGTTTGGCCCTGTTTCTTCACCAATTTTATGGATTCTCAGTGGAGATGTGCTAATAGTCACCTCTTCATTAGACAGACCTTCGATAAGGGACATCGAAAGTAACTTAAACAGGTGTGTGTCACGAGATCTGAGATTCATTTGGAAAACAAGTGAATTGCAAACACAGTATCTCAATGTTTTCCCATCTAGGTTACTAGTTTTATGTAATTGGATTACTTTTTATATATATATATATATATATATATATATATATCAAACTGTGATATCATATTTATGAAATGCACTCAAGTACTCAAAATCACCAAGTACGTCTGTGAAACAAAACATTCTCTAACGACCCCCTATAGGGCTTTACTTTTAGTCATTATTTAGGGAGCACACATATTCTGAATGCCTTTGGCAGAATTCAAATGAGCCATTTTAATCTATAGATTAATTAAAAATTGTGACAACGATGAACAATAGTTCCCTATGTCCAAACAACACTCAACTTCCCAAACGTAACCACAGAGAGGCTGAAGATGAAAATAGATAAACATTTTAATGGGATTCAAGAAAATTATAAAAAAGGAGGGATATGACAGTCAATGTGACCCATGGACCTTAATGAATTCTTTAAAAGGTGCTGATGAAACCAGTTTTGCAGATAGAGCAGCGAGCTTCAAGAGTCTCAAAGGCTCGCTAGACGTGCACAGAATCTCAAATCACCACGAGACACTTTTAACTTGTTCAAAAGCTTCCAATCAAACATGGTAAATGAAGAGTGTTCAGACAGCTCATCCTGGTGGAGATGTTTTAAGAATGTTGAGGAAAAAATAGACATTGTTCAGCCGTTATTGAGATTATACCAGTTTCTAAACCACCAGCAAGTCATTAGATACGACTTCATGTCAAATTAAATAGTTATTTATGACTCATATTTAACAGTCTGATGCAGAGTATGCTCATTTGAAAAGACTCACCAGATGTCACAAATGATTTATAGCGGCCAAATAATGACGCATTATAAAGCACACTGAATTCTTCCAGATTCTGCCATGAATATTAATAAAGGTTACTGCTGATGCAGGTTTTAATTTTTGGCTCTTAATAAATAATGGATAAGGACTCTAAAGCTTAAAGTAAAGCTTGTTTAAGCAAGTGCTCACCTGAAATGCAGTTAGTGTGAGATATTCAGAACTCCGTCTCATTAGCATCTGCTGTCACAGGATGTCATTAAACACTGAACATACACACACACACACTGAGCAAGTGCACAAGCCGCAAGCTGTTTCACCTGTGCTGTGTGCAATCGAAATATCATCTGCTTTTTATAGTTTCTCTAGCGCACGTCTGGAGAATATAATCATGTAGTGGGTCACATATATTGATATGACTCTATTTTGGTGGTTCTTGGGCAAAATAGAGGCTTAATGAGATTGTTCATCCAAAAATCTATCAAATATAAAGGAACAGTTCATCCAAACACGACTCAAACATGATTCATGTCATGCATTTCAAACCCGAATGATTTCCTGATTGATACGTATTGCAGTGTTTTTATAATGCTGCTCAATTTACGCTTTGTGGCCATTCAGAATTCAAATATCCAGTGAGTGTTGCTAAAGAATAATGTTGGAAATATCCCCTACACTAAACCCAAACCTAAACCTAATGTTAACAAATGCAAAAAAATCTAAAAACATATTTGCTGATGCAGCCATGCTGTTTTTACTTCCTTACGCTGATTTGAGCTGTTTTGCTGAAGCGGTTTACACGGGATTTGGATCAGTGCTTTTTAAGTGCAACATTGTATTTAGTGAACTTACTAGACTCAGAAACTCATACATGTGAAGCTGTATAAGTTTTGTAACTGTATACGAGTTTTCAAATCGTGCAGGATGTTAAAAATAACATTCTGCAACTAATTGTGAGAAAATTAGCCTTTATTAATCAAAAACGTACCTGTAAATCATACTTTTGTGTGAAAAGGAATAATAGTTGTGCGAGTTTTCCTGCCTCTAGTTCTCATTTCAACTGGAAACTAGGTACGTTTTGCAGAAATGTATGAAGAGGCATGTATTTCCAGTGAGCCTAGTTTGTAAATGTTTGAGCTCATATTGAGTTTTCTTCGCTGACATCTGAGTAAAGTTTGAGACCCTTCTGAAACTCTAGAGAAGATGTGTGTGAGATCAGTGGTCAGTCTCTTATTATGCTGCAGGGCAGTGCATCACATCAAAGCAGATGACCAGTTCTCCTCTTCGCTTAGGGCTATGAAATATGCAAGCACTGCTCAAGATTCTGATCTAAGACTTGAATCACAGCGCTTTACTTCAGATACCAGCACAGTCAGCACAGCTAGATTAACAGAGAAACCAGCGCTTACCGCTGCACAGCACTTTTAATAATGCATACTCACTCATGCATATTCTCCGCATCTTGTCAAGCATGCTGGAATTAAACATGTTTATCATCTCAAAAACTGACATGTTTTACACTTGCGTTCTTTATTGAGCCACGGCTGAATAGCCATTTCTCTCGCTGCACGGACAGAATTCATCCAGACGAGCAAAACGGGTGAAACTTTAGTGCTGGGACATTCGTTCTGTCAGACCTGTAATTAAATGGGCAGTGCTGACAAAGTGAAGTAATCAGCAGCATATTCTACAGGACGTGATTACACGATGCCTTGTAAAGAAGATGACGTGTAAAGCGTAAAGATTTACATTTAATGTGCTCAGCAGCTCCGCAGAAGGATCCAGGAATGTGATTTCCCCGGAGAAACACAAAGAAATGGTCAGAATTCAGCAAGTCTTTCACTCAATATGCTCGATAAAAACTTCTGGATGAGCCATTATGTGACGCAGCGAGATAAAACGCAGCCGCCTGAAAAAGAAGTGGGTCGCTTTGCTCCAAAACAATCGTTTTGATTTCACTTATGAAGTTTCCAGTTGGAATGAAACATCACAAATGAGATCTCTTTAAAGTCTTAATCGTTTCTCTGGCAGCTATAAGATAGAGCCAGTGGAGATTTTGCTGAAGTCTGAGAAAAAAACTGTATCTCACATGAGTCTCCTCTAGAGTTTCAAAAGACATCTGAATGTCTAAAACTGAGCTCAGACTTTAGAATACCAGCAAAAAACTGTAAACAATATGAAGTGAAGCATTTCCCACCAAATCCTTTCAACTGCAAATGATCTGAGCTTGTAGTTTATTAATCTCTTCTTAGCAACCTCGGAGTCACCAAAAGCTTGTTTTAGTGTAAAGGGAATTTAATTTCTGTGTCTTGTTTAAGCATTTCTTTTTTCACACCAGTCAGATGTGAAAGGTGATTATTTTTCATAGCGTCTAATCTTCCTGAAATACAGCACAAAAAATTCAATGTCATTATAAAATCATTCATTTAGTTTCTAAACAGACTTCTTTGTCTTGTTTCACATCGGCAGGCAAGTTTTCTCCTAAATATAACATTCTTTGGTCATTTAACCTCAAATAAGCCACTTCGGCCACAAAAAAGTCTCGTGAATAAGCTTCCTGGTTCATATTGAGGAAGAAATAAGTTCTCAATCACTGAGTCTGAAGAGATTCAAGCTGTTACGAATCTTTTAACCAAATCATTCAAAAGAAGGGGTTTGCACTATTAATGGAAACAGACATAACAGCTCACCATTTCTTCTATTTGTTTCTTTGAACTTTTTTGGCTTGGCAACAAGGTCAATCGGAACACATTAAGTGCCATTTTTTGTATTATTAGTATTAAAACTTGCTATATTATCAACAAACTTACAACGGCATCTAACGGGGAACCATAGGAATTTAGAAAGATTCCGTAACCTTTCCGTCCCTTGAGTTTTGAAGAAGCAATCCTACGCATTGTAGCGCTTATTTCTGACAGCGGCATCAGTGTGTGTTTTCTGAACAAAAAAAGCCCATTCAGAGTCTCCAACACCTCCGGCTAAACTCAGACGCTCGATACTCCACCTGCTGAGGTATTGACGTACTGGAGATCAGGAGCAGAGGATTGAACCGCTGCCAAACTCACATCCTCTAATCTCAGAGCCTGAGAGAGACAAGCCTTATCTCGCCTGAATAAGTAGCATTGTTAAAGCCTCAGAATTATCCTGCATTCACAGCGGTCCAGTCGGCAGGCCTGGGATTTCTCATATTGCTTTTAATACCCAGAATCTTCAGATGTATCTGGGTTTGTGTTGCACTTATCCTACAGTAAGACAGATTCATGTTTTATGGTAATATCTGCTCGCTCCAGATCATTCAACTAGAACCTGACAAATTCTTACACATCCATATTGGGTTTGACAGATATATATGCAAACATCTTCAAATCTTTCTTTCTTTCTTTCTTTCTCTCATTGTATAGTTTCTCCATCTGATACTATAGTGAATATTGTTGTAGATGGAAATGATTATTAACTATTAACTAAAGTATGATTCTCATTAAAAATGTCAAACCTCCTGATTTCTGTGCATTTAAACTAATAAAATAAAAAAATATGCATAGTTTCTAAATGGATTTGAGCAAAAGAGAAACCAACCTCTCAGTGACCCCTGTAATTAAATGGTGTGATTTATTCATTTATTTATTTTTAGTTCCTTTAAAAAAAGGAATTACAATACATTTAATACAAAAAAATAATAATAATAATTAAATGAGAATCATATCTTTAAGCAAAATATGTTAATATAACATTTTGAATATAAATAAGTTACATACTAGAGTCTCGAACTGGTACTTTAAGGAAAAACATTACTTAAATATTCAAATTCTATATTAGTAATATAATTACAGTACAGTAATATTATAGTATTTAATAGAATTTATTTAAACATTTTATATTTAGTGATATTATTAAAATATATAGCTATAGCTAAAATATACTTACATATATATATATATATTTTTTTTCAATTAACACAGTTAATGTGTATTTCATTTTAAAAAAGTTTTTTTAGATTTTATTTTTTAATTTTTTTTTTTTTTACATTTTAGTAAATAAAAGCAGTAGCATGATAGAGAATTTATCTTGCTTTTTAAAGGATAAAGCCCATACTGTGAGTGCGTTTGATTGTATGACATGAGAGTGACAGGATATTTGGTACAGGATATCCTGGATGGGTCAAGTCTAGATTGTTTTCAGGAGAATGAGAGCGGCTCAGACAGTGTGAGTTTCCCAGGAAACACACTTTCATGTTCTGAGTCTGACAGCCGTTTGATGTCTCAGGATGTGAGAAACCAGAGGACGGTCTGTGGAGAACCTCAAACTTTAAGGCTTTCTCCAGACAAAAACCTCCTGTGCACAGAGAGAGAGGGGAAACATTTAAAGCAACAGTCCACCCAAACAAGACAATTCTGACATTATTTACGCACCCTCATGTCAGAACCAAATTTTATGGAGAAAAGTAACCGGTACAAATCTGAAGATACCGGTTTGGAAGGAAATAAGGGTGAGGAAATCATATTTATGGGTGAACTGCTCCTTTAACTTGCTTATGCAAGTAAACCTGGCCTCGTTTGTGAGATGTTCTTACATTTATGACTGTTAGCTGTTGTTTTGGTGTTTTGTATCGAAAGGCTCTCGCTCTGAAGTAAGAAACGCTTGCAGATACAGAGTTTCTCTCCAGGGATGGAGACTTTCCTGAGGCCGATGAGTGTGTAACAACCACCCAGACACACAACTGCTCATGCATAAGTCCCGCTGGAGTTCAGAAATCTCTGATATGCTGAAATGTAAGAAAAACAGGAGAGAAGTTTGCCTTTAATGAGTATTTTGGGCTAAATGCCGTTTCTCTGGCATTCTGTTGATTACCACTGATAATAAGGGAACGTTTCAAAGAGAAAATGCACTAAAAACAAAAATTTTCTTTGTGTTTTTGAAAAGTTTTGTTGTCCAATGATCCCTGTTCACACAGACCCATGAAAACGACAAAAAACACTGTATTATGAACGCCAGGCCAGTAGCTGGCAGTCACTTCCACAGAACATTCCAAAAAAGTAACAATTTTAAAACATATTCAAAAGTAACATTCCCATAGTAATTGCAAAATGTTTGCTTCATGTTTTCAGTCACTTTGACAGGAACCGAGAAAACTTTTTCAAATATATTAAAAAATAACATTTTAAGGATTGAGAGAACATTCAAAAATAAGGTTTTCGTACCTTAATAGGGTTGTAAGAAAACATTATGAGCGCATATTTCTGTTAGTTGGGTAAAGGTCTAAAGGAGAGAATGGGGTGAAAATTCTGGGTAAACTACACTATAAAAACTTTTAAAAACATTCAAATAATGCACATTCTCACAGGAGAAAAGATAAAAATAGATTGTGCAACTGCTTGTATCTTGTGATATTTAGAAGAAACATTTTTCAATTGAAGACCTAAAGATGGTTAAGTCTGTAGGCTAAATCCAAGTTCATCCCATCTGAATCTAGGTTAAGTTTCGCATTCCAGTGAATTAATCTCTCTCTGTATGAAGCTTGCAGTCTATATAAGATGTAGATTCATGAGCGTTCACTGGGAATTAAAACATGGCTTTCCTGTAGCAACAAAACCCTCTTCCAGCTGAGCTACAGGAACATCTGAACAACATGAAGCACCAGACGTGAGACTTTTCTCAAGAAGCGATTTGGATGGGTTTATTTGTTTATCTGAATAAGTAATGTCTTTTCATAATGGATAGAGGAGTTTGGGACTGGTGTGTTGGCTGTTCCCTTCACAGACATCTGTCACTGTTGTCATTTATCCTCATTAGGGCTGAACATGACATGGCTATATGTGCGTCCAATGGCTTTCATGGGACATTTGGCATTAGTGTTTGTGGACTGAAGAGAAACAAGACTTTTCCACAGTTCCTAATTCAGGATTGAAAAATCATATATTTTTTAAAGAGGAACAGAAACAGACGCCTCTTATTCATTGGTCGGCCTCATTTCAGAAAAGCACCCATTACACTGCAAATTAAGGAAAATGCAACAATTACACCTTACAAGGAATCACAGTCTACTTTATAAACACATTTCGGGAGCTCTCCTCGGACAGCATGCCAAATACACTGAATTTACTCGATTGAATTATATGTACGTGTGAACTCGTGAATTCTAGGTTTAACTCTACAGATGCTACATCCTACCTAGAACTTTCAAGAAGTATATTGGCTTATAAATATATAAGTTTGAATCACTTTTAAGTCTGCAAAATGTAATAAAAATAAAAATGTTCAATTTTTTGCTTTCAGGTTTTAAAGTTTTTGTCATTTACATTATATTTCATTCATTTATATTTATTAGTGTTAATTTATTTAGTTCTATTATTATTATTATCATTTAGTATTTTACTTGAAACTGAGAAACATAGTTTTCGCGACTGAAATAAGGTGTATTTTTTAAGTCATGGTCAGTGTTTTTGTTTGGGTCTGTGAGAATAATCTGTGCACAATTTTCTCTTTAATATCAAATAAATCTTATAGTTTTAACTGAACCATATTTACTGACTTTCACGAGTGCAGTTAGTAATCATTTATTTCTAGTCTATTTAATAACCAGAAATAAATAAATGTTAAGAAGAAATATTAAAATGCAGTTAAAACATAGTTGTAATAGCAAAATTAATAGCCTATATTTTAAAAGAGAGGACAAATCTGCCACATACGTTTTCCAAATTCTTCCATGTGTTTTGTTGCTGATGCTTTTTTTGATCACCCTCAGAAATAAAACGACAAGATCCAGACTACATTACTGTATATAAGAGTTCACAGACAGGTGAAGACACAGTTTTGTACTCACTTTGTGAGGTGAATCATTGACAGTTGAAAGCATTAAAACATTGAAATTCAACTTTGTATCATAACAAACCTGGTTCCTGAAGTAAAACCAGTTGAGATGCATTACACTGCATTACAAGCTAATACTGTACTGACTGTATCTGTTATCTTGGTATAAAGTGTTTCCAGTGTTACACTCCATGCAGGATAGAGGCCTAAAACATCTATGGTAGCTTTTTAAGGGTTTGCAGCAAGGTCAGTGTTTTTATATTTGGCCAAGTGAAAATTGTGCTGCTCGGGATAGATGGCCAGTTCCCCCTCCTCTTCTCCTGAGCCGGTGCGTAATGTCTGCAATGCCCTTTTCAACTTGGTCAGAAGCACTTAGGATGAAAGGACTAATCGCATTGCTCTGGGCCATTTCAAGGTCCTGTTGTCTTTATTCTGCAAACACATGCAAACTTCTTTCTGCTGCGTGGGTCGGCGCAGGCATGGGTAGGTGAGTCCCACCGCTCTGAACTATGGGCTCTTTTTTTTTTTTTTTTTAAAGAACATGGCATGCTGCATACATGGATTTTGGCTGAGCTGCATTTCTAAATCAGTCCTGCGCAATTAAGACAGCAGTTTGTTCAGAGTGAACCCGTTGTTCTGTCTGATTAATTGTTATAAATGTAGCGGTGAAAGTCGTTTGAAGTAAGTTCATCTCAGACACGAGAGGACACAGAGTAAGCAATAAAATTATGCGTGCTAGTGATTTTAGTCGGACAAATGTTTCCTTTGCATTTTCATTTTTATTGCCATCTATTCCAGGCCATTGCATGGGCGATAGAAAAGCAAGCTCAAGTCCATGTGCTTTGATTGTTTTTTTCTATGCTTAACTTTTCCACCTACATAATGAATTATTGTGCGTTAAAAAATGTCGGACATACAATTTGTGTAACTCATAAATCTTATCTCATCAGGGATCAGTAAGCCTGGACTATGAAGTTATCTCATTTGTATTAACGTTATGGAGCAGAAGCCTGGCTGTGATTGGTGTTGTACAATTAAAAATAAAACCTATTTAAGCAGCACTACAGTATTAGTTTTTGATTAGTGGAAAATATTGAGTCTATTCTGTGATGATATGATTGATTATTTTTGCATGTATCAAAATGAAGTAAAACAGATGAATAAAATAAATTGCAACTAAATACTTAAAAAGCATTGATTTTTTTTTTACTTGGGTATTTGTTTGGGTGTGTACTGACATGTTTTGTTAGAGGGGAATTGACGACTCATTTTTAAGCTCAACAAAGCTTCTCTACGGATGCCTCTCAATGGGTGGAAGGCATAACATTTATGAGTTGGTACTGAGATCATCTGAATTTGAAGATGCTCTGTCTGTGTTATTGTTAATGTTCTAGTTATTTTGATTCAGGGTACAGTTTTTTAATTTTGTGCAAAGCATACAGTCTAAGTAAACTTCATTATTCAGCTGAAGTGTGCACGTTTATTTTGGACACTTCATGTCTTGTTCAATTCATGCCATAAACGCACGTTCCTGCTGAGCTGTGGACTATGACTAATTTTAACATGCATTTCTGAGCCTGACCTTCAGCAAAAAATACTGCAAAAACTGAATCGTTCAGTTAAATTCCTTTGACTTTTATATAGAGTTTTCATTGGCCGAAAAAAAATAGACTAACAGTGTCTAAAATGTAAAAACTTCATCTACTGAAATGTTGTATAAAAAGCAATATAATTCATGCTGTTGATTACCTTCAAGTGGCATAAATACAGAGTATCATTTTAAGGTGTTCCCAACAAGACTAATGTAGAAATCCAAGCAAACTGTAAGGTTCACTAGTTTTATTTATAATTATGATAAGTTATGTGGATTTTATTACAGAATTCAAATAATTAATGTCATTTGCACTCTTAATTGTATTGTGACTGACCACTACATGACTCTCAAAGAGAAAACAAATGATTACTGTATATATCATGGTATAACACAATGCACTACCAACTGAGCTACACGAAATCCCAAATTTGTGCAGATAAGAGTGCAAAACATTACAATTAAAATGTTATTTTGCCAATAGGGGTGCAATTGTAGTATATGCTCTCGTGGGTTGCATTTCAGGGATTTGGACAAAGTCACTTTTATTTTTTATTTATATAGCGCTTTTAACAATACAGATTGTAGCAAAGCACTGAACATTATCAAATAGAAGAACAGAGTG
>JAUCMU010000098.1:495503-506789 GCA_032275025.1 Enteromius treurensis
AGCATTACAATAATCTAACCTCGAGGTCATAAACGCATGAACTAACATTTCTGCATTTGAGGTTGAGAGCATAGGACACAAACCACCTATACTGTACGTATTAGTTGGAGGACAGGCTGGGGCATCACTAGAACTGAATATATATATATATATATATATATATATATAGTATACCTTAATTTTTGGGCTTCTTAACTAGCCTGATCTCACAGCAATTCGTACATATTTTACTAGGGGGTTAATTCATACTGTATGTCCGTCCTCACTCGTACTTTACAAGTTGCCAATTTGTATTAAGTTGTACGAGTGACCTATACTCAGCCCCATCCTTAAAGCTATCCGTCACTGGGGTTTAGACAAATCGTACAAAGTCGTACGAGTGAGGTCATACAAATTTGTATGAATTAGCCTGAATTTGCCACCTCATACAATTTGGTTGTGTTGGAATATTAGACATTTCTTAGTAGTAATTAAACAATGCTATAGTCTACATGAACATATTGTACATCCCTAGTCCTATTCAATACCTAAACTTAGCAACTACCTTACTACCTGGTAAATTAGGAATTTATTAAGGGGAAAAGTCATAGTTAATAGTGCTTAGATAGATTATTTATTAAAAGAAAGTTGTGGTGTATTTGTTAATGGTAGTGGCGTTTCCCTGTATCGAGAAAAGTGTTTCCACAGAGAGCAGAGGATGCTGGGTAAGCGAGAGCGGTGCTGAGGGTGGGTTTCAGGTAACGCTGACAGCCCCCAGCACAGACCCTCCCCCTCATAAAGGCCGCTGTCATAAACGCTTCTCGTCGTCAGGCGTTGTGTGGCGGTCCTGAGACGGTTGCCAGGCAACCTGTGCTGCATTGATATGCGAGTTGGAGGGAATCAGGGGAAGCCTTCTGCCTCTGGAGCATCAGTGCTGGGCGGTGCGACTCCCACCAAACACGAGTGCTCTCGTCTGTCTGAGAACACACGCTCAAGGCTTCGCAGCTCAGAACATCACTTCAGCACTCTAAGGCACTTCACGTCCCAGTTTTGATGGTCTTTCTAACCTCGGAGAAGCAGAACGAGGTCAGGAACTCTTTGAACACCTGAAGTTTAAGACTGAGAATCCAAGAAAAGAGCTCATGGAGTTGGTTAACGGCTAATTAAAAAGAGGTAACTGAACCGCCCTCTCTCATCTGTTCATCCACACAAGAACAAAGAGAGAGAGTTTCGCACGAGGAGCTCATGACAGCTCAACTCGGGAACAAGTGAGATGAAACTGGGCAGGAAAACACACGCCTGGAAAGCGCAGCCTCTCTTCGTCAATCTGGAACTCCCTCCCAGCTAAAGGATGATGGGATACGGCCAGGGATGTGTGTGTGTTTCAGAAAGACGGTCCCGCTCAGCATGTCCGATGCTATGTTCCTCCTGATGCTGTGCAAGGTAAGACGATTCCCGTCTGCTGGGATCCGGAGGCGCTTGACGGCCGAGAACAACAGGAGAAATCATTTTCATGTTCACTAAGAGAATTTACTGCAAAACCTGTAATTTCATGTAGACATTTTGAGTTGTTAAATACTGTGAAACAAGACTGAAGAAAGAAGAAGGGGATTAATACTGCAAAAGCAATAAGCTGCTTATTCCTCCAAAACAAAATAAAGTGACTGGAACTTTTCATGAATTAGTGGAATTTTGGCCTGACACTGGAATTAGATTATACTTAAAATGTAAGTTGTAAATAGAATGTGTTATTTACAACATATTTTTACAGCACAGCTGTTGCTGTGTAACATGTGTAATACTATGTAACATCAATATTAATATTAATGTTAATATTGGAGAAGTAGTAGATAAAATGACTGGATCCTCTGATAATTTTTGTGCAATTTATGACATTTACAACTGATCTTTCAATAAAAAATGTCTGTTTCTGAAATCAGTTCAGGTTTAATATTATTGCACTGAAAAAAAATGATCAGTTGTAAATGATTTGAGTATTTGTGACTAAATATGTTATGAGAAAGTGCTTTTGGCTGCATTATGTGCATTAGATTGAATTCAGTTAGCATATAAAACAGCTCCCGGTCAGATATACAATAATGCTTGAGGAGTGTTTTCATTTGACATGTTTTTGCTCAGGAACTCATTTTAAATCAACGCTGGCAGCAACACTGTCAGAGCAGCTTAGTGTCTTCAAACATTTCATATGCCTGAAATAATTAGAGTGGGAAAAGGTTTGACCATTCACTTCTCCAGAGTTTTCTGCTGAGGAATGAAAGTTCATCTGTGTTTACAAGCAGTCGAGTTCATATGTGACGTGCCTGACAGGATTTGTTGGGATGATCATGGATGCAGCGGCTTAGATTCGTTCAGTATCACCTAATCTGATAACATTTAACCACATTCGGTTTCAGCGGATCTCAGAGGTGTTCAGCGGAGTTCAGGTTAATTGGCAATAAAGAGCCCAGAAGAGCCTCTTCATTACAACCGTGTCCAAATATTTTTCGTCATAGTGCAAATGCAGCCTGGCAGCAAAATCTTTCAATTTGTCTTCTGTCAGGCTGCTCTTGCAACTTGGTTGCATCAAGTCTGGTTATGTGAGTTCTCTGCAGAAAATATAATATTTACTATTGCCAAGAAATGGGATTTAGAAAAAGAAATTTGCACAAAATCCAATCTGCAAAGTGACATTTTCACATTTGTAAACTCAGGCTTATAAATATGCACATTTATCCAGTTAATAAAAGGACAACTATAGCAATAACAAGCATGCAGCCGGTTTTAATAACTCTCTATTTTTTAAATTGTTCTATGTAAGATTTATTTTTCCAGCAAAACCTTGTCAACGAAATTTCATGTACAATTTTGTGGCATTAAATACTATAAATCACGAGTGAAACAAAGTATAGGCGGTTAATATTGCACAAGCAATATTAAAGGGACAGTTCAGGGAAAGATTATTCTTTCTTCAGGATATGACCTTCTCATTATTTGTGTAAATCACAAAAGAAGTTGTTCGAGTTATGAAACTGAAGTAAAGTGCTTTGTTTGATCTGATCTGATATCTTACATCTGAATTTTAGCAGATATATACAAAAATGGGTGGGATTTACTTTGAACCCATTGTCAGAGTGGAATTGTAAATAATGATATTTTTTAGAAAAAAATCAATCTTTCACGTTTAATTCAATGTGTTACCTGTTGTTTCTTTGTAGTTATGTCTGAGTAAAGATCATACACCGTTTTTGTTCGGTGTAACACTGAATAAAACATGAAAACCTTAAGTAGAAAGAGCTTTAATAATAAATATTTAATGCATATTTAACGTTTCAGAAACTCAGAAAAATATTGATCATCAATAGCTTTTACAGATGTCCTGCAGAACGAGAACGTCACACGAGGAAAGAAAACCAAAAAATCCGATTGCTGAAATCTCTCAGATGTTTTGTTACTGTACAGAGCGCATGCATATTTAAAGAGGTCTTTCGAGATTGGATCTTTGCTGTGAAACTACAATCGAGCACTGTGATGTTTTACTGCCAGCGTCATTTGAGGTTTGCAGCACACAAAGTGTAGCATGAAACACCCTTTTGATTTCGTAAAGCCTCATGTTCACCTGTTTTTGTGACATCTTTCATCTTTGCACCCGACAACAGAGAGCTTGTGCATTCACACTCAAACTCTACAGATGGCTGGGCTTTATTCTTAAGTCTATATCCAATGATATGTCCAGAGCACCTCACGACCAATGTTCCTGGACTAATGTCACACAGCTTGGCCAGCTCGATGTGGTTTTCGTCCCAGCTGGCCAGTTGGTAAAGTGGTTTTGGACGCTGTCCACTTTGTTTCTGAGCAGCGTGCAGCTGCTCTCTCTAGTGAAGCTGTTTCCAGCCTCACACTCTCACACTCTAGCATGTCTTCTATCAGCACGGAGCAGTTGTCTTCATGCATGAGTGCTCAAATAGGAGGGTTTGCTTTGAGGAAAGCCCTGTTTATGACACTCCCAGAGGATCTGCAGCCCACTATACATCATACGCAATGACCTCAACATGCACTAAAGTCTCAGAGCTTTAGACAATATGCATGTTTTTTTGTTAAGCGTCATCATTTTCTGCCTCACCATAGTCTGACATCCGGTAAGATTCCAGGAAAGATCATTCTGAATAAACTGCTATTCCTGCAGGATATTTTGACTGGGGCATCTATTGTGTCTTTCCCGTTCCAACATTCATGACACAAGGCCTGGCGCTCTGTTGTCCGGCCCTTATGGACCGATTGAATGCCAAAGCACATGAACGACTGCATTCATCATGAATCTGGACCATGAAGGAGTCTCCAGGGATCCTGAAATCACATCATCCAGCAGTACAGCGTGTCAATCTGCCATCAGACGCCTCAAAAGCTGCTCTTCTATTCTGTGTGCAGGACAGAAACGCCTCAATCCTCAACTACAGCCGCTTTATTCTCCCAAGGATTTATTTTACATATAGATGTTTATGTCATTCTTGTCCCAGTCACAGACTTTAAATCCTAAAATATGAAAAAATTCAAAACCATGTACAGTAAACTACGACCATTGAACCACTATTTTTTAGCTGCTATTATTTTTAATAATCTTTGCCTCCAGACTGCACACACCTTTGTATATCTAATGTCAGTTACATTTATCCATTTATTATTAGTAAGCATAAATGCTAAGTTGAGTCAGCAACACTAAACATATGTGCATACTTCATAATTGTCCTAAGCACATTTTTTTCAGCAGTTGACTATGTTTTATTCAGGAGATGATAGAAATGAATATATTTTTGATGAAAAATCTCTCTCATGCCCCTTAATAAATCATTACTTTAAAAGCTTAAG
The DNA here is from genome assembly GCA_032275025.1 of Enteromius treurensis. Taxonomy (NCBI): domain Eukaryota; kingdom Metazoa; phylum Chordata; class Actinopteri; order Cypriniformes; family Cyprinidae; genus Enteromius; species Enteromius treurensis. Next base: position 500,346 of record JAUCMU010000098.1, read on the forward strand.
GAAAACCAGAGCAACTGAGCAGAGAAATGCTGCACTGCATATATATATATATATATATATATATATATATATATACAATTATTGCTAGTATTTAGATTTTTAAAAATAGATAATAGTTTTATTAAAACATATTTTGGATATTAATGAAATTCAATAATACAAAAGCAGTCACTGGGGTGATAAGGAACACTTTTGTGCCTATTAGGTTCAAATGTATGTACCTTTAGGGTACCAAAATAAACTCTTTAGGTTCAACCACATTGCTTTTGGAAAGGTACTGCCCCAGTGACAGCTTTCGTACCTTTATTTCTGAGAGTGCACATAACTTTAATTTCTTTTTTCATTTATGTATTTACTGTATAGGTTGATTTTTACCAGTATGCATGCAGTTTCTACGTTTATATTTTAATTTTGTTTGTTAAACACATTTAATGTAGCCTTGATGAAGATGTTCACTGCCTAAATATCTACTGACGGTCATCTGGTGTGTGTTTTTCCAGATTGGCGTGAGAGGAAACCTGCAGACTTCTCCAAGGAAAATGGTAAACACTGCTCTGAGTGATGAGGAGAAGGGCATTCAAGACAAGGAAAGCAAGGAAGAGTCCATTCTGGCCATGCTGGGAATCATCGGGACGATCCTCAACCTCGTCGTCATCATCTTCGTCTACATCTACACCACCCTGTAAGAGCCACTGGACTTCACTGGAACTATGATTGGCAGTGAGATTCTGGGGCATCATGGGAATACAGACACTGCTGCGACAGAGACACACGGAGAACAGATTCCCTTCAAGCACAGACGATACCAGGAAGCACGTCAGCTTTAAATATGCACGTTATTTCCATATTCCCATGCGGTCCCGGATCCGGAGAAACAGGAGCGTTTCTATGCATGGCTCGGTCCACAGGACGTTCTCGTTCAGATCCAACGGCGTTTTTTTTTACCAGTAAACAAACAATGATGTTTCTTACGAACTTTTGCAGGCGACACTTTCAGGTTTATACTGTATTTAAAACACTGCTGTTTACACTAAATTGCTTATTATTAGACACAGGCTTTGAAATAGATCTTGATATACTGTAGACGGAATTTTGTCGTGGACATTTTAATATACAGTACACACTTGTACAGCGTTCTGTAGTTTGGCTGTAAACGTGTGTTCGGGCTAGTTTTGCAGTGCATTTAATGGAACTATTAATTTATTTTGTGCAAAGCTTATTGGCAGATATCGTTCAGTACTGTTTTGTGCGGGTTAAAGCAGTTTTAGGACACGTGGGGTGATATATTAACACATGATTGTTTTCCGTGAAGGTGTTTCTTATGTACGTGGATTTAAATATATTACTGTTTCCCATCGTTTCGAACGAGAGCATCTTTGTTTACTCAAACTGACAGACTGTTCATCACACGAGCAGACAGCCTTGCCTTAAGAATAATCCACACATTCATTTCTGCACCCTTTCAGATCATATTTAGTTGTTTACTGATGCACACATAAGCACATAATTTTAAAAGTAGTATAGGAAATCATTTCATCTATTTGATGCAAATATATATATATTTTGTCCTAATACCAACATCAGACTGCATTAACGTTAACGAAAGCACAAGAATATTTGCAGAATGAATGAATGAATGTATGTCAGTGAAGTATATTTCTGATAATAATATGAAATCCAGTGCATAAAGTGCCTGTGTTTCTGCAAGATATTCTCTCGCTTGTCTGTTTAAATAATCTGTATTATTAATCTAAAGAGTCTTGTAGTAATGGCTGTGTTTTCCTATCTTTCGGCTTTTGTTTAAAAAAATCGACGTACATTTTATAATGACAGATGATCATCAGATACATACGTTAATATCTTTGTCATCAAGTGTCTGTAACTCATGTCAAATTATGTTGGATTTGAGTTCAATTTAATTTCACATCTACAGGGACAGAACGGTTACTCTTTTATGTATTTGAACATGTAATATTGCCACTGCTGATTTAGTAAAGATTGATAAATGATCTTGTTAAACGAATCGAGTGGCTCATGTCTTTATTCAGCTGAATAGACAAAGTCAAACACTTTCTGTAAAATCCATTTGCATTTTGTGTAATTATGGGATGCACATTATGCACGGTTGCCTAGCGACAAGTAGTTCACAGAGCAATTGCCAAAAAAGTTCAGCCTGTTTGAGCTCAAGGTCTCGATTTTTGAACAGTTTTCATGTTTTTATGCAAAGATTAAGTCATTGAAGTTGCGCGACTGTCAAATCTAAAACCTAAAATAAAGAACAGACCACAACAAAGCACTTCACGTCTTACGTGTGTCAGAATAATTAGGGATTTTTAAAGGTGTGCCGGAATAAAGCTTTTGAGAAAAAAGACAGACAGACAGAGGCGAGAGATCTAAAAACAGCTGAAGGATGATGCAGTCGAGCGAGTAAACAATGTGTTCTGAAGATTCACAGCTGCAGAAATACTAATGAGCCCAGGAGCCTTTGTTTTACCTGGATAAAGAGCGGCCAGATGCCAAACACACAGAAAACCTTCAAAGTCCTCATTCTGCAGAGGCTTCCTCAAAAAGACCAATGATGAGACTATTATCATCATCAAGCGACTGGATAAAAAACTTTGTTTCTGCAAGATAATAGATAGATAAATAAATATTAAGCTATAACAGCTAAGACATTGTAAACACTTCAAACAGTGCCAGTAGTGATGAAGTATTTTTAGGCTTACGATGCTTTTGGAAAACGCAGCCCTGATTGATTCAGTTCAGTAAATGATTTGACAGGCTGATTCGAAATGGTAAAAGAGTCACTGGGGAATCAAACTTCACTAAACATTCACTAGACATTAAACTTTAATCTCTGAATCAGACATAACCAAAAAAAGACTCCAGGCTCAGGAAGGAAGTCAACTCAGTAATGACTATAAACGATTTGTTTTTGCCTGACCCATTAAAAAAGAATCTGTTCATCAAAGTGACTTTTCCAGGAATCAGACCTTTCACAGGAAAAGCTAGATATGAACTATGAACAAGTCATTCACTGAAACCACTAAATCACAAACAGGTTTGCAGCAGTTTTGGGAATTGTTTTGACTGACCCTTTATTCAGTTCATAAGAGTCATTTTTGAGGAATCGGTCAGTATGGAAAGTCTTTTGTTGATTCTTATGTGTAAACAACAATGGCTATGAACTCAGCATTGGCTTATAAACAATTCACTGACTGAAAACACTTATTCATGACTAAGTTTGGGGACTCCTTCATTAAAAAGAACCAGTTCATTTTTCAGGAATCTGACATTGTTTATTGTCATGTGCTAAAAATGGCATTAAAATGGTCAGTATAAAGGCAATGGTGACTTTTAATATCACAATATATTTTTTTTTATCTCATGTGAAAAATGTAAAAATAAAAAGATAATTGTATTTTTTTTTAAATCTCACAATTCTCATGTTTTATTTATTTATTTACAAAAAATAAATACAATTTATAATTGCTTTTTATTTCACAATTCAATTTTCAGGCAGTTCATGTCTTGCATTTCTACAAAAAAATACAAATAATAATAAACTCAGAATTGCTAGAGAAAATGCCTGATAAGTCACCATTCTCTCTTTTTTTTCATGATGGAAAAAAGCTTCTAAGCTTCCATATCAAATCAATAAATGTACTAACTTGATTTATCCCCTTGGGGGCAATTAATTCAGACCTTTGTAACTTTTTCGTTTTCATAACTAACATTATTTAGTTAGAATGACAACATTTGAGAGTGAGCTCCACAAAAACGCAAAGCGCCTGGTGTTAGACGCTGATCTGATATTCTGTGTAACTCTCTCTGCTGATTCCTGCCCGTCTCATTTACAAAGCGTAATTGGCTTCGGGTCATCCAGGTATTTGAACAAAGCCTTTGTTCTTGTTTACTTTGTTCCGGGGTAAACACGATCAGCGTCTCCACAAACACAAACAATGCGATTAAGAAAATGAAACATCACTTGCGCTTCTGTGCTCGTGTCTAATCTTGTGTAAGGAGGAGATATTCTGGGCCTAATGCTGTTCGTCTCTGGGAGCTGCTGTATTGGAAATCTTTTGTACTATATTGAAAACTCATCTCATCTCTTCACGTCTGGCTCAGGGCCGCTCGTGTCACACCTGTGAGATGATGGAGCTTCTGGTTTTCATCAGAAGGACATTACCGGTTGTCCATTGAATCGCTGGGGCCGAGTTAAGGGAGTGAAATGGTTTGGTGGTGAGCCGCCTGTCTTACATAAATTTCATGGGCTCTGCACACATTTCATCTCTCAAAACTTATTCAAGCGTTGAAAAAAAAAAATCCTGATCTAAACCAGAGAGACGCTGATACCCATGACCGATCCCAAATCCAACATAAACCTCAGGAAAAAAAAAGACCAAAGAGGATCTAGAAGATATGAATAATAAAGTGTGTTGTATTTTTAGCTTTTTGGAAGAGGATTGAAAGTTAGATTAAAAAGTAAGTATATAGTAAGTAAAAGTATATATATATATATATATATAAACAGCAAATTGCTAAAGTGTGTTGGTTTACTGTAAGACTGTATGTGACACGATGAGCTGCTGTTTACTGCAATTATGCAATAAATATTAGAGCTTGTTGTTGTAAGAACATTCTTTATTTTCTAAGATGCTAAAAATAGAAGCACTGACCCTTTTCCAGTCCCATCATGTTTTCTCGTTTGTTTCACTCTCTCTCTCTTCTTTCAGCGCCTCCTTTCTCTTGTCTCTCTGACCCTGACACCGACGACAAGATCGGCTCCTGCTGCAACAAATAACAAGAAGAACACTGACCTGATGTTAAAACAAAAATGATTCCATTATTTAGTATTTTCCTCTTGTTTTCCAGTACAAATATTAATCTAAATCACTCTCAGGCCATCAAAGAACTAGATTGTTTGAGAAATGTGTCATCCCATTACTTGCTCATCAATGGATGCTCTGGAGGATGTATTGCTCAGACAGTGATGCAATTCTATTTATACAAATCTGACGAAGAAACAAGCTCATATCGATCTTGGATGGCTCGAGGGTGAGCACGTCTTCAGAAGTTTGGTTTTATGTGAGTTATTCCTTATTTTCGTAAAAAAAGAATGAAAAATCATTTTGGTTTCATTTTCTGATTCTGTTGGCAGACAATTTTCAGAAAACAAGACAAAATAAATATTTTTTTTGAAGCGAATCAATGACAGATGCTGCAGTGACACTGATATAGCAGTAGTTTTCGAGCCGATTGTTGTCAGTAAAGAGCCGCACAAAGTCTGACACTTGCGTCGATTAACTTGAAATAAGATGCACAGATGCTGAACACAAAAAGCAGACCAGAGACGTTTACAGAGCAGATGTTTGGCTGATCAACTCAAGCTAAGTGACCTTGACTAAATGAGAGTCTGGCTTTGAGCTCCAGAGGAGGCTTGTGAAAGCAGTTATGGAAACATAATCTTATGGGAGCTCTTGTGCTGTGCTTGACGTTTGGACAGCGATTAATTATGCTAATATTGACTCACACTGGAGTGGCACAGGAAGTTCTTTCACTTTTGTTTTATTCAGATTTCTTCTTTCAAATGTATCTAGAGTTTCATTCAGATTACTGTAGTTTCATAAATCATAAACATTCATAAACATTGCTTCAAATCAGCTTCACTGAAATTATTCACGTTAATATTAATAATATATCAATATCTTTATGCCTTGAAGTCAAATTTAGAAAAACAGAGCTAGATCATATATATTTATATATTTTCATATTGAAAAAAAAGATTATTTAAAAAATAAAGATACAAATCAATTAAAATACATAAAAAAATTACAAAATAATCAAATGAAAAATAATGATAAAAATAAATATATGAAAACATACAAATAAAATACTTGGAAAATAATTGGAAAAAAATAAGGGAAAGAAATTAAATTAAATCATTACTTACATATCCTATTTCATATAAAGAGATGGAAAAAAAAATTTTTATTATGTGTCAAAAAATAATATTAACGTATTTTTAAAATAAATAAAATAATGATAATGAAAAAAAAGCCCTTAGTTGTTACAGTTTTTGTCTCGTGCTGCATGGATTCTTGCATAATATTAACATTTGTGGCATCAAATTAATATGTCTAAAAATCTACTATAATGACTTTCTGTATGTTAAACCTTTTTCTAAAGGCTATTTGCATTTACAGAAAGAAACAGAGTATTAATAGGTATTAATGCAGTTTTGTGTAATGCTAATCCTATGGTAATCTTTTCCATGCATTGAAATACCATATACTCATTATTCAGTACTGTGGCATATGTATTCAACAACCTTAACAACATTTTGATTGCATGTTGCATTTAATTGGTAAAAACGTCTAGGTTACTATCGTAACCCACGTTCCCTGAAGGAGGGAACGGAGACGTTACATATGGGAACTCGCC
>JAUCMU010000098.1:512415-531583 GCA_032275025.1 Enteromius treurensis
CGGGTCTGAGGTAAGACACCAGTTCAGTCTGTGTGACACACTGCTGTCAATCATCTATTGTGGGAGTGGCCTATGTCTGTGTGTGACGCCACACCTACATTAATTTGAGAATGGCTTGATTTCAGAGGGGGCAACTTATTTTTATTAAATCAAAAGAAAACTACTGGTGGATGTTTATCATTGTAGGGTGGTTGTGTACTCACACTCCCAACACACATTTCAGTCCAAACAGCTCGTAAAAGTGCATGTGGCACCGGATGACCCCTTTAAATCCCACGAATGGATTAGTCTGGCCTGTTACCAGTTAATGGAAAGAACACTAAAGGGCATTTCCTATCCAATATATCGCAATCAGCATTGTGCTTTGGTACTTTTATTATGAAAAAAAAGTCTCAGATTTCAAATGCTGTCAAATTCTTGCAGTATTTAAACCATATGCATGGCATTGGGTGCTGTTTAATATGGAGTGACAGATTACTGCAACCAATCATCTCCTCCACATATACCAGCTTCAGCACGAAATAAACATGACTTACCATACGAAGGTAAGCTATCTGTATCCTGCCTCATGTAAATAACTCCATCAGTGTCTCAGCTAGTTAAAGACATCAATATAACGTCTTGTAACAAAATGCACGTAATGTTACAATTTTGTGACCCTAAACTCATCAGTCAGATTGAAACATAAACTCTAGAGTGGGGCATTTATATGCAGCATACTTGAAACTTGAACAATATTGTTAATCATTGCGTGAATTTATAATGCAGCATTGGGTCGCACTTTACATTAGGTGGCCTTAGCTACCAAAAAGTTCATATAAAGTGGGACCCAGCATTGTTTCTATATCCGAACCGAATGGAGCTTGTTATATTTTTAAACTGTGGATTTAAAAAAAAAAAAATGTTAGTTTAACTTTTGCACTGCCATGCTACATGTAAAAAAACCATAAATAAATATACACCCCGGTAACACCACGGTAACATAGTTTAAAAACAGTGTTAGACCCTGGGAGACGTCCAAACAGCACAGCATAATTTGTAGTTTTACTGGCAGAAAGCAGTCACGTTCTCGAGTGTATTTTGAGTGTGTTCTCTGGTTTGGCTCAGCATGGTGTGTCTGGAGCGCTGGCAGAGCTTTACTGGGTTAGACAGGCAGCATTATAAATCATTAGACTGCAGAAACAAGCTTAAGATGACTCCACGTCGTCCAGACATGAGCACGCTCAGCCACCACACCCACAATAATGAATTTCAAACATGTTTCTGGACTTTCAGTGTGACTGTGGGTTTGGGTGCTGGGTAGAAGTGAGGAACGACAAAATTGGAGTATAAAGTTATGGTTTCTTTTCTCTGGCTCATATTCAAATTCTGGATGCAGTTTAGTTTTTTTCCCTGTATTATGAAAAGCAGCTTGTAATTTTGATGAATTAGCATTTAGCACAGTGTCATTTTAAATATAAAATATTGTTAATTTAGTATCACTGACACACTATTACAGTTTGTGATAATATTTTCAATTGGATTTTAATTTAATTTAAGATATTCATTTTATTTCAGCACTTTTAATGGTCATTTTTATATTTTCTTTTGTCATTTTAATTGTTGTTAAAGTTGAAAGTAATTTCGTTCAGTGTTACATCAGGCTATATTCATTTATCTATATAGTTTTATTAGGCTTTAATTTTTGGTTTATTTACTTATAATTATTTTAGTACTGATTTAAACAAATTGAAAAATGCTGACTTTTCAACCAGGCTAAAAGCTAGATAAATGACATGTATTTAATGTGATGAAAAAAGTTTTAATGGCTTTAGTTCACAAGAATAAGCCTGATATAGTGGCCGTCCTGTTTGTGTAAGTGTGGACGTCTAACGTGTCGACATGTTTTGAAGGCTGCGATGTGCCCTAAGACTTTCCACAGCTTCAAAACCACACGTTAAAAATAAAATCACAAAGCAACCCAGACACCAAATCAACACATTAAAATAATTCATTCGGTTCTAAAATACAAACACTGCATCATAAATCTGCACAATAATGACGATTCTTGTGTTTTATTGTCTTGTTTTTATATATATTGAATGGAACAAACAGCCTAATCTTGATTTCTTTTAATTTAGCATCAAAAATCAGACGTGTTAGGCATGTACAGTATGTTTGTGTGTGTCATATTCATTTAAAGTGATAGTTCAGCTAGAAAAATAAGCTCTGCCAACATTGGCTCCTTCTGAACCTGTATGGCTTACTTTCAGCAAGGTGACTTGGTGATTTGATGAGTTTTAAAGCAGACAGGAGAAACGCTGTGTGCAATGAAACAATCTTCAAATCTTCAAGTCTGAGTGAAAGTGACCCGTCTGTCCCTAGTGATCTAATGGGATGTTTACTCATCAACAGAATTTCCATCGAACATAATGAAATAACCATTTTAACACAAACGTTTACACAACATGTTGACTGTGGCCCGTCACTGTGTTTCTTAGCAAACCAAAGCACTTCGGCAACTGTGATTTAAGCTTGAAAATATGACTTCAAACTCTGTAAATCATTTCCATCTGCTCAAGTTGCCAAACATGTCCAGTATTTCCTGGACTCTCTTCACTTACTGCTTTTGATGAAAGTATGCATCTCAGAAGGTCACTGATAACGGCTCAATATATTAAGGAAAGAAATGCAACAATCATGATCGTGTTTCAACTGGACATGAAATAACGGCTGACCCTATTCACTTTTTAATACGTGTTTCTGATCTCGTTCCAAGCTAAACTGGTTCCATCTTTAAAAATGATCTTCCGTCTGACTCCATTCAGCACAGCAACAGCCGATTCTCAATGAATGATCATGCCTGGACCTGCATTTATTTTCTCTAATCGAACATCCTGTTTTGACTCATAAATAAATCAGACTATGCATGAAAATGGTTTTTGAACTGCATTTCAATTTGACTAAGTGTCTCTGTCAAGGGAGCAACGCTGAAGAGCACAGAACCGAATCCGCTGAACTACAGCATTTCCCCCCAAAATCTGCAGTAAATAATGACATATAATATGCATCCAAAACATGACATTTTTGCATGTGTGGCACTGTTACTGATGTAAAATTAGTTTTTTCTGCTCACCAGAAAAAAAAAAGAGTTAAAACAGTAAAATTGTGAAACAAATTTAAAATAGCTTTTCCAGACAAATATATATATTTTTGAGATGCACAGTTGAATTTTCAGCATCGTTACTCCAGTCTTCAGTGTCACATGATCATTCAATATTTAGCAAGTGATACATGCTGTTTTTTTTTTGTTTTTTGAATGTCTGTCCTTCGCCATTTAAAAAAAAACAAAAAAAAACAGTTCACACTGTGTATGCAGTATTATCCGTAAATGAAACGTAATTACTTCAGACAGCACAGTTACGTGTATAATGATAGTGAGCCACTATCAGAGATCCATTAGCATTAGTGTGATTTACATTAGTAACATCAGACAGCTGCACATCCTCAACAGCGCAATAAAACCACAGACCTACAGCAGGCCTAAGTGTCCAGTAAGTGCTAAATGACGCTCTTATGAGACTGTTTTGAGAAGTGATTTTAATCTTGAGGTCTGTAAACTAACAGCTCGGCCCCAATAACGGTTTTGTGGTGTCCACTGTGATTTTTAAACGGAATCGATTCTAATAAACCTTTAATCTTATTGCATCTAGACCTACACACAAACTCTTCCCATCAGAGCTGAGCTTTCATCTTGAAGACAAATCAAGTTCGGGACACCTCCACAACCAACCATATCATGATTTAGCGCTTACAGAAATACTGTTTTCAAATATTTGGGCTCAAAAACAGTTTTGCTTTTGCATCTGAAGGATCAGGGAGGATTGCAGAGCACCTGGCAGATGCTTGTCACAGTTTTGAACAACAAATGATGCAAAAACTGGCAAAGATTCATACATTTTCTATTTTCACCCCCATAATGATGTCAGCAGCAGCTGGGATGTCGGTGGATTTATAAACACACTTTTACAAGGGATTCAGAGCATTAAAGCTGCCAAGCAACATTAAAACCCAATAAAAAAACACTTGAGGGGTCACACTGCACCCCTGCACTCCTATCTGTCTGTATATTGACCAATAAAGGGAAACATGCAGGATTATTTATTTCTAGTAATCTAGACGGCTGCTTCTGAGTTTTCCAGTAAAAACAGGAGGGAAAAGCCAGAGGGTGGAGACCAGGTCTGACATCAGAGTAATGTGGATCTCCCACTCTTTTAAGAGTCAGGCTCACTAAACCACGGCACACAGGCAAACAGCACATCTGCAGGGAAACCACACATCTGGATTCGCTTTTCAGGAGGTACGTGAGGTACGTACAACACCGTTTCAATGACAAAAAAAAAAAAGTCTACATCTCTGGGTAACTTACATTCTTCTGCTTTGATTTTTACTAGATCAAATGATAAAGAGACAGAAAATTATTACAACATGTTTGCTCAAAGGAATGTCCTGAAACAGCATGTTCTGTTTCTACTGAAGAACAGGGACAAAAAAAAGCAAGAGAGGTTTTAGCCTTTTTAATTTAGCTTGAAACTGCGTTACTTATTTGGCAGATGTTTTGATTTTATTGTTTACAGATTTATCTGAATCGATGTTACGCTTGAAAAGCTGTTAATATGGCTTCATGTTTCTTTTTCACTTTTCAAGTACACTGTGTGATATATTTGCATTATGACAATCAACAATGAAGTGATAAATAATGATGGTCTATATGTTTAGCCAACAATACCCATGTAAAGTGCTAAAGCGGCTGGTTGTTGCTATGGTTACCTGATGAGTGAATTGTGTTTGTAAGCATCGATGGACACATGCACACCGACTAACTAGTAATGTATTTATGACATCAGTAAATGTGCATTTTTCGACAGTTTAAGACAGTACTATAATTCAGATCTAAGATAAACAGACACAAATAAGACTTCTGCTGCGTAAACTTCTGACCAACTAGAATACCAAAGTGTAATCAGTCTTATTTTTATTCATTTCGTCTAATTCGCTTAAAACTAAACAGAAGAAAATAAATAAATAAATAAAAAGTACAAACAAAAAAGCTAGATTAACTTTTAACGGACAATTTTATGCTTTTTAGACTTTCATGCAACTGTTCCCAGGTTAACAGCGATTAGAAAGTCTGACTAAAAAGGTTCTGACTAACTGATCAGTGAAGCTATAAAAATACAACATTCTGTAAGTTTGTTCATTTCCTTCCCCTGCTGTTTTTCCAACTCACCAGTGCCCGGACAGGCAGTTTCCTTAATCACACTGGAAATATTATGCAACTACACAATGCTTTCATACTGTAGATGCCACTTCCAGGATTCCAGGAGTTACTCACCCACAAGCTGCTCCAAATCACTGTGAAAACATGTCATGCTGCTCTTTTCAATGCGTTGAAAGCGAGGGTTTAAAACGACATGAGGATGAGTGAAAAGTGACAGCCATCTTAAATGAATTATTCCTTTACCAAACTACATTTAAAAAATTTCCAGAGCAGCAAATCAGCATATTTAGGATTATTTCTGGAGGATCATGTGACACTGAAGACTGATGCTGAAAATTCAGCTTTGATCATGGCCATCAATTCACAGATATGCACACAGAAAGTGGTTCTTCTAAACTGTAGTAATGTATTATTTTTACTGCATTTTCAGTTAAATAAATGCAGCCTTGGTGAGAATTTATTAAAAATGGTTCAAATGTAAACTAACTCTGAACATCTCTCTACAGATACCCAAAGAAACATGGAGCACGGCATACAAGTATCACCATCCATCCTTCCCACAGTCCCCTCGAACGTCTCCAGGAACAACCTCACCAACGACACACAGTGTCCACACTGGGAAATGTGGGACTGGCTGTACGTCATGCAGCCCACTTACATGTTCACCATCTGCGTGCTGGGAATCCTGGGAAACATCTTCGTCCTGCTGGTCTTTGGCCTTCACAAGAAAGCGTGTACGGTGGCGGAAATCTACTTGGGGAACCTGGCGGCCGCCGACCTCCTGTTGGTCTTGTGTTTACCGTTCTGGGCCATCAACAGCATCGATGCGTTTAACTGGCGATTCGGCTCGCTCATGTGCAAAGTAGTCAACACAGGCATCAGAATGAACATGTTTTGCAGTATTTACCTGCTAGTGTTGGTAAGCGCCGACCGCTACATTGCTCTCGCCCACGCACTGTCACGTGGTAGAATGAGGCGAGCGAGGTGCGCCAAGCTCAACTGCGTGGCCGTCTGGGTTTTCGGATTAATCCTCAGCATCCCAACGCTTTATTTCAGAGACACTCAATACATTCCAGAGCTGAACATCTCGGCTTGCATTCTGGACTATCCCAACCCCAACATTGGCCTCGCGTGCGACATCCTTCTCATCTTGCTGGGCTTCATCGTGCCATTTTTGGTGATCTCCTACTGCACGCTGAGGATCATCCGAGCGTTGCGCGAGCAGGTCATCGACCGCTTTAACGCGGAAAACACCGAAAGGAAAGCCACGGTCCTGGTGCTGGTGGTGCTGGTGGTGTTTCTCTTGTGTTGGGTGCCGTTCCACCTCGTGACCCTCATAGATATCCTGATGCGCTTCAGCATCTTCGGCGGATGCAACTTTGAAACCGCCGTGGACGTCTCCAATCAGATATCCACCTACTTGGCTTTAAGCAACAGTGTGTTGAACCCGATACTCTACGTGATCGTGGGCAAGAACTTCAGGAAGAAGGTCAAAGAGCTGATGAAGCAGCTCACAAAAAAAAATGATTCAACAAGCAGTTCTACGAGATCCCAGCTCTCGTCAACCTTAAAAACGTTCACAACATTTTAAGAATGTTACGTAGAAAATGTCATAAATAGGCACAAATTAAAATCATAATTCAATGTTTGTTTAATCATTTTGACGAACACTAAAAGAGTCGTAAATAGATTATTAATGTATGTTTTAGAAAATACTACTTCAGTATTTTTATTTCTGTTTTCATTCAACATTTAACTTGCCGCTTCTTTGTAATTATTTGTAAAAATTGGACCTTCGCAAAATATTAAGACCATTATGTATAAATCATGTCTATAGGTTCAAATGAACCCTTTCATGCATAGTGGAAAGATATTTGGAAGCCCCTTTGAAGCACCATGTCCCAACCAACAACTGGTGAACCACCAAATGTTGTCAACAATTACGTGCAATGTACTGTTGTTGTTTTGATAAATTGCATTATGCATTCAAAAAGGCAAAAAAAAAAAAAAAAAAGGGAAAAGTAGACGTAACAATAAGTCATAAATCCTATTTTTCTCAGAAAACCAGACAGGTACAAAAATATATTTCAGCTAAATAGGATGCCACTATATAAACACTATTTTCTGTGACAGAAAAATATATCTCTCCACTAAAGCAAAGAGTATAATTCTGCCTATGGGCCTATAAATAGCTTGGCTGGCTTATTTTTTATGTGTTATTAAAATTGTGATGTAGTTTAAACTTGAATGGTTGTATTGATAAAAAGTTTTCAGTTTTTATTATTTATTTTAATGCTTATGGTTTATATTTACAAGGCCATAAAAAAGTGTAAGCATGTATACATGTATACTTTAAAATGTTTAATACGTCAGTTTTGATGTAATTGTGAAACATTGAAAATAAAACAGTATGTTTTGAGATGCTAAAAATCAGAGATGGCTATGTGGTGTTTGATGGAAAAGAAAGTTTAAGCATTAAGATCTGAAATGAATAGACTAATAGTAAAATATCATCAAATCGGTGCTATTTTAGTATCACTGAAATACTATTATAGTTTTTATGAATATTTTTTATTTTTATTTTATCCATATTTATTTTTTTATTATTAAGTTAAAGTTTATTCTCAATATTATTATTATTATTTTTATGGTTTTACTCATTTTTATTTACATTTTTAGTTTTCAGTAACACAAATGCCACTTTTTGTCTGTGTAATGCATGTTAAATATCTGAGACAGACAGACTTTCTGCAGACTGTGTTTGTTTCCAGCATTTGTTTCCGGGTAAGAAAATGACTAGTTGGTTTTTAAACAGACTTTCCAGTAATGACTCTACACCCGTTCCTCTTTGTGAGTCTTTGAATAACACACTCCTAAATAGTGTTTTTCCACCGATACCTCAATGGCCAGACATGTTTTTAAGAGGACTGTGGTTGGTAACACAGAGTGGTGGGACTTTCATGATTGTGGATGGCTGGCTGTACTGTAATCTGTCAGCATTCCCTCAAATAAAGCATATAGTGGTATATATCCATCACAGTAGGCAAAACAAAACCTCCTTCTCTAAAAATAACTTCTGTAGGCTGCATAGCCAGTGCTTTAAACATTTTTATGCAACACTGGCCCCATGGATTTGATTTTCCGGGGTATTTTTTACCTTTGTGAGGGCTTATTTCTTTTCTAAATGCATGAAACAAATCTAAATGGATTAATAGAAATACATTCTCAATCAAAATCACTATAACTTTTTTTTTTTATATTCAACTTCACATTCATGAACAACACCCGCATCTGAAACTGTAGACAAAATTAAATCACCTTACAAATAAGCAACCAGCCACAAACTCCTAAACTTCACTTCTTGTGCCTGCCAGATTAAAATAATTCTCTCAAACTACCATTTTAAGATCAGAAGTTCACTCAGAGGTCAACTGAACGTTTTGGTTACGTATGTAACCCTAGTTCCCTGAAGAAGGAAACGGAGACGTCATGTCGGACAAGACTGACAAATTGGGATCTTGCTTCGAGAGACCAATCCACTTTGAGGTATTAAAACAAGCCGAAGAACATTGGCATGCGCTTATTGCATCGGGTTGCAGCTGATCACAGTGTGAGAATAAATGAGCAGCTGGTGTAACTCCTATTCAGCTTTTCGCTGAGGAGCCGAGTTAGTGACCCGGTCGCTCAGCAGTGGTACAGCACCATTGGCAAAGGGACGTGACATCTCCGCTTCCTCATTCAGGGAACGAGGGTTACATATACATAACCGAGTCTTTCCCTTTCAGTTGGTCACGTCCGATTTGACCGACGAATTGGGATCCCTACCAACACACCATGGACACTGCCACTTCCAGTGTTCTGTGGGAGTCTCCCAAGCCCCCTCTGTCTGGCGTAGGCCTGGGGTCACCACAAGAGGCCAGCTACTGTTATCAAAGCACTACCCATTCAGTAAGACTGGAACACCTGGAACATCCCCGTTCTATTGAACAGAGATGTACGGAAGTCACGTGGAATACACACATGGAGTCCTTTCAGGTACTCCACATGGACCCCAGCCCTCTACCGGTTCTCGAGGATTCATCGAGTAAGGGCCTGGCACCAGATGCTTCGCCACATCTGGATGCCGAGGGGATGGAAGAACTCCACAGGGTCTACTGTATGGACACTAAGGAGAAGTTACCAAGCCGACCCGAAACCGGGCCTCTCAGCGCCTCTACCCGTTTGAGGTGAGAACACAGGAGGATACCGGTTCCACACAAAGGCTATAGAATCTAGCGAACGTGTTCGGGGTCACCCGCAGTTCTATTGATATCTGTCAGCGAGGTGCCACGTGCCAGCGCCCAGGACGATGCCACACTTTCTTGTTGAGTGGGCCCATAACCTGAGGGGCAGGGCACACCCTGTGCTTGGTACACCAGGGTGATGGCGTCCCCTATCCAGTGGCCATCCTTTGCTTGGAGATGGCATTCCCCTTCTTCCGGCCTCCGTGACAGACAAAGAGCTGGTCTGAGGTCCTGAAGCTTTGTGTCCGGTTTCCAGAGGTCTGGATGCGGGGGCCAAAGGGTGCCCCGTCTCTGAGTCAGGAGGTCCTTCCTCAGAGGACTCAGCCAAGGAGGGGCTGTCATGAGGACCATGAGTTTTAGGAACCCGGTCGGGGTGGGCCAATAGGGCACCACCTACAGGACTTGCTCTTCGCCAGGACCTACCAGGTTTGGTGGCAGGCCAGTGTCACTTGCTACACCCACCTTGGGACTCGGCCGTGCACATCGATGCAGAATGCTTTTTAATTGCCTCAGTTTGCTTCTGAGCAGCCTTCCTCCTTCATTACTCGAAGCGGGAGTTCTGTGGTGGTACAGAGTTCAAGCCGTACAAGCAAGAGAGGGGAGAACAGGATCTGGGCAGAGGAACGGGTGCCCCGCCCCTTTGCAGGTAGTGGAGTCTGGTCCGTAACTCCGCGATGATCATCTTCCCACAATGAGAACATGACTTATACACGAAAGCCACCTCAGCGTGCTTCAAGCCCAGGTATGAGAGGCAGCGATTGTGACCATCACCCGACGCCAGGTAACGACCGCATCCAGAAATGCGCGGGTGGAAGGTCACCTTTAAAAAGACGCGTCCTTAAAAACACGCTCCACCCGTAAGCTAGTCTTTTAGAAAGCTCTTTTAGTGTGCTGAGGTGCACAGGGGGGATGGCTGCTTGCACACAACAGGGGGGTAGTGCAACCTGATGTTGCAACCCACTCGACACGGGAACGACCACAGCTGACAACGTCGTCACACCAACCCCTAATCCTCGAAGCAGGAGAGGGAGCTGAACGTTGTGCACGCTCGGCTCTGAAGCAAAAAGCTGAATATGTGTTGCAGCTGGATGCAATTAGCGCATGCCAATGTTCATTGGCTTGTTTTAATACACTCGAAGTGGATTGGTCTCTCGAAATGAGATCCCAATTTGTCGGTCATATCCGCCGTGACTCGGAGAGACCGACTGAAAGGGAACTACCAGTTCACTTTTGTAAACAAGTTTCATTTTTAGAAATGCACAGTTCTACTTTTAGAAATGAACCATAAGATTCAGTAAACATAAGTAAGGTCACGTATATTCAGTCATATATTGACTCATTGAACCAGAAGACCTGAAAGTCTGGTCGGGGAAGTGTGCATGGAAAATATGAATAAAAGAAATAATAGTATCTGAACTGTACTAAAATAATACTGATGTAATGTGCTTATAGCCCTGCAAAAGCAGTCTCAAACTGATAATTCTGATCTCATGTTGTCAACAGAACATTCAAGGTCAATATTATTTGAGAATTTTGACTTTTCATATTAAATTAAAAAATAAGTGAATACACAACTAATCTGATATTCACTGCAGTGTCTGTAGAAGCACTCAAGAGAGCCAGAACTGATAGCCAAGAAGCCTTTAGAGGTACATTTTTGTCCACTGCATTTTTTATTTTTATACACTCCCACAGCAAAAACACATCTGAGGGCAAGACTGACCTCTGCTGGTAGATGTGTTTCATTACAAGTGTCCATCGCATGTCTATCTATCTGTCTACCTCTGTTACATAATATATCTATCGATCTGTCTATTCAGATCATTATCATTATATAGTCCATATTCAAACTGCATAGTAATCTTTTTGCATCCATCCAGAATATCTATATTTTTCAGGAATACTGTAGGGTCTTCAAAACCTTCAAACTTAAAACTCCTTTAAATGTAAAACTGAAGCTAAACCACTACGACTAAACCAGTCAGGCTTTCTCAAGAATTACCAAAGTTTTTATTTCTTTACTAGTTATATAATATGAGCTCATAAAAACGGAATGTATAATAAATACAGATGATAAAAATGTCACACTGCTGGACTGCCCAATATGTGTCTTTTTCAGTATTGTATTCTAGTATGTGAAGTATGCAACACTTTATAGTGAACCAAGCCAATTCATTCCAGCACCATACCACTTTTGGCCAAAGTACATTATGTTTGCATTACTCTGAAGGCTTCATCTGTCTCTTTTCAGTGGCTTAACAGTGTTTGTGTCTTCAACAAGGGAAGGAAAACTCTGAGTATAAACAGATTCAGCCTCAGCAGCTGCTCAATGGCTCTGAAGGAATGAGGCTGTAAAGACTGAGCTGTTCTCTGTCTCTTACTGAACACTCCTGCAAGAACCGAAGAGAAAGTCAGGAATATCAGTCCAGCAGAAAAATACAGAAAAACTGAAACATTAAAGTAAGTAAAGTCAATGTATTATTTATGATTCAAAGGTTGTGTAATTTATTCAACAATAATATCAAGTTATAGTTCATGAGCTGATGAAAAGCTTGATTAAATCAGAAAAACAATTCTTTAAAGTGATATCTAAATTAAATAATTTTATTAGTGTTGTTTAACAGTTTTAACCTCATAGCAACTTTGGGTAACAAAAATAAATTAATATAAAGAGTAACACATTATAAAGAGCAGCTTAAGAGTCCTTTTTTATGTGTTTAGATGTTTAGACCCCAAATGTAAACAAATAGCTTTACATCAGAAAATTCTAAAACAGCAGTTCCCAAATTCAAATGACTACAATTCTAATATATTTCCATTTTGATGGAAATTGAAATTTTAAGTTTTAACTAAAGAGTCTGATGTCGGTTCATAAAGTTTATTTGTTTATTAGTATTACATTTTTGAGTTTTTATAATTTATGTCTTTGCTTTCACTTAAAATTTTCCTTTTGTTGTGTTTATATTCATTTTCAAATTCCAATTATTCATTTATTTTTTCCAGTTTCAAATATTTTAGTACAAGTTTAACCACAATAAAATGATAAAGTAGCTGAAATAAAGTAAGATTTGTAACATTATACTTTAATAGTTTATTTGATTTCAAAAATGTTTTTTATGGTTTTTTAGTTTTATTTTTAACTATAATAACCCTGGTTCAGAAATAGATGGCACCACTAAACTAATAACTAAACTTATACCCCAAGTTTCACAAACAAGGCTTAAGCCTAGTCCTAGACTAAATGTAAATCCGAGCCATTTCAGCTAAAAGAAACTTGCACTGACTGATCTTAAAACACGTCAGTTCCTTTGTTTAATCTCAAGATGCAGACCAGTAATGCTTTTTTCTAAAGCATTTTTATAAAAATGTGTTGCTAGTCCTAATCCTTAAGCCCTGTCTGTGAAACTGGGCCATAAACAGCACTTCCCAATTTTAAATAATTATAAGTTCATGATGTTCTAGCTGATCTCCAGCGACTCTTTTATCTTCTAGAATGCAGTCAGAGCTGGTGTCGTTGGCGACGCTTCAGCCTCCAAATGCCTCCGTCACTCCATCATACCTGGACTTTTTCAACTCAACAGAGTGGCAGCTGGTCTACTCCATCATTCCACCGTACATCTTCACTGTGTGCTTGACAGGAATTCTGGGTAATTTGTTCGTATTGCTAGTGTTCCTGCTCCAGACAAGCCGCTGGTCCGTGCCCGAGATCTATCTCACCAATCTGGCGCTGGCCGATCTCATCCTACTGGTCTGTCTGCCGTTTTGGGCCATGAACATCCTGAACTACTTCATGTGGGCTTACGGAGAGATCATGTGCAAGGTGGTCAACGTCTCCATCACCGTCAACATGTACACCAGCATCTACATGCTAGTGTTGGTGAACGTGGACCGCTACCTCGCGCTCGCCTTGACCATGAGGGCCATGTGGCTGCGGCGGAAACGCTACGCCAAGTTCATTTGTGTCGTTCTTTGGCTGTTCGGTTTGGGAATGGGAGCTCCGACGGCGGTCATGCGGAAACTCAAAGATATTACAGGTCACCAAGCCGTCGAATGCTACCTGGATTATCCCACCCCACTTTGGAGACTCGGTCATCTTCTGCAGCTGAACCTGGTGGGCTTCGCTCTGCCGTTCCTGGTTATCACGTTCTGCTGCGTCAATATCATTAGGGCTCTGAAGCGACAGAGGGACAACGGTTTTGGGAAGGACAGAAACGACAAGAAGTCTACGGTCCTGGTTTGTGCCGTCACCCTCCTCTTCTTCATCTGCTGGGGCCCGTTTCACTTCGTAACGTTGCTAGACTTACTCTGTGATCTAAAGGTTTTGGATGAGAACGAGTGGTCTCACTTTCTGAACATCGGAAGCCAGTTTTCTGTGTACCTTGCGTTCTCAAACAGCTGCCTGAATCCTCTGCTGTATGTCTGCTCAGGAAAGTTTTTTAAGAGGAAAGTCAGCAGCATCTATAAAAGAAGAAAACACTCCTCGGATGTGACTACGCTGCAGCGAACCGCTCTGACCTCCACGACAACCGCCAATCAGATCAAGCCTGTCGTGTTATACGATAAAGACTAGAGTATGATTTTTACAATGTTTCTAGTATTGTAGTATTTCTGAGACTGGTGCAATCCTTAAACTTTCTACACTTTTTAAAACAATTTAAGAAATAAAAGTTACTTGTCACCTGATTATCTTTATAAAATAGTTTAATTAAATACATGAATTAATGAGTTAATCGACTGACTGATTATAGAACAGTGACCCATGCTGGCAAAAGAAGTCTGGATGCACATGGGCTAATGTTGACCTACACGCAAAGAGAAGTAAAAAAATGTGACGTTTAGGAAAAATGTGTTTATTAAGCCCTCATCTGTCGATCATAATGCTCTAAATAATAACCAAACATTTCAAATGATCTTTATTTGTATGTTTTTGGAGAAGTGAACCTTTCTCTTTTCCATCTCTTGATGACTTCTGCTTCCCCTCGGCACAACGTTTGTTGTACAGTAGTTTGTGAGTATTCATGAGTCTGAAGAAGTCAAATGTGATGTGAGAATGACTGACACATCCTAAGCGTGTAAATAAAAATCAGGATATACGATAACGGTTATGGTATTGTAAAATATTTGTCTTGGCTGGTGTTCACACAAACATGATCTGTTATGTCTTGAGTGAACATTATGTGAACTGTTGGGGAAAATCCTATACATAAGAATCTGGTATATAAGAGGATATTAGATCTGTGCATTACAGTAAGCCTTAAAATAATGACTGGCTTTCTTATTCATTTGAATCCACTGTAAGAGGGAATCACTCTCTGCTCTTGATTGAACTGCTTTTGTAGTTTTAATATTTGTAATGAATGCACTAAAGTGATTTTTTACATTGGATTAGCCTATTTGTTTTTCTTAAATCCTTCGAGTTTAGATGCAAGATGAAAAAAGCCATGCACTACTGTTCTGTTTATTTGCATCTATATTTTTAATACATATATACATATATATATGTAAAGCTATATTGTATATACATAGTAATCAGCACAGTTAATCCAGCACATGTCACACATTACAGAACAATTACCATATTAGCATTAAGTAACAAATAAATCAATAGCTAAATAAATAAATGCCTCATATTTCAATTTTTTTTTTCTGATTAACTGATGTAAAACAATATAAGAATCACATTCATAGATTTTACAAACTGTATGACTTTTCTAGACATAATAAATAAATAAGAATAATAATAACAAGAACAATTTCATCTTTCAATTTTTCATCTGTAAATAGCACATATGCACACACATAATCATGTCTATTGGTTTTTCCCTCTATATTTCATTACCATATACATAGGTTTGTTGGTTTGTTTTTTTGTCTATTTTTTTATTATGAGAGTTTTGTTTCATTTTATTACCTTCATGTATGTTTCACTCTTGACACCCAGACATTGTGTGTGTAATAAAGAACTTTTTTATTCTGATTCTAATGTATATGCACATTAATATACTAAATAAGCAATTGTACAATAACATATTTTGCTCATTCTGGCGTTAATTCAGCCAAAATATTATTAGATCACATAGACATTATAGATCAGTTCCTAAACCTGCCTACATAGACAACTTCCCACTCATGTGGCTTTCAAACTAAATGTTTACCATGGTTACACTTAAAAGTATTTACAGCAATGATGAATCGTTTTTTTCCCCAATAAACTCTCTGCTTTTTCCCTTTTTTGGGGGTTTTTGGGTTGAGCTTTCAAATATAAACAGGAAGTGCCAGATTAGAGGAAGCTGATTCAGATGAAGAATGCGTAGCACAGACAAACTACTGCAACTCTGAACAAAGACGACTCAGGGGTGAGCATCTTTCATATTACACACTTAATATCGAAACAGCAATGTCACCACAACATTCACCAAAACTCTGTTTACCATCATCAGAGGAGCTTTCATAAACTAGCACAGATTTCTGTTTGAGTTCGTGTTTCATAAATCAGTCACGAGGTCATTCAATTTCTAAACCAAATATGGGGAAGAAACACTGTAAACTAAACATTTACATTCAGTGCTGGTGAATTATCGTTTTTAATTCATCACTATAAAAACAGCTACAGCAGTCAGATTCCTTTACACTAGAAATAACACAGCGGCTGCTAATCTGTATCACAACGAGTTATCAAATTGGGTTCTTTTTAAAAAAGGAGACACTGAAATGTAACTGAAGTTATTTTTACACATCATAATGATATGTTTCTTTGTTTTATTATTACACCTTGCTGCTGACTTGTAAACATGCAAATACACAGCTACGGATAAGCAAATTCTCCTCTATTAA
Source organism: Enteromius treurensis (assembly GCA_032275025.1). Classification (NCBI taxonomy): domain Eukaryota; kingdom Metazoa; phylum Chordata; class Actinopteri; order Cypriniformes; family Cyprinidae; genus Enteromius; species Enteromius treurensis. The sequence goes on from JAUCMU010000098.1 coordinate 528,793, forward strand.
ACCACACGTAGCTGTGCCATCTTTCCCCTGACTCCACCAGGACATTTCCCAGGAACTGTAACATATCATACAGGGTTTAAAATGCAGTCTGATCACTGATATAACTTATATCAGCAAAGATTACTACAGAAAACACGTCACAACTCGCACGACTCCATTTTTACCTCAGAGTAAAAGTTTGTCTTAGTCTAGGATGCCAAAATGTTTTTTTGCAAAAATGAATAGATTATATTAATTTTTAACTCTCATTAATAAAAATATATGTATTATTTACATTTATAAATAGATTTTTCTTGACTAATGTGTTAAAATGCGTGCTGTCACACAACATGCATATTGTGTGAAAACTAAGCCATTTAACTACACATAGACAGACAGGCTAAACCAGGTAACCAGGGGCCATAGGCAGTTGCCATAGAAACACACAATAGTATTGTAACTATGGAAACAAAGAAGCAGGAACAAGAACTAAACTCAGAAAGACAAAACACTGGGGTAGAGAAACACTTTAACATAAAAGAGGGCTCAGAGAATGACAATATTATTATTTTATTTGTTTTATTATATTTTTATTTTATTTTGTTATTTTATTTTAGGTCTGTTTTTGCCCACCACCTTGTTTTATTATTAAAATGTACACCTAAAGATGAATTACAATTTTAGCTTAATGATTAAATACAATATTTCTCCACCACCAGCTTTCCAGGATGTAATATTTCACTTCAGAAATTACATGTACAATCAGGCCCATTTTCCATTTTTTCCATGCAAATCTTCACATAAACCACTCTCACTGTTATCTGCTGTTAATCCGGATGTGTAAACTTTCCATACCTGAAGCATGAAAACACTTATGCATCTGCAGTTCATCAGTCTAAAAGGAATTTGTGCAGAAAGGTTTTATGCAAATAAAGTAAGCTAATTAAGATTTTAGATTAAAGATTAACATTAATTAAATGATTAAATAAATAACCACTATTTTATAAGTAAATAAATTGGAACTGATCACAAACCTAATAAATAAATATGTAAATACATTTTTATAAATAAATAGGAAGTGATTACACTATACAAGTAATCCTGTGAAAAATAAACAAATAAATAAATAAATAAATAAGTGATTGCAAATGTATAAGTAATCCTAATCAATTAATAAGCCCTTTCACACATACAGACTTTTCAGGAAAATTACCGGTAAATAGCCGGAAAGAGATCATGTGTGAACAGGTCCTTTTTAAAAATCCTGGCAAATTCGTCCTGGCAATTTATCAGTATGAGAAGTAAATTGCCAGAATTCTGTTGTGTGTGAACAGAAGGAAGGAAAATTACAATTACAATTGACAAAAATGAGAGAAATGAAAGAAATGTCATCCACCTGGAACGACAATGAAATTAACGCGCGGATGAAGAAATTTGTCGTCATCTGAGAGGAACTGTTAGCGATGCTGTTACGGGGTGCCACACGAGTCTTGAAAAGTGAACCCGTCGTGTCTTTGATCGCCCGCAGGTGACTGGCTGCAGTATAGGTCATAAACCCCGCCCTCTCCATGTAATCTAATGGAACGCCAGACAAGCGAAATAATTAAATAACACTTCAAATATATTTTTTTACAAAGGGAGTTTCCATCATTTTAAGTAGTTCTTATCATGCTGATGTATGTTAAAATGTTCGTTTTCTAAAAAGTTTGATTGAAACTAGTTATTTGATGCTATAAAAACAGGGTGTGGTGTCATGATTGTGAGCTTGTGATTGGGTCTGCGAGATTTTGGGCGGGACTTTTATTCTGCGGCTCCACCTCACGGTCTCTATTGCGCTCCAAATGACGTCATTTTCGCAAGATGTCAGCGGCCATGCTGAGAACGTTTTGGCTTCACTTTCTGTCGTGGAAGGAAGTGGAGTAGCGTCGCCCTTTTTGCATCACGCTATGTCTTTTAAATTTGAACACATACGTCTGCGTCACCTAGCAATGATTGAAAACACTGCGCTTCTCGTCCCGTGTGTGATGGACTTTATAAAGGAAGGAATTCATAGAACAAAAAGTCAGGTCATGATCTAAACTAACATTGCGTTTGATGCATGAATGTTAAAGTTTGAAACAAAAAATGAAACCATCAACTAAAAGACTGACTGCATATACCCCTGCCTGTTTACGAATACAAGCACAGCTGTTTGGAGGTTAATGATGATGTCACAGAAATGACCAGTACTCCCTAAAAAATTAACTAATTACGTTACTTAGTTACTTTTTATGGAAAGTAATGCATTACGTTACTTTTTAAACATGGGCAGAGCTTGAGTGTTTGCTTTTAATATAAGAAGTTCTATTTATGGCAAATGTAAAAGCCCTTTCACACAAGCGTAATGAATAAACCTCAGGCTGAAGAAAAAGTAATTCACATCTGTAAAGTATAATACAGGAAAAGAAAGTTCAATACTTCTCAGCAATAAATTAAAAAAAAAAAAACAATGAAGCACAATAATTAGTTTTTTTAATCATTTTTGCTTGTAATTATGGTTGAACTGGCTCATCAAAAGGTCAGAAGCAAAGACATTGATTAATAAAATGAGATTAGATACATTTGTGTAATTTAATATTCATATTCATATTCTGAATTTATTTTAATTCATTTTGATGAAGTTTTTCTCAGTTGCTTTGGCTCAGTTCTCAAATGATTTTTTTTCCAAAACATTAAGTTCAGATCTCTGAACAATACGCTTCTTTTTCACATCAGATTGGAATTTCTTATTGATTTGAGCAAATTGCAAATGCTTTGGCACATGTGTGCAAAG
>JAUCMU010000098.1:531683-547389 GCA_032275025.1 Enteromius treurensis
TGTTTGAGACTCACAGTATGTTATGTCCATGTACTGAACTGTTATTATTCAACCATGCCAAGGTGAATTCAGTTTTCAATTCTATGGCACCTTTAAAGTAAAGCAGCATTCATTGACACACACTGTGTTAGTGCTCCATTAGTAACCAGCTTTCTCTTCACACCATCTTTTCCACATCCATGCTACACTTCAAAAAAAGTAAGAATGTGGTTTATGTATTTACATAAGCAGCATTCGGATTTACTTTATGTTTTGCATAACTGCTTTCTGCAAAAACCTGCAACAATGTAGTTATTGTTATCTTAAGAATAATAATTCTTAAAATAATTACAACAAAAAGGTAATTAAAAAAAAGCTACAATTGTAAAACATATAATTATTAAATGATTAAATACAACTATTATATTTTTTACAATTCAGAAATGCTACCTTGGCAATTAACTTAATTTAATTTTTGCTCTAAATTACTAAAACTGGCATTTAAAATATATGAAAAACACTAACATGCCTAAAGAATAATTTTAAATAAAATTAAACATCGCAATAAGAGTCAATGTAAAAAACGCATATTACGGAGTTAGTATTTATATTAATAACACTGTCCTGGAATATGTAAAAGGTAATTAACGAAGCTCCCTGATACATTCAGCAAAACATCTGCAAGATTTCTTCTTTTTTGTTACACGTAAGAAAGAAACCAAAGCTTATGGGTTTGGAAAGACTTTTCATTTTTCGTTTTTCAAGGGCACTAAACACACTTAAGTATGCATAAGGATATCAAGTTTGTTAAAAGTGAAAATGTTGAGCATAATAACCAGGAATTACCTGCATGTACAACTATTTTGACAACATAATAAAGCAACACGTCTGCCCTGACACTTAACTATCTGATGTAGATGCAAGAAAGATCATCAGACCAGCATTTATACTGCGTAACTGACTTCAAACTGCTCGTTTAGACAGTATCGTCTAGTGCTGAGCACAACTTATTACAAAAAAATCTTGGTAACTTAGTATTTCTAACTATTTATATGCATAACAGGACAAATAGTCGCTACGTTACCTACAAAAATGAGCCAGAGCTAGAGAGAGTGAGAGCAGAACTGCAAATGTCTTCTCAGAGGTCACAGCCACAGAGATTATAGGGAAAAAAAATACTTCACTGAGCTGCAAGAGTCATATAAATCTCACCTTGACAGCATGCAACGAATGCGACCACCGGGTGTTTTGATGTCTCTGATATTAACTGCAGATCATCAGTTTTGGGACAAGAGTAAATCAACTCAATCTTTACGCTGATTGACCAGCGGCGAGATGCTCCGACTGTGTGAAGTCAGCTGCAACGCAGAATCTATTACACAATAAAAGTCTGCAGTAAAAGCTCTTCTGTAGTAAAACCTTCGTCTCAAAGTAAACAGATTAATGTTTTTCTGTTAGCATTTTTTATGCGTTTGAATAAAATAATAATAATAAAATACAGGCACACTAAATAGATATTGTTATTATTTTTAGCATGATTTTAAATTCACTTTAAATGTATTGTGTTTAAATCGTATTATTTCTTTTGGTACAAAACAAGCTTGTTCTCATTTCTAACACGGTACATAAACTGGTAAACAACAAAACACAACGCATTTTCTACCTATATTTTCCTCCGCTGATTAACCAGCCTTCTAGGATTTTCTATTATATTTAGTTTGATAACGAAAAGTATAAATACTTTAAAAACAACTATTATTTTGAAGAGATTTCCATTGGACGCTATTTATCCGGGCGTCTTCACAGTTCCCTGTGACGTTCCCACGTGATGTGATGCAATACAAACTTTCCTTACTTCCGTTGCCACATGGCAAGTAATACATACGTTACAAACATTAAATACTGCCAACGCGTAAAAACAACATTTCAAACAATTCATTGTCAACATACAATTTTTTTAAATATTGTTTTTACGTGTTGGCAACGTTTAAATTTTTTCGCTTTGTTAGGACGGTTATGAGCATTTAGTTTCTACATTCACTTAATAATGAATAATACATTTCAATCCATGGAGTCAAGGCCTTATGTTTTGGCACCTATATAATTAGTTATATATAAAAAAGAAATAAGCCATGTTTTTTTGTTGCGTATTTCAACTCTACAGCTCAAGTTGTAGATTTGTAAATAGAATTACGCTTTTCAATCATTTGATTCAGGAAAAGCCTAGATATTATCCGTGTGCAATAAATACATCTAAACTGTAGCTGGTGAATATTTTTTGCAGAATACATTTTAAAGACAACATAGCGAAATAGCATCCTCTAGCGTTGCTACTTGGTCAATCTCTATATTAGAACAGATTGTGTGTGGCAGATTAAGATAATAGAAACTCATATTTAGATTTAAAGAGTAAATCCCAGTTCAAAAATTATTTATGCTCCATCAGCATTATTCTAGAGAAAGAAATTCTCAAGGAAAACATCACAGATCCATTTGTACACAGATATTTATTACATTTTCACAGCAGGATGAAATAGAGGAATGCCATCTACATATACAGAATAAGAGCACGGGAAGGAAGCATAGTTAATTATGAATACGGCATTGATGATTATGAGCTTTGTCACAAAAAAACAGCAACAAAATTATAAAGTATACATCAGTTAGATAAAACAACATCTGATTACTTATAAATTAAGAATGTAGCATTGAGATACAGACTTCCATACAAACATTTAAAGGTATCATTCACAAAGAAAATCACTCTGATATACTGGACAATACTACAGTTACCTAAAACAACAGAGACAAATACTACCATTGGATCATATCAAAGGTATATCTGCAGACAATGTTAGATACTGTGATGTGCAGTACCATGACCACTGACTGGTTTAAGTTTTAATGAATGTCTATTTAAACCATAGGAAATGTGTTAATATTGTAATGTAGATAAGGAGTGTTTTATTAAGCAGTCCAGCTATCTAAATATTATGATTGTAACGTGATATGTCCAGTAGCAGTCTTTGTCTCAGTGTTTGTGGGCCTTTAGGGATTGTAACGGATGTGGTGGTTGAGCAGAGGTGTTTATCCAGCGACGCGGTAATTGGTGTGGATCTCTGGCTTGATGTCACACACCATCTTCAGCAGGTTTGCCAGCACTGCTTCCTTGTTCTGCTGATAACTGTTCTGGATGCGGCTCATCTTGTCAATGGTCTCCTTATCCACCTCTACAGCAGAGTTTCCATGGGACCCCAGTGCCTGCAGGACCCAGCAATGAGACGTTCATTTTAAGCATTATTAAGAACGAAGACTAATGCACATGTTTGTTTTTTACAATTACAGTATGGGGTTTCTCAGGGTTTTGCAACAAGCCGTGTGACCCTAGAGGTTCATGATGGAACTGCAGGTGTTTTGTGAGATTATTTTAAGTGTTTAATATAACTAATTGTTGAACAAAGATGTATTTTACTATATTGTGAGAAGGTGTTTCACCATGACTTTATCCTGGTTAAGGCGCCCAGGTATACCATGATACACCATGCATTTAGCATAGAGTAGCTTCATTCTAAACTTGCATACTGTAAGGTAAGAATATTACTTTAGATATCAGGGGGCACTGTTAAAATAATGGCTCAGTTTAAAACATTATACTTTGAAAGACCGGCATTTTTTACAATTTACCGATACTTTTTTTGAGACTATCACATAATTTACAGTACTTTAAGAGAGTGGGAGGATGCTCTGATTGGTAAAGTTTCTTTTTTTGCAGAATCATGGTTAATGTAGTCTTTCACCAGGAATTCTGCAGTTAAACACGATTACATAAAAAGCATATGCTTTCAACCAAAGTATATTACCATCTTTTAACAAAAAAAGCAGCTCACATTAGGTCTGTCTTTATTATGAATAAAAATCAATTCCCTTACGGAGAAGATTTAATTTAATTTTTTTTTTCCTGGAACCCAAGTGACGCACTATATGGGCGTTATTCAAAATGGAATTTCTTAAATTACTGATAACCATACATTTAAAACCATAAAATAAAACCATTCATTACAAAGAGGACCAGAATTAGATTTCACCCAAGCTAATACAGAAGTAGTGACATAGCTACAAATGGATACCTGAACCAAAAAAGATTCAATCTTACCGCAGCCTCCTTTGTCTTAAACTCCTTCTCCCTTTGCAGACGGTACTGCTCAATCTCAGCCTGCGCCTCCTCTTTAGCTTGCTTCAGACGACGATTTTTCCCTATGTAAAAAAAAATATGATTTTAAAAAATCCCCAAAAATCATGACTATCAGTGCCACAACTGTATAGGCAGAAAATCTGAAGTGTTACTCTGCCAGGGAAATTCCTCATTTTTATAAGAAATGAGAACCAGCAGCAGAAAATCTCAATAAAAACGGGAACTGAGTGAATGTCTAGTGAGTCAATGTCACTGACACTTTAGTAAAGGAGATATTTAGGAAACTTACAGTCATCACTTTTTTCACTATAAAGAGCTAATATGAAATATGAATAACTCCCAAAAGAAAAACAACAAAAACAAAAGGAGTCAAAGCTGTTTGAAACGGTAAAATATGTTGAGGCAAAGCCTTACTTGGTGTTTTAAACCTTTAACACTCTAATTGTAAAAGGGCCAAAAGAAATAATTTCATAACGTGTCATGTCATCCACTGGTAAATATTATCCATTATACAGTCCTTTTAACGTTACTGTAGAGCTGTCTGTCACCCGAAAAGAATGAATGACTACACACTTCATTGCCCAAATTTTGACGACGTTATAGTTATACGACATGATCAGAGAAACGTATTTTAAATTTAAATTCATTCGTTCAATGCCCATATGTGTTATTTGTATATATACAGAAAGCATCGGCGACGACTTGCTGGGCAGTTAGCTTCTTAGCTAAGCGCTAGTCTGCAGCGATGATAAGCAAAACAGCAACTTACTTTTACGGGCTTCTGCGACCTTTTCCGCGGCTCGTTTCTCCGCCTGCAGCAGCTGCTGGATGCCTTGAGACTGGCTCGCCATGGTTCGGTACGGGATGTATTTGAAACGCTGCGGATGGAGGCGTTTGGATGTCCGTATCTCCCGCAGTGGAGAGAAGGTCGAGTGAACGTCAGCTGATCGCGCGTCACACTGGTCCGGTGATGACAGTCACGTGACAGCGCGAGACCGTGGCGTGTCGTAATCTAACGCTTCCGTTAGGGGGCATTCCTACTATTCATGTTCACGTATGTTCACCTTTAGTAATCCCACTGTTACAGTTTTTCACAATCGCTTTGGTGCATTTCTCACAACACTATTTACAGTTTTTCAAATCTCTGAACAATTCGCTTCTTTTTCACATCAGATTGGAATTTCTTTTTCGATTTGAGCAAATTGCAAATGCTTTGGCACATGTGTGCAAAGAGTAAATACAACTGTCTGCAGTTTGGACAACAAATAATTGCATATGGCTTATTGATCAAAACCGCTGCCTTGATTCTCACTTAAACTGTCAAACACTTCAGAACTTCTTAGTCATTTTTTATTGTGTAAGCCATCACATTCAAAACGATCCATTCAATTATCATAATTGGTATACATGTATGTATATTCCAATATATCTGACATTGACATTGTTTGTAATGTCTGCAAAAATTTTTAATCAAATTTGAATCAACCGATTAACCAATCAAGTTTAAGAATATATGTGTATATATGTGTATATATATATTATATATATATATATATATATGTGTGTGTGTGTGTGTGTGTGTGTAGATTGCCCACAGCACAATGACTGCTGTAGATTTTTGTTTTAACATATCATGGAGGTGGAAAGTGTATGATTATAGACTAAATCAGATGTCTTTGTTGGATGCCACGAATGCTGCATGTGAGGACATCACAGCTGATCATTGCAGGGGATGTGTGCGGCATTCAAGGAGATTTTTTCCCCGGTGTGTGGCAATGGAAAACATCAGAGTGATGTTGATGAAAATCTTTGGCCTGACCAACTTGAGCAACAGGATGTCCACCAAGAATATATATATATTTTTTTTTTCAAAATTACTTGACACAATAACTAGGTTTTGAAGCATGAATTAACTGGTTTGGATGAGTAACTACATTTTGCAGACAAGCTATAAAGTTTTGAAGTTCCTGCAAACAGTTTGTGACATTTGCACTCACAGTTTAGAGAATGTTAAGAAAAAAAAGTGCCAAAGCAATTGAGAAAAACTGTCGGTAGGGTCGGTGGAACAGAGCACATGACTTAACACATAGTTCTCACATGTGGAAATAAAGAAAATACAATATATCAATAAGATTATGGATATAATTGAAGGGAAACAGCCTCTTTTGTGGCTGACAGAATATATAAAGAAATTTGCCACACCTACTAGGCAAAGGAGACCCAGAGGAAGCACAGCTGGAGCTATTCCGTCTAGATCCGAACTGCGGGGCAGGGAGGACTCAGATTCACGCAGTCAAGGGAACTGAGAAAAACAGCGCACGGATCCCGTGGGAGTGGGCGCAGCAAGCCGGCACCAGCCGGTCCTCTCGTTCACCTGCTGTCCGGATTAAGGACACGATAAGACACGGCCTCTACACGGAGGTCGTAAAACCTGGCGAAGGTGTTGGGTGTCGCCCAGCCCGCAGCTCTACAGATATCTGCTAGAGAGGCGCCATGAGCCAATGCGTAGGATGAGGCAACACTCCTTGTTGAGTGAGCTCTTAGTCCTAAGGGGCATGGCTCTCCCTGGTATAGATAAGCCAGGGAGATGGCTTCTACAACCCAATGAGCCAACCTCTGTTTGGAGACAGCATTCCCTTTCTGCTGTCCACCATAGCAAATAAAGAGAACTCTGTTCGTCGACAGAGAAGACTTGTAGGTCCTCTACCCTTTTAACGGAGGCCAGCGCAATAGTGGGGACATGTCAACGACGACACCCGAAAAGCAGTCCTCATCACCTCCGGGCTGCCTGTTTCAGGAATGCTTCCCGCCCCTCTGGGTGTTAAAGTCCGGTCCCTGAGCAGCAGGCGGTGCCCCTTGTCCGCAGCCAGCTCGACGACGTGCCGCCGGTTGGGCATCGGCGTGGGTCGGAGCAGGATCCATCCTGTGTGCCGCGGGGGATCGCCCTCGGCGATGAGCAGACGGAGGTTGTGCACTTGGGAACGGGCTGGCCGGCCGAGGCAGGACGTGAGACATCATCTCGGCCTTCTCTTGAACTGTGGAGAACTCCTGGGCTAAGTCCTCGTCAGTGTCACCGAATAGGCCGACCTGGAAGAAGTGTGCTTAACTTTTGAAATCAGTACTCTTCCTCGATCGTTCTCCAGAACTCGCAGAGGGAGTGTCCTGTAGCAGCTCAGAGCGGCGAAGGCTCTGAAGCGAAAATCTGCATGTGCATACCGCTTGTGCCCTCTTATATTCATGCAGTTATGAGGTGCACCTGAGCGCAATCAAGTGCATACCAATATTCATTGGCCTTTTGTTTAAAGCTCAAAGGCAACTGGTCTCTCTGGCGAGTTCCAATATGTAGCGTGGAAGTGATTCGACTGAAAGGGTAACTGATAAATAGGTACAGACGTACAGACAGACGGACGTACAGACAGATACAGATAACAGTACATAGATAGATACTGTAGATAGACTGATAGATAGATAGATACTGTAGCTAGACAGACAGACGAACAGACAGATAGATAGATAGATAATAAATATATTTTATCCTGGAAATCAACAGTCATGCTGTCCTTTTTAAACCATGATTTGCATGGCTTGTTTTTCCTTGAAGGCAACGCCTACTCACAGTATAGCACTAATTCACTGGAAGTACCTGTGAGCAGCATTCAGCATTTAAAAATGACACTCTAGCATCTACCATGGCCACGAACACTTCTGTAAACGAGACTCTGAAATCTGAAAACTGCTCACATGGAAATGCAGTGGAGCTGTACATGTACCCGACGGTTTACTCGCTGTTCTTCATCATTGGATTTCCAGCAAACTGTCTGTCCCTGTACGTGGCCTGGGTTCTGATGAAGAAGGGCAATAACTTGGCGGTTTATCTGATTAATTTGTCAGTGGGAGATTTGCTGTACATCTTAACTCTACCTGTTTGGATCGTGATGGCTCTCGGTTATACGCTGAACGACAGTCTGTGCAGCATTATAGCAGTGGTCATGTTCAACAGCTTCTACGTGGGTTCAGGGTTTCTGTGCTGCATCTCTGTGGACCGATATTTAGCCATTGTGTTTCCTTTACATTTCGCACGCGTGCGAGATGTCAGAACCACTGTGTTGGTGAGCAGCATCGTATGGCTGGTGGAGATTGTGCTTCATGTGGGTCTTCTAACTCACACAGAGGCGATCAGGAACTTCTCTGCTAGTCATTTGTGCTTTGAGCCGAATATAATGACTGCCTCCGCCGCAAACGTGGCCATCACACGCGCAGTCCTAGGATTTCTGGTTCCTGTGCTCATTATGAGCTTCTGCTTCGAGGAGATCATCAGGGCGCTGAAGAAAAGCACCTCTACCGTGGTAAGCGAACGGAGGAAGATTTGCCGGCTTCTCTTCTCTCTTCTTTTCACCTACCTGTTGGCTTTTACACCCTTCCAGGTGGTGATGTTCATCAGAGGACTGCAGGAGCCTGGAAACTGCAGCGTCGCGCAGAATCTCAGAGACTATTACATGGTGTTTGTGGCCACGACGACAATAAACAGCGTTCTAGACCCCATCCTTTATTGTCTCATTAGTGACAGTGCCAAAATGGAAATGAAAAGAGTTTTTAAGCTCTGTGAGGAGCAGTTCAGTAAGATTTACTCATCTGTGGTGAAAAGCTGACATTCTGCATATACTGTGTATGTCTGGACAGACTCATTTCTTATTAACAGACTGAATATGTTTCTTAGGATATAAAATCTGATTTTGAAATGGTGTTAACCCTATCTCGGGTAATATCATAGTAAAATGAGACTACGATGATGCCAACATATCATACTATGCAATCCAATGATGATTGAGAGATGAAGAATAAAGGTTCCTCAGAGATGTTTTGAAAGCTTGAAGATCATTTCTCAGACTGAGAGAAAGTGAATGTAACGCTTCTGGAAACAAAAGATCCTGAGGATCAGATTTGAGATGCACTGGATGGAAAATGATGGAGAAGCAATAAAGCTGAGAAGTCCAAAAAGTGTTCATCTGGAAATATTACTAAAGTTATTGATACATTAACCAGATAAAAATCTGTAAAAATGTGACAGAAGAAAGACACGTGAAGCACCAGCTAGTGGACGTTTGTGCAATTACATTGAAAAGGACATTTTACTTGGATGAAAAAGTCCATCAGATGACAGAAGGCATGGAGTATATGGTATGAAACAGGATCTGCTGCAAAGTTTTGATCATTTACAGGCCTTACAAATTAGTGTATCAAATATGATACAGTATCTTTATAGGGTTAAAAACTTTTAAGGCTTCTATTTCAAAGTATACGAATATTAATTGTAAATATGAGTGAAATATTTCAATGACTTCACTGAGATGTGAAATGACTTCATTTTGAGATGTGAAAATTAGTCCTGTGCGTATGCTGGCGTGTGTATTTGTTTCCAGGAAAGAAAGAAAAAAAAGTTGTGAAACGTATCGTATCTGCTGCAACAAACATTCAAAGCGTTTATTGAAACATTGTCTGTGGTTTCTGAGATGTTTGACTTCACCTGTTCATCTGGTACAAATGCAAAACAAACCACTGCTATTAAAACACTTGAGGCAAAAACGGAAACGGCTCAGTCATTTACTCATCTTACTTAAGGATTTCACAAAGAACACAAACAATCAGAAAATTAGCAAACATATCATAATGCAGCTTATTTGACAGTGACCTCACTGTGCTTAAAGACCTTTTTTGATACCTATAATTGATTTAAATGACTTTAGCTTGAGTTTCTATATGCAGTCTGATGACAGATAACTCTACCTCATTATCAAAAATTTGCAAAAAGAACCATGTGAGTGACTCTTTAGGACAAGATGCCTATGTATAGTAATCAAACAGTGGTAAGCGAAAGAAACAGAATTAAAAAATAATAAAGCATATTTCAGAAAAGCAGAACACTCACGTCACATCTTGAGTGTTTGGTGGTTTATGCACTCTGTGGTTAAATGGAAGCAAACAAGGAAGTGATGCTAGCACTTATTTCCTCCCTTGTGGAGGAGACCGTTGTCACGTTGTAAGTTCTTTCACGTATAACTTAGTAAATCTTATCATAATTTATTTATTTTTTCGTCCAACAAACTGATTTCTGAATTGCTGCACTTATGGTGAGTTTAGATTTGATCTTCTTCCGATAGATATACTGCACATGGGTTTTTTATGGTGTGGCACGTACAACAGTTTGCTCGGTTGATTTATTGCAACATTCTAGTAATATTTGTTGTTTTATGATGGACCTTGTGAGTCAGTAAATAGTTCACTCCTTCTGTCATGATTTACTCGCCCTCGTGTCGCTCAACCCCTGTAATATTATTTCTTTTGTATAAGTAGGCAGAATATTAACAGGGCTCTTTCGTACAGCAAAAGCAACCAGTGACTGTTCACAAAACAAATAGTATATTACAATATTGCAAGTTAATATTACAAAGTCTAAATCAATGAGCATTTTAAAATGATTTCTGAAGCATCGTGTGACTCTTTGCTTTACAGACATAAATGACCTTTTAATATATTCATATGAGGCATTACAACAAAATAGCTATGCAATTATCATTTGTGATAAAATTTCACAATATTACATTAGATATATATCTCTTTATTTATTTAGTTGCCGTTTTTGACCTCGACGGCATCTGTCCACCTCCACTTACAGAAAAGGGCAGCAATGAAAGAGGTTTAGCGCAATGGTGAATAAACTACAGTTCTGCATGATGGATAATTTGATTCAAAATTGCTATTTCACTGTGAAGTAAAACTATTGAGCACAGTAAACAATGTTTATCTCTAAACTAGCTGCCTTGAGATGAACATGATGGAGGAATCAACAAACATCTCCAGCCAGAATGACACAGACTGCTACCCATTGTTGCATCCTGAAAAGACAGTATTCATAGGCCTGCAACTGACTGTGATTGTGCTCGGCGTTCCATCCAACGCCTTCTCCCTGTTTGTGTCGTATCGGCTCATCCATCAGAAGAACGAGCTGGGCGTCTATCTGTTTAACCTGGCTCTCTCGGATTTCTTGTTTATCATATGCTCACCAGTGTGGGTTCAATTCGCCATTTATGACGTATGGCTTCTCGGCGAGACGATGTGTGTGGTTTGTGTTTTCCTGCTCTTCACGAACTTCTACACCAGCGCTGTGCTTCTGAGCTGCATCGCTGTGGATCGCTACATAGCCATCGTTCACCCGCTCCAATTTTGCACTTTTAGAAAGCGCAAGACTGCGGCCAGAGTGAGCATTGCTGCTTGGATTTTTACTGTCGTCTTCAATGCTCTGACGGTGCATCCAGCCAGCGTCTACGATGACGAAAACTCAATCTGCTTGGATTTATTCCCTTTATCCAAAAGGCAAAGAATAGTCAATGTGGCTCGTTTTGTTGTAGGCTTCCTCATTCCCGCATTGGTTGTGGGTCTCTGTTATTGGCGAATATGGCTGGACGTGAAGAGAAACCGAACGCTTGGGTCGGTAGAGCGCCGCCATGTCTTCAGGCTTCTTGGAGGCATTTCCTTGACCCTTTATTTGTGCTTCGGACCTTTGCACATCATGATGGTTTTGAGGGCTTTGCTGGAGAACTGTCAGTCTCCTGAGTGGCTCTTTTTTGGATACAAGGTGTGCGCCTTACTCTCGATGCTCAACTGCGTGGCCGATCCACTCCTGTACTGCTTCATGAGCAGAACAGGTCAAGCCAGCGCTTCGAATGTGTTGCTCATGCTCAGGAGAACATGGAAGAAAGAGTGTCAAAAAGACATGGAACAACAAAGCAACAAAATCCTTGGAAGTGGTATCGTTCCGATCACAGAAGCAACATTTGGGACTGACCCCTTGTGATAAGATCAAGCTGATGTATCTGCTATACTGTTTAAAAGAGACTAGACTAACACGGTAATAAAATGAAGCTTTTATAACTTAACAAGCTGTACTGTGTGTTCGACCACAAACTGTCTGTGTATGCTCATGTGTCTAAAACATGTTTGTGAAATGTTCAATTAAAAATTGAAACTATAAGATCTTTTTTACCAAAGGAAAAGTTGACATGGCTGCATCAAGACGATGTCCACTTACGAAAAGCCTTGGGTTTTGAGAAATGAGAAGTGTTTCGTCAGAATTTCCTGTTGGTTTCATTTTGTTTTCATTTTCACGCCCTCCAAATACTATAGATCTCTGCAGTGTGACATGAAATATATTTTTACTTTGATAAGGTGATCTTTGTTTTTATGTGGCGTTCTGTTTACATGCATCTTGCCAATATGCTAACTTGTGTTTAGGATGTGCTAGCGGTTAGATTGCGATAGATTAATCTGTGAAAGCATGTACAGAATGATGCGTTAAGCGTGTGTTAGAGTAAACAGCAGCGTCAGTCATCTGTAGGGCACTGTTGGCCAACTTCTAAATAAATTAAGACTGAAATAGCCTACACAAAAAAAACATTTAGACTGGTTTCTGACTGATTAAAACCGTAATTTCATAAAATAATGTGAAAATTAGCTAAAATTATTCAAATGTTAACAAGTAATGTGTAACTAGTGTAACCAGAGAACTCTTTAGTCAAGGCCAGCCCAAACACACACACACACACACACACACATATACATATACATACGGTATATATGAAAATGTAGTAATTCAACCAGGAATTCAAATAATTAAAATCACAGTCATTATATACAGCTTTAGGAAAAGTGCACTTTTAGATAAAAAAAGGCAATATGAGATGGAACTGTTTGAGGTATAAAAACAGATATATAAGTTCTTTATGAACTGTTTGTAATAAAGATATAAATGCAAAAGAAAAGGCAGAAGAGCTGATTTTTTCTGACAGCCAACTACTATCTAATATAAGAACAGCAGAATATATGTCTTAACTGTTTATGTTTTGCTGCTTACAAGCAAATGTAAATGATATTATATTATCCTAGAAGTAAAATTCATTGAATATTGCGTTGCTTTACTGCATTTACAGTGAATACATCTATGAAATTGTATTACTTGACCCTAAGCAGCATTCATAAATGTTTCCATCTTCTGCTTTCGTGCCAGTGTACTGAAGTCATATCATGTTAATCATCTTGCAAACCAAAAGCTTTCGTCATCAGTGTCTACTGGCATTGAAACCTACGCCCACGTTCTTCACCTCATTCCCGATAACGTCATTGATCATCCCTGTGATGGGAAACATGATCTAACTGACTGTTTTTGCTCACTTAACCTAAACACGTGTATGAGTTCACTAGCTGTGCTTTTATTGATGGATGTGAATCTGACTTGGATCAGTGCTAGTGAAGAAAAGGAACTTAAAGTTTCACTATTAGCAGAACACTTTTGAGAGATGCACAGACTCAGAGGTAATTCACACACTTTCTCTTTCATTCTCTCTCTCACACACCCACACACACACTCATAACATAATTCTTGGAAAAATAATGCACACCCGAGGTGTAAGGACACATCATGACCACATCACCACCTCAGGTGTGCATTGTTTATTTAATAATTCAACAGGCTGTCGATAATTATTCCTTACATAAGTTACAATTCGCATGTGCTAACATCGTTTAATTAGAGGCTGTCTTAAATCAAAATGCTTGATGCAAACTGTCAATTTTTTAAGCCAAAACATCTGTCAGACTGAATTAAAACACTGAAATTTAAAGGAACCGAATAGGTCAAATTACACATTCTCTAACTTCCCTTTTGTTTTTTCAGTTTCACCCTTAAAATATTGTTTTACTGCCTTAATATAGACATGAATCCTCCACGACAGGTGTAAGATTTCTGATCTTAGATAATCAGTCAGAACTTTGAATCAGATTTTCATTCACTGTCTGACAACAAAACAGTATTACACTGTATTACACTGTTTACAGTTTTACAGCTTAGTTTTTAAGAAATTAATAAACAAAATCAAATAGCCTACAACATATTTACACATTTTTGAATAAAAGTAATGACACTAAATAACTCATGTTCAAATGGAAAATGATACAGTGGGGTAAAAAAGTATTTAGTCAGCCACCAACTGTGCAAGTTCTCCCACTTAAAGAGCTGAGAGAGGCCTGAGAGACAAAATAAGAAAAATTGAAGGGGGTCTGAATACTTTCCGTACCCACTGTATACATGGTTACTTTCAGTTAACTGTAATAACCAAGTTGGCAACTTTATCTGCATGATCAAAAAAATACTTGCGTGACAAAATGTACAAAAACAAAGATGAAAGAGAAAGGGAGGAAGATATTCAGGTTTGGTTGTTTGGCCAGAGTTTTGCAAGTGTGGTGGTGTTACTCATTTTCAACAGATGGGGAAATAATGACAGGAAAAAGCTTAAGAAAATTTTGGTGGAATATGCAAATTATTTAGCAAATTTAACTAACGTTAGCTGGGCAGACACTGAATCCATTCAACCTTTGATATCAATTCCCATTTGAGCAACTTTGTGTTTTCCATGTGGGGGGAAAACAGTGGTCTTCTACAACTAATGTGTGCAATGTATAAGACTCTACTGACATTATTTAGCCTGCATTAAAGCTAATGAGATTTGTAAGATTAAAAGCCAACACTTTATCTCAAGAGCAGAGGGTGTAATGCAGACCTACAACAATAAACAACAGTTTCCAGGGAAACCCTCTATACAATCACCAAGTCTTTCACGTTTAACTAAGCTTCAAACCACACTCACAAGCAAGTTAGTCAAATTTTGAATAAATATCAATGGCGCAAAATCGCCACACAAACAAACAAACAAAAACAAACGGTCGCGCTGAAAATAACGTCCACAACTATTAACCACAGTAATAATCAACAGATTCTGAGATATATTAAATGTCATAAAGCATACGTTAATACAATTTCTTGCCTACACACGCTAAATAAATCCTCATGACTTACCTTTTTTGAAAAGGCAGCGCGTGCGAACATCCTCCTACATTTCATCATTAAATCCACGATCTATTTGAAAGTAGTCATTTTTTTTCTAGATCACTTGTTAAATATCAGGCAAACACCTGCCGATGCAGAACTAGTGTGTGTTTATCCATCATCTGTGAAAACTTTTAAAAATGTGAAGTAACCTTCATAACGGTCGCTTAACTAAATCTTTTGTTACAAAGGACGACAGAACAAATTATAGTTATTTATTTATATATTTTTAATGTGTGGTTTAAATAACAGTAGCCATTTTATTAAATAATAATTGTTCAATAAATAAAAAAAGGTATTTATAAAATTATGTTTTTGGGGTGGGGCACCGTTTCTAGCGCGCGACAGTGTTGCCAGATTGGGCAGGTTTTTAGCCCATTTGGGCGGTTTTGAATTTGTTTGTGCAGGTAAATATTAGGTGTGTTCGGGCTCATGCGGCGCTGCGCAGACCGATCGGCGGCTGACTTGAAGTAATGCATGCCGGTTAGATATTTTGTCTGACTTGAACAGGCGCCGACGCCTTGTGACGTTCACGTGTGGCATCAAAGTAACGCGAGAGCGTTTCGAGAACAGCCGGC
Source organism: Enteromius treurensis (assembly GCA_032275025.1). Lineage (NCBI taxonomy): Eukaryota > Metazoa > Chordata > Actinopteri > Cypriniformes > Cyprinidae > Enteromius > Enteromius treurensis. The sequence goes on from JAUCMU010000098.1 coordinate 547,369, forward strand.
TTGCTCAGCCAGCGCAGCATT
>JAUCMU010000098.1:548936-559655 GCA_032275025.1 Enteromius treurensis
AACCATTCAAATTTGTATTCATATGTCTTTAGACAAATTTCAATACAGTATTTTTTCAGAACCTGTGCTTGGCTTATATTATATTATTCCATTCAACTTACTTGAAAACCTTACTTGAAGTAAGTCCTTCAAATAAAAAAATTCCCCCGCAAAAAAAGTGATGATAGTTCTGTTCTGCCCTGGTAGAAAATCAACCGTAAAAGACAGTTTGCATATTAACATCTGTTGTAGGCCATGCTGAAAAAGCAACTCATATTGCATTGCATTGTTTAAGGTGTAAAATTGAGCTTGATTTTTTGGAAATATTTACATTTATGTTCCTGCATAGAATACATCAGGATTTTGTGTCAGATTAATACGATCTACCTACGCATTATCCAGAAAATTATGAAGATAAAGAGATTCTTGTGGTTTTACATAGCCTATACCCTTCTTTATGTAGGATTTGACCCCTCAGTGCACCAAGTGGCAGCATTATTACATATTGATGGCATATGAGGCCAAAACAGTATATGATAGACACCATATTTAATGTCCTGAGGAAGAACATAAATGACTAAATGAGAAGTCAACCGTGATGCCGTGACAGAGAGGTGCACGTGAACCATCCATCACTATTAATCAGTTACAGAGAGAGATAAATGGAGGTTACTTCAACCTTGGACACATTTACCTTCTGCTTTCATTATACAGTTGATGACCGTTCCTTGATACTGCTGACATTTTTCCAATAAAGCATGAGAAATCCGCACATGCATGATCTCAAGTAAGTAATTTGGTGTTAAATGCATCTCAAATTTACTGAAATGCAGAGAGGCAAAGATCATCACCATCTTTGTTGCTGCAGAAATGCATCTCACCTGATGATCACACAAGATGATCAGTGTTCCCTAAAAAGACTAGTTTTCTGCCTCTCTCCCCTTTTCTTCTCACTTAAGGCTGTGTATTCACCTGTTTGATGCGTCTTGTTTGCCACACAGCATTAATTTGATCTGCAAAAGCTGTGAAAATGTTCCAGCAGTGAAGGTTGTAGTAGAACAAACTCAATATTCTGTGTAATTTTCCATCAGAAACTTTACCACTGACAATATTTGGCATTCCCAACCCTAAATCTCATATTTGCATATATAATTGCATCAAACTGTTAAAAACAACACAAATTTAAATAATTGCCCATGCAAATCTCATTGCTTATCTTATTGTGGTTGCCTGGGTGTTGTTGATTAGTTGCTACTAAAGTTGTTCCGAGAGCTAATTGCAGTTGCTAGGTGGTTGCATTGTGGACCAAATGAAGAGACCATCCTCAAGAGATGATTTATTTGGTTCCCTGGACATGGCTTGTTTCCCTTCTTCAATCAAGTCAATGTGTGTGTGGCTTTTTCTTTCTTTAGTTGTTTTTTTTTCAACTGTTTTATCGTCGAGCAGAGGAAAAACAACCACACTTCACACAAGGCTGTTTTGCTTGATTTGAAATGTTATTCATATTTGCAGCACTAATTGACAGCCAAGTTTAATTAACATTTTTAAACGAAGCATGAGCACTACTAATAATTAGGCTTGATTGATTTACAAAATATTTACATGTATACAGTCCCTGACAAAAGTCTTGTCGCTTGTGTACATATTGACCTCAAGTGCCGCCGCTTTTGTAATAGTGTTTCAGTGCAAATGAAATTGTCAAAAATATTCTGATATTCAAAGCTTGGTAAAGCCCATTGAGTCAATTTTTGCAAACACATAAGTGTTGTCGCCTTGTCATATGAGCTTCACCTGTGACTAATAATGGATTGATTAGGTCCCAGGTGTGTATTAAAAGAATCCCAGTACACTAGACCTTCACATCAACTGCAACTAGACCTCTGCAAACATGCCTAAGATTCACCCTGATGTGGCAGACACCTTCAATGTGTTTCAGCGTCAAGTACAGAGGATAAAAAAAAGATTTGAAGAGACTGGAGATGTTTTTGACAAGCCCGGGTCAGGCAGACCCCGCAAGACAACTGCTCGAGAGGACCGTTTGTTGGCTCGACAATCCAAGGCCAGCCCATTTTCCACTGCAGCAGAGCTCCACGAGACCTGGTCACCTGAAGTCCCTGTGTCAACCAGAACATTTTGTTGCATTCTTTCTCGAAATGGCCTTCATCAGTGCCCAGAAGCCAGCACTAAACAAAAGACAATTGAAAAACCGTGTGGCATTTGCCAAGGCCCACGGCCTGCTAAAAGGATGGACACCGGAAAAGTGACAGAAGGTGGATTTTTTCAGATGAATCTTCTTTCTACAGTCGCCACAAATATTGCATGAGACCTACTAGAGTCCGCATGGATCCGAGATTCACCCAGAAAACAGTGAAGTTTGGTGGCGGAAAAACCATATACACAAGCGCATAAATGCAATGTGTTTTATGTAAAGTAGGAAGTGTAATTCACTGATGTGCTTCATTTGCATTTTTGGACATGTTTCCAGGTTCTCTGCCTGGCTTTCCAACTTGAATGAAAAAAATAAATAAATAAATAAAAAACAGTAAGTGCAACAAAGCCACTTTTCATGATTTATTTTCCCAGAGGCTCTCATTACATTTGATGTAATGTTTGCACAACCGTTAATGTGATCACCATGACAACACAGAGCATGACTACGATTACCGTAATGTTTTCAAGATTCAGCTGTGACGTTTACATCAGCATTACATGATCAACATCTTTATTGCATGCTGTCTTAGCTGAAATGTACATTTTAGTTTGTTTTGTATGCATTTGCATTCACTGTTTTGGGTTAGAAAAGTCAATGTTTTATTTATGCGTTCACACCTTTTTGCCTTATTTTTGAATTACAGTGGAAGACTTTGTTCTGTGGGTATATGATGTATATGAACTGATATCAGGTGAAACATAACAAATCAGACTGATTAATGCCAATAATGGAATAAATGTGGATTTACAGCAACCTCAAAAAGGTATTTGAAAAAAATCTGCAAAAATAAAACCGCATTTGCAACTAATTTTAAAGCCTGTGTTTGCAACTTTTACTGTTTAAAATCAAATAATAGAAAATATCTCTTGCTGTGATGTTATATTACTTAATGCAATGATATTCGATTCTTCTGTGTGATTTCAGTGTCCTGATATTTTTGGGGTCGCTGTATAACCCTCATACAGATGACATTTGTTCATTGTCCTAATACTTCTAGTAAAATGGGGTTCTCTCTTATTGAATATCATCAATATGACTTTGATTTCAGTCATTTTCAGGGGGGTTTGATATGTTTATAGAGTTCAGTGTGAATGCAGCATTTCACCAACAGGTACAGTATAAAGTCATTGTTGTTTAAACTCCGGCATCACAATCAAAAAGTTATTGAGAATGTGTCCAATTTTCATAGTAAATAAATTAGTGTTTCATAGAAGTTTGTAATGTGCCATCATAGATGACAGACTCATCTGAGCAGCAGGAGATATTCATGCAGGTTTGCTTTCCAAAAGACATCACGATTTACAGCAAAAAAGGCTTTGGGTAATCCATAACACACTTTTGAAAGTCCTTCAGAAAGTCTTTTCCATGACGAACAATCATTCTTGAAGTTGAAGAACATAATACATTTTAAAAGGTACGGTTCCATCAAAATCAGGTACGGTTTCATCAAAAGACGAAATTCTGACATTTTATGCAAACTCATGTCACGTCAAACCCGTTTGAGTTGTTTTTTCTGTGGCTAAACTGACTAAAAGCAGATGTTTTTGCAGAAAGTCTTATCTGAAAAAGGCATGTAGCACCTGATTTAACATCAATGATTGCTAAATGATTGAGTGTTTTCGATTTGCGTTCTTCACACAAAGCATCATGAGTCATACAGTCTCTTGTTACTGTATTTTCATGGTGTTTTTTGTCATTTTTGGAGCTTTCCACTGAAGAAAGGAATTCATGCAGGTTTGGCAACATGAGGGTGAGTAAACCAACCTGGTCTCATGAAAATACGTACCTTACTGCATGTTTAGAAGCAGTTTCGAAGAGAAATGTCCACGGAGTGGCGCTAAAACACAGGTTCATTCTGTGAGCCCTGGCACATTTTTATTACGTTGATGTATTGCTGTGGTTCAGAATTGAAATACTGTCGCTAAAAGTGAATGCCTTATCGTGTGTTTATCATGCCTTACATCAAATCAAACCCTAAACCTACCTGACTGTGTTAACAAATACAAAACTGATATCAAAAAATTGTTGATGCAACCGTGTCATTTCAACTTCCTCCTTGTCTCTCAAGTACATCCGTGAGCTACCGAACAACATGAAAACACATAGATAAGAAGCTGGATATGTGTAATGATAACATTCAAAAGCTGCATTTTTTAAATCTCCCAGCATATTAATATCGTTTTGAAGTCATAACGTGATATTCTTCAAGTAATTGTGCGAAAATTAAGCTAAATCAGTTGAAACGCTGTACATTTGTGTGAAAAGGAATAAAAGAGTGTTAGTGCCTCTAGTGTTCATTTCGATTGGACACTGCAGTGATATGTACTTATTGGTACTTATTTTGTGTCTCGCTAAAAAGTGCACCCAGGTACGTTTATGCCATGAGACCAGGTAGGAGTAAACACTTGCAGAATTTCCTTTTTTTTTTTTGTGAGCTGTCTCTTTAAGGTGATGTCAGTCTGTATTCCTTGAGCTCTCCATGGCTTCTCACGGTTTTTGGCAACTTGTCATTAGTCACAGTGAAAATCAACTGCACTTGATCGTAACGAGTCGACCCGCAGCTTAAAAACACAAAGGCACATTTTCCCCCTGTCACTGTCTGCCTACGGTTGATGCTCCTTCTGCTCCAGTCTTTTATTTCGCTCTTGTTCTTTGGCCTGAGCCGGCGCGAAACCGTTCTGGTGTTTGGGTTCTTCAGGGTAGTGAGGCAGACACGTGAAGCCGGTGTTGGCCTCCGTCGCTGTTTTCTCTTCCTCCATCTCCTCCTCGTCCTCTCTTCTCTCCTCTCCCAGAGTGACGTTGCTGCTGTTGCTGCTGAGGACGTCTCCCAGCCTGCTGCCGTCTTCTGGGATGTTCCTGCGCAGGTCTTTGCTCCTGTTGCGCTTGGCCAATTTGGTTAGCGATCCGAAGCGGTTGAGGAGGTTTTCATCGGAGGACGCCTGCTGTTTGCCACGCTCGGCCTTCAACCGCAGGTTGTTTAGTTTAGTGTCGATGCTCTCCTGAGAGGAGGTCTTAAAGCGTCTGGCGTCCAGACTAGCGAAGATGGCCCGTTTTTCTGGAGACAGCATATCCAGCGAATGCGCCCTGTGCTCCAGACCCAGACGCCTGCGCTCCATGCTGCGGATGGTGGACGCCCGCTGTAGTTTGTCGTGGATCTCGCCGCTGAGGCGTCGCCGGGTCTCACGTAACTCTGCACGAACATTAGCCTTCCATTCTGCCGCATGGGCCTTAAACTCTCCGACCTGTGTGAGACAGAGAAACCAAGACATCATTTGCAACTAATTTTACCATTTCAAGTCAACACAAAGCATTATCTACGAATACTTTTACTATTTAAAGTCGACATTAAACTGAGTTTGCAACTCAGTTTAACGTGCAATTAATTTGACCGCCTTAAAACAGCATTTGCAACTAATTTTGCCATTTAAAATCAAGAAAAAAAAAACTTCAGAAAAACCATTGAATCTGTTTGCCATTTTCGTAAAATGCATTTTGCAATTAATTTTACCTTTTCAAGCCAACATGAAACCTTATTTATGAATAATTTGAATATTTAAAGTAACATAAAACCAACTTTGCTAATTTAAGTAACTAATTTTAACATTTAACATCAGTATTTTAAGCCAAAGTAAAACTGAGTTTACAACTAGTTTAACTATTTAATGTCAATGCCACAACAAAACAAAAATTTGTAACTAATTTGATCAGCCAGCGTAAAAATAATTTGCAATTAATTTCACCATTTAAAATCTATATAAAACATAATTTTACCATTTCAATCAACATCAAGTGGTGTTTGCAGAAGATTTTTCTACATATTTTATGTAGATTTTAAGACTTTTTAACATTTTAACATTTACAATCAACGTAAAAAAAGAGAAAAAGTTTACATTTACAGTCAACTTACTGTATTAACTATTTGTCATAATATGATGTATATCAGTGTGAAATCATTTTTCTCTTTTAAATCATTTTAGCTTTCTTAAGTATCCAAGTGGTGACATGTCTTAATAAAATATAGAACTATTTGACATTATTGTTGTGGCCAGTATTATATTAACATTATCTCCCATAAAATAACTCTATTAACTATTGACAAGTAAGGCTAGATTACCAACAGCAGCCAAATCAATGACCACTTTCCTATTGATAAGCATTAATCAATAGTCTACACAATAGCATTAGTCTACACGCTCTAGTTCATCAGCTGAAAGGAAAGAACAGGAATGTCTATGCTCCGAGGCAGTGAAATAATGCTGTATTGTACATTGGAGATCAAGACTGATAGGCGTATGTCATACCTCTTCTTTTGTTTTCTTGGACAGAACCCTGAACCAGTCTCCAATCATGCTCAGGACCGCAGCGAAATACGCCAGACCCACCAAAATCCAGAACCAGACCAGAGGCTTGTACCATTTCATGTATTCTATTTTTCGATCACCACCTATTTAAAAAATGTAAAGTTTTAATGCACTTTTTCTTACATATTAATAAAATCTAATTTAAAGTAAAATTAAAACAGCACTCATTTTAATTGAAAACAAAAATAAAAACTGTTTTGCCATTTAAAATCAAGCTAAAAATATTTAGCAATTACTTGTATAATTTAACATCACCATAAAATGTGTTTGCAATAGATTTGACCATTTACAGTTAAACAACTTGTGCAATACATTTGAGCAAAGTCCGCATAAAACAGATTTTGCAACAAAATGTATAATTTTAAGCCAACATTTAAAGCTGCATTTAAAGTCAACATAGATTTTAAAATCAGCGCAAAAGAGCATTTTCTGCATATTTTACTATTTAAAGTCCAAAAAAACCTGCATTTTCTATGTTCAATTAAGTAACCCTTAACAAAACTGAGTGCACCTACCTGCTACATAATCTCCTATGCCAACGGTTGTCAGAGTAATGACCACGAAGTAAATGGCTTCTAGAGTACTCCATCCCTCGATGTGTTTGAAAATCACCGCTGGGATGGTGACAAAAATGATGCAGCCAGCGATGATGAAGAGTATGGTGGAGGTGACGCGGATTTTGGTCTGACTGATTTGCTTGTGTTTCTGCTGTAAAGGCCAGAAGATGCATGTGAATTAATGCATTTACATAACCAATAACTAATGAATTATCCTCGGTAGAATATCCTTTCGACTCACCCTGAAAACTTTCTCCACCTTCAGGATGCTTTTCATAAACACAGTCCCTAGCTGATCACCGATCCCGGCCAGGAGGAAGCCGAACAGTGGGATGCCAAATATGGCGTAAAGGATGCAGAAAATCTTGCCGCCCTCAGTCCTGGGGGCGATGTTTCCGTAGCCTGTAGATGTGGGTGGAGAAGACAAGAGGTTATTTAATCGTTATAAAACAAACCGCTCTAGTTAACCCCCTCTATTAAAACCACATTCACAGACGCAGAGGGAGACAATTGGTGGCTTCCACCGAGAGAACATGGCAGTAATTACAGACTGCTGAACAAAAGAGAAGTTAAGACCAAACCATTTCAGTCAGAGAGGAGATCTGGGCTCAAAGTCTTCTGCAGTCACGCAGAGCAAATCTTGGTCAAAGTCAAACGTGAAAAAAACAATTGCAGTGTGTAAAAATGTGTTAAACTGCATTTGTCGCAAAATTTTATAAATTAGTCAATAAGGCAGCATTTGCTGTACATGTTACCATGTAAAATCAATCTGAAAACACCTTTTGGTGCTAATTTAAGTCAACCTTAGCATGTGCTGCACATTTTACTATGTAAAGTCAATGTAAAACACCTTTTGGTGCTAATTTTACCATTTAAGGACAACCTAAAACAACATTTGCAGCTAATTTTAACATCTAAAGTCAATGTAAAACCACTTTTGCTGCTAATTTTACCATATAAAGTTAATCTGAAACAGCTTTTGCAGCTAATTTTACCAAAGGTAACGAAAAAAAATAGCATTTGCATCTTATTTTACTATTTGAAGTCAACATAAAACAGCATTTGCAACTAATTTTACCAGATAAAGTCAAAGTAAAACTGCCTTTACAATTTAAAGTTAGTTTGAAACAGCATGTGCTGCGAAAGTGACCCTTTATTGTCAACTGTTTTTATATCTATTTGATGTCAATGTAAAAGCATTTATCGTTTAAACTCAACATAAATCATTTGCAAAAGTCAATATAGAAGTGCATTTGCAATCAATTTTATCATTTGAAGTCCAAGTAAAACTTCATTTACTATTTAAAGTCAACAAGAAGAAGCCTTTGCAACAGATTTTTGCTAGCATAATGTAAAATGTGAACTGGTTCTCATAAAGTGATGGATTTGAGCAGTGCACTGCTGTTTCGTTTGAAGGCTGGCTTAGTTTACCGATGGTGGTGATGACGGTTCCAGCGAAGAAGAACGCGCTGCTGAGGTCCCAGTGGCTGGAGTTATTGGACGTGTCTCCAATGGGACTCACTCCAGCACTGACTGCATCCACTGCATGCTGGGAAAAAATGCACATCAAGAGAAAAACTCAAACAGCCATTTTGGAAATATAACAATATTAGCAAATGGCTTTTTAAAAGTCACCCGCACAATGCCAGACACTCCAAGAACGTCACATTTCTCCAAGTAATTCACAAGAATGCCGATTAGCCTTGGATTTAATTGCTAAGTGCCTGATATGATGTCAAGCCACGCCAGTGTCTAAAAAACCTGCTCTGAAAATCAATCTGCTCCGTCTGTCAGTTATTTGATCAGGTTTTGTGGCTCTCCTCAAACTATTTAAAGAATAAGTAGCATAAATGGATTAGGCTGAGTAAAATGGAGTCAATAAATCAGTAAGTCCTGTCTGAGCAGAGTCAGCTGATGCTCTTTTTGTTAATCACCCAAATCGTGCTTGTCATTCAGAGAAACGAGGATATTTTTCTACAGAAAAGTCGAAATGGAAAGCAAGCAATCAGTTAAATGATATTAAAGAGAAAAGTAATGTTTCTTCTGCTCGGGAAGGACTTGCCAAGCGTCCTGGTGGGAAGATATTTGAGTCATTCCTGCTCACGGCCAACAACAACACCACCGACAACAGCCAGCTGGTCTGGCATGACAGAGACATGTCAACATGACTGACACGCTGTGCATCTGATTCTGCTCAGATTACATCTGACTTGAGCTGAATCTTCAGTATGATGCTGCTTCACGTAGTTTTGTTTTTGTTCAGTTGCAGCACTATCAATATCTCAGACCACCAGTTGATTAAACTCAGCATGAGTGTCTGTCCTGTCTGAAGTATCTTCTGAGATATTGTCCCTATAAAGCTGACTGTATCTCCTCCAAGTTGTTTGATTGATAGTTTAGAGTTTTATATCCAGTAAAAGCTATTTTAGTGTACAAGCTTCAGCTGCTGCTTCATGTGTGTTTCAGCTGTCAAATCTTGACTGATTTTAATCAGGTAAAGATCAGAATAACTGTAGTAATATTTCCAGATAAACACGTACCGGACTGAAGCAGCCCAGCTTTAAATATTAATTTTATTTATTTTTTTCAAGTTAAAAAAAAAAAAAAAAAAAAGATTTCATTTAAAATATTATTTATTTATTTATTTTTCATATTTTATTTCACAAACACATATTTTTTTATTTCACAAAAACATACGTTTTTTAATGCTTTTTTTGTTTTTGTTTACTTGACTGAAATAAAATGTTTAAGTAATTTCATTTTTTGGTATATTTCCAATATATTTCAGTTAACATTAACTTTTGTTATTTGAAATAACTTTTCTCAATCTTCCCAAGCCTCCAAAACATCTCACATCTTCTGAGAGCCCTTATTCCATCATCTTTCTATCAGCATTGGACTGCATTGCATTACAAGATTTAATCACTTCAGTCTCATCTTACTTTTTATATTTTATGTCAGTATCTGCTGTACTGTTATAAACAGCTCACTAATTTTACAAGCATCAGAATTTGACCAAATGACATATATTTGCTCAGTCTCTGCATAAAATTCAGCTGTTTTTCCTCATATTCTCAATACATTAGATTATATGAGCCATAAAACCTGATGTATCAAAATGAAACTCAACAGAAAACACATAAAGGTTCACTAAACTGTTCCATTTCAAAACATAATTATGACTTGTGATTTTTCTGTGGGCAGTAACAGCACATGGCCGGTATCGCTTCATATGAAGACGTCTGAAAGCTCCAGCAGGGCTTTGTTCTCAGGAGACTCTGCCTTCAGAGGACCAAACAATTAATAATTGATTACCTCAGAGTCTATTCCCTATCGAGGGGTCCGTTTTAACTGTCCTGGTTGCAAATAGAGAATTTATTTTTTTCTTCTTTTTTTTAAGCTTAATTACCAGATGTAAGGCACACTTTGAGTCAGAAAGGAAGCTTACATGACGTGAACAGGACAGAAATGAAGAAGGATGTAGGCGTTTATCACAGTGACGTCTGATCACTCACATACTGTATGAGCTTCATGTCAAGTCATTTTTATTTCTATAGCGCTTTTAACAATACAGATTGTAGCAAAGCACTGAACATTATCAAATAGAAGA